>OX369285.1:4763200-5363200 GCA_947284805.1 Coleophora flavipennella | reverse complement strand
ATACAGTACAGAAGAAATGATATTATTAACGTAAAGATACGTGAGATAATAAAATTCGTGAGAGATTACAACACGTACTCGTACCTAGGTAGGTAATCGCATGGTAGTGCCAAGACATACACACATCGACTTTGCCTAGAGATATTTTTAGACCTTTCATACAAAACATGGTTTTTTGATGAACTATAAAAATTACTTAGAACATGTGTAGGGTAGAAACTTTCTAGATGAGCAACTGCTATATTTACCCTCTCAATTTTTATTCATTAATTTAAGTAGTTTTAAGAGTTTTTTTTGTAAAAAACGCACGGAAAATGAAAATTGTGTTTGTATATTGATTGATCGAATCAGAAACGAGGAGATCCGTAGGAGAACCAAAGTAACCGACATAGCTCTCAGATTTGCTAAACTTAAGTGACAGTGGGCGGGGCACATAGCTCGTGGAACAGATGTCCGTTGGGGCAGTAAATTTCTCGAGTGGCGACCGCGCACCGAAAAACGTAGCGTAGGTAGGCCTCCCACTTGGTCTCCCACTGAAGTCGCAGGAAGCCGCTGGATACGGGCAGCGCAGAACCGGTCGTCATGGAAAACCTTGGGGGAGGCCTATGTCCAGCAGTGGACGTCCGTCGGCTTATATGATGGATGATGATGATGATGATACTGTCATAGAAGGATGGCACAGATGGTATAAAATTAGTAGAACCCATGCTTGTAAGAACTGAGAAGATAATCGTAAATATAGCACTAGCCCATCTTGAAAATTTGTATACCCTGTACTGCACATGTCCTAAGTAATAGCTTTTCAAGAAACCAAGAAACCATGTTTTGCATGAAAATATCCCAAGGCAAAGTTGAGCATGTAGTCTGTAATGAAGTAGGTAAGACTTATTTGGTAATTGACGTAATTTATGTGTGAAGATGTCGTAAAAATTAGGATGACACGAGCATTGTATAAAACAAAGCAATAAGTCAGCGATTGTCTTAAACATGTAGTAGGAAGACGTACGTATTATGTCTATCAGATTGTATCTAGATACACTGGTCAACATTTTTCATTCATACAAACATGTTTTTTTGAAAAGCTATAAAATACTTAATATTAGCAATAAGACAGCGATTGTCTTAAACATGTAGTAGGAAGACGTACGTATTATGTCTATCAGATTGTATCTAGATACACTGGTCAACATTTTTCATTCATACAGAACATGTTTTTTTGAAAAGCTATAAAATACTTAATATTAGCAATAAGTCAGCGATTGTCTTAAACATGTAGTAGCAAGACGTACGTATTATGTCTATCAGATTGTATCTAGATACACTGGTCAACATTTTTCATTCATACAGAACATGTTTTTTTGAAAAGCTATAAAATACTTAATATTAGCAATAAGTCAGCGATTGTCTTAAACATGTAGTAGGAAGACGTACGTATTATGTCTATCAGATTGTATCTAGATACACTGGTCAACATTTTTCATTCATACAAAACATGTTTTTTTGAAAAGCTATAAAAATACTTAATATTAGGATTTTTAGGGTAGAAACTTCCAAGATGGGCAAGTGCTATATTTACTGTTATAAATGAATAACGTTTAAAGTGGTTTTTGTACAAACGCATAGACAATGTGAATTCCGTTCTATTAATTTCATACAATATGTACCACTCTTCTATGAAAATAAAAAAACACAATTTTCATTGTCTATGGCACTGAGTTAAAAAAACACTTTGAACCACCTCAAAGAAAATTAATTTATATCATTATATCATAAATTAAAACAAATTTGTAGAATTGAAATATATATATATATATATATATATATATATAAATATATATTATATATATATATATATATATATACCACAAACACTCTTGCGTCCTCCTATTGCCAAATTCTCATTTAATCCTGCGTCCACCGCGCTATTGCGTCCGTATACGGACGCCAGATTGCAATCGCCGTTATTTTTCCTTCAGCGACAGTTCTGCCATCTAGGCTATTATTTAAGAAGTTTTTGTTCGGACGTAATTTTGTTCCGAATGTGAAATTTTAATTCGCAACTCCGCCGCACGTCACTGGGGCGCTGCACGCGGCGAAGTATACCTTTCCCCCCGCGCGCTTTACCCCTTAAATGTATATTTTAAACCATCCTAACAACTGTTTTGCGCCCTTCGGCACAAACTGGTTCTCACCCATTACCACCCAGTACGCAGTAAATAGGTTGTGCTGTACTTGTGTATATACCTGTGTTATTTGGGTGGTAAATTGATTGAAAATGTATTTAACTAGGAATAGAAAAAAGATTGAAGAATTAAAAAAAAGGAAGTTGCTTGTTGAGTGCTCTGTTACTGGTAACTGTAACTCTGTAAATGTTTCCGATATTTATTTACTAAACTAAACTGTTAATAGTAGGTAACGTTTTATTGTTTTCTATAGTAGGTACATCATAATTTTAGCAAGTTTTGAGGTGAGGCTTGTAGGTACAACTGTTCTTCTGTTTGTTTCTAAAAAATAATAGTACCTAATTAGCTAAGTAGTTTCAGTGGGTATCAAAATAGATTTGGTATAGGAAATAGTAGGTACATTCCATGTAATAATAACTTCTTTAAGATTAGCTAGGTACTATTTTCCTACTTATACCTAACTACATCATTATTACCTTGCTAGTACAAACATAACTAAAAGAGAATAGGGAACATGCAATATTTATATTTTTATTTTCATTTTAAAGAATTCAATGTAGAATAGGCCACAAATGTATTAAAAATTAAAACACCGTAATTTATTAGAAAAAATGCGGTTTTAAATTAACAGTTTAAATTTTCGCGCCAAAACGGACCTATAGTTCTGATGACGTCATTCCTGTCTGACTGGTTGTACTTGTTCGTCCCTGGCATTCATACTTTTGCCTAGTTTCTCGACTTAAGATTTTTTTTTTGTAAAAAATTTAAATGGACTACCTATCCATTTGTTGTGTGGGCTTAACCTTTATTTAAAATTATACAAAAAAAAACTGCCTCCATCGTCTAGTGGTTAATGCGTCAGGCTCACGAACCGCAGGTCCTAGTTTTGATTCCCGGTGGGGACATTCTCAGAAATCACTTTGTAAGTTTTTCCCAGTTTGGTTAGGACAATGCAGACTGAATGACCAGGGCTCCGTTTTATAAAACTACAAGTCACAAGATTTCAAGTGTAATTCAGTGTACGTTGCATTACAGAGTCAGGTCAAGACTTCAGGGAGCAAACCGGCTATGCAATGAACATAGAATTACACTTGTAAACTTGTAACTTGTAGTTTTATAAAACACGACTCTGATTGTCCGAAAGTAAGATGATTCCGTACTTCAGAGAGCACGTTAAGCCGTCGGTCCCGGTCGTTATCATTGGTGGCGGTCGTTATACAAACCACGTCAGAGCCCAGAGGCCTTTAGGCGATTTGAAAACTCTGACACCAGGGTTAGTTAGGTATGACTACACAAACACGATAAGAAAAAATAAAAAATAGTATTTAAAAAGCATACGAGTTTAATTTATAAATTTACAAGATAGTTTTATTAAAAATATGCTTATAGATCTTGTAATTTTGGCATCTATCCAAAAATTTTTTTGCAGTAAGTATACTTAACAGATACACTGCTGTTATCATATGGCACATGATTATAAATATCTACTTTTTTTGATTTTTTTAAATTTTGGTGTGCTACACAGAAAAGTGCTATTTTCCTTTTGCTGAAAAACATTTGAAGTAGTACTTGTGTCCAACATTTTTTTGCCATTTTATTATCTTTTAGATATAAAATTATATAAGAGCTTCTGTTGAAGGTCATTTAATCTCTATTGTGTAATTTTCAGTAAGCCCGTTACGTGTTGCAACAAAAATAGGATACTCGGCATTAAGAAAAAGTCCAGTTTCTTCAATTTTTATCTGAAATGCAGAAACAATGATATTAATTATTACAGAAGCCTTGAATTAAACATTATAAATAGTTTTATTCAAAATATTGAAACAACAGAAAAACTATTAGTTACCTTTTCTTTTTTATTCACTATGTTGAGAACTACTTTTTCTAATTTTTTTCCTCTATCCATCGCAATGGAAGTAAATTTTGAATGTTCTCCCATAATTTTGTTCAGATGAGATAGTTCTACAGTGAGCTGCTTCATAAATAGATAAGCCTGTAATTCTTCCGTATCTGAAAAATAGAAAAAATAAAAATCTGTTGCTTACAATAAATTTTCCAATCAAGTTTACGCTATATATATATATAATGAGTTTGCTTGTCCAAATATTTTTTTTACACATTTCTTATTTATGCTTTTTTTGTGATGTGTATTAAACTTGAAGCTTCACTACTCACCTCAACTCAAACCACAATGGGAAATCATTTTGATGATCATTTTGGTCGTTGAAAGTCATATAAATATTATCAGTCGTCATTTGCTTTGATAAATATTTCATGAAATGATTGCGGAGAGTCTAACTTTCCAATCAAGCTTGAAAATACATAGTTTGTGAATGCTTGTGGTTTGTTGGTCTTCTTCATCTACAAATTCATATAAAATCATCATCATCATCATCATCATATCAGCCACAAATCGTCCACTGCTGGACAAAGGCCTCCCCCAAGGATTTCCACGACGACCGGTCCTGCGCTGCCCGCATCCATCGGCTTCCCGCGACCTTCACCAGGTCATCGGTCCACCGCGTGGGAGGCCTGCCTACGCTACGTTTTCCGGTGCGCGGTCGCCACTCAAGAACTTTACTGCCCCATCGGCCATCTGTTCTACGAGCTATGTGCCCTGCCCACTGCCACTTCAGTTTAGCGATTCTGTGAGCTATGTCGGTTACTTTAGTTCTCCTGCGGATCTCCTCGTTTCTGATTCGATAACGCAGAGAAACTCCGAGCATAGCACGCTCCATTGCCCTTTGGGTGACCTTGAGCCTTCTTATGAGGCCCATAGTAAGCGACCATGTCTCAGTTCCGCAAGTCATCACTGGCAACACATACTGGTCAAAGACCTTAGTCTTGAGACACTGCAGTATTTGGGACGTGAAGATATTGCGAAGCTTCCCGAACGCTGCCCAGCCGAGTTGTATTTGTCGATTGATCTCTTTCTTGAAGTTGGAACTACCTAGCTGGACTGTTTGTCCCAGGTATACATATTCGTCAACAACTTCCAGTGTAGAGTCTCCAACCTTTAGAGGAGTGGGTGCGACACGGACATTTAACATTATTTTCGTCTTGTCCATGTTCATTTTAAGACCCACTTGTTGAGAGACCTTACTGAGGCCATCGAGCATTGTGCTTAGGTCTTCCATAGTCTCAGCCATGACCACGATATCGTCAGCGAATCGGAGGTGGGATATGTACTCGCCGTTGATATTGATGCCGAGTCCACCCCAGTCCAGAAGCTTAAAAACATCTTCCAGGGCGGCGGTGAACAGTTTCGGAGATATAACGTCTCCCTGTCTCACCCCTCGCTGCAACTGGATAGGTTTCGAGTTCCGGTCCTGGAGGCGAACCGACATGGTGGCTTTTTCATACAGACACTTCAACACCTCGATGTATCGATGGTCAATTTGGCACCGCTGGAGAGACTGTAGCACAGCCCAGGTTTCGACTGAATCAAAGGCCTTCTCATAGTCCACAAACGCCAAGCATAGTGGCTGATTGTACTCTTCGGTCTTCTGTATAATCTGCCGCAGCATATGTATGTGGTCTATGGTACTAAAGCCTTTTCGGAAACCGGCTTGTTCGGGAGGCTCGAAGTCGTCAAACCTGCGTGCGAGACGATTCGTAATGACTCTCGAAAACAGCTTGTAGACATGGCTCAGAAGTGAGATGGGTCTGTAGTTCTTCAGCAGGGTGTTGTCGCCCTTTTTGAAGAAGAGCACGACCACACTTCTGTGCCATGCCTTAGGCGTTTGTCCCTCGAGTATAACGGAATTAAATAACTTCTGAAGAGCTTTTAGTACCGGTGATCCACCTGCTTTCAGAAGTTCAGCCGTAATTCCATCATCACCCGGTGCCTTGTTGTTCTTGAGCTGTTTGAGAGCCATTCTAATCTCATACAGGCTGACGTCCGGGATATCTTCGGTATAGTGTCGGGTTAGTCTGGCTCTTGGGTCTTCAGCCAGATCCCTGACAGGCAAACCTGTGGTCTTGTACAATTGTCCATAGAACTTCTCAACTTCTTCCAGCAAATCAGTCTTAGACGATATGGTCCTGCCGTCCTCAGTCTTCAGCTTGGTCAGTTGGCTTTGTCCAACAGACAGATCTCTCGCGAACACTTTTGAGCCTTTGTTGTGCTCAATCGCCTCTTTAATACAATTTGTATTATATTGGCGTAAATCGCGAGTTAGGGACTTAGAGATCTGCCTGTTTAGTTGCCGATACTGAGTAGCGTCTTCAGAGGACTGCAAAACCAATCTGCGTCTTTGTTCCATGAGGTTGCTGGTGAAGTCGGAGATTTTTTTGGTTCTGTTTGAACGGCGAGTTTTAAAAAACTTACACCCGACCGTTTGAACAATTTCCACGAACCTTTCATTATAATCGTCCACATTCTCGCAGTCTCCTAGGCATTCGAAACGATTGTGCAACTCGAGCTGAAAGCTCTCGGGGTTTTGGAGCTGGATGGGCGCTGTTCGGAGCGTAGACTTCATCAGTCGACATCTTTCTAGCTTTGTCTTTAGATTCAAAGTGCCTCTGACCATCCGGTGATCGCTTCCTGTTTTGACTGAATTGATCACGGAGACATCATTGAATATTTGCCTCCTTGTCGACAAGATGAAGTCTATCTCGTTTTTTGTTACGCCATTGGGATGCAACCATGTCCACTTCCGCTGTTTTGACTTTTTAAAGAAGGAGTTCATCATAAAGAGGCTCTCCTTCTCCATAAAGTCGGCCAGCATCTGGCCACGTGCATTTCTTACTCCATATCCAAATTGCCCCACTCTCAGCTCACCATCGCTTCGTTTGCCCAGTTTCGCGTTAAAGTCCCCCATAACAACGATATAATGGGTCCTGGTGCTATGTAAGGCTGTAGAGATGTCCTCATACATAGTCTCTACCTCGTCGTCGGAGTGTTCCGTAGTCGGCGCGTATACCTGTATGACCTTCATCGAATACCGTTTGGTGATTCTGAGTATAAGGTATGCTACCCTTGTCGAAACGCTCACGATTTGGACCACATTGTTAATGAGGGACTTGTGGACGAGAAACCCGACACCACCCTGGGACTGTTGGTCGCCCACCCGGAAATAGAGCAGGTTTCCGGATTTAAGGATTATGGTGTCCTCTCCCTCTCTTCGGACTTCACATAAACCTACGATATCCCACCGTAACCTGCTCAATACTTCTTCGAGTTCTGCAAGTTTCTCGTCAGTCCGCAGTGTGCGCGTGTTGTAAGTTGTCAGGGCCAAAGGTCGTTGGGTTTGGTAGCCTGGCATCTGCCGGGGATTCTTCGCACCCCCTACCCCGCCGTTACCATGACTGCTACCGGAGCCAGGAATAGCGGGGCTGCCGGGGACTAGGGGCCGTTTTCTGGGTGTGAAATTCATTAGGGGGTTTTGCCGTAATCGCCACGCTTGGCAGGCGGGTTGGCGATCGCAGTTTGATTGCAGGTGTGTTGCAATGCACGGAAAGACGCTGCTGCCCATCCTCCGGTTTTAAGTCCCTTAGTCGCCTCTTACGACACCCATTGGAAGAGATGGGATGGTCCTATTCTTAGCCGGGAACCATACGGTGCATATAAAATATCCACCTGAAAATATACAGCTATTATTGTAACACACATTTATAATTTCTCTACATAAAAAATAAACAAAAATCTACTTACTTGAGAGAAACTGTTAGTGACTGAAATACAACGCATTTCTTTTGCTTTTATAAGATTTTCCAGAAACACATGTAGATGATTTTGACTTTTTGACTTATTTCCAATAACATGAGACGGACATAATCAGAGGCTCCTCAGATCTTTTGTGCAACCATAGCAACTACTAATAGTCTAGGAGCTGGGCCGCGGACAGTCAGACAGACAGACGGACAGACAGACATGACGAAACTATAAGGGTTCCTTGTTGTACTACGGAACCCTAAAAACTAGGAAACTTTTTCAAGATTTTTTGCTTGTAATTGAATTCTCATAAGGTCAACTTTTTAGGACTAAAATTTTCATCTTTAAATTAAAAATCTAAACAAGTGACTTTATGGTTTCTAAGTAGCCCTGAAGAATATGTCATCTCTTCTGCTTCAATATTAAAGTCAAAAAGTAGCTCTCAAAGAGCTACTTTGGTTAGAATTGGCCTGTAAAGGCAACGAGGTAGAAAATTCTTAAAAGTGGGCATGTCACCTGTTTATATTTTTAAATTAAAGATTACTTTAGTCGTAAGAGGAAAATATGCTGAGACGTCCCCGAGTAATTGGGAAAGGGCAAGGAAATGATGATGATGATTTTAGTCGTAATTAACCAAACCGTTTTTTTTTTCAATTTAAACCAAATTTTCATAGCTTCCACTAAAGTTACGAAGTTGGTTGTTTTATGCATAATAGTAAAAGTTATGAGAATTTAATTTCAAGCAAAAAGTCTTGGAAAAGTTTCCTAGTTTTTTTTTGTTGGCCCGGCAGAAATTTTCCAAAAATCAAGAAAAATTCAAAACTTGAAAACTATCAAAAATCGCGGAACATAAATGGACGACACAAGGGCCAATTTTTTTCTTTGTAAGTAAATTGTCTGGCCACCCTGTATAATAGGTACCTATCCCATTTTACCCCTTCAGTTACGGAACTTTCTTTATTAGGATTGTCTACCTATAGTTTCTTGCTACAATTTAAACTTAGAGTGGAACATAAATATTTGAACGATGAGTAAAAAGTCCGGGGGATCCAGGAATCGCAGTTCTTCCGTCGAGAGTGTGTGGAGTGTGCAATCAAAAGAAACATGTTTAGCACGGGACACCACCGATAGTGAATCATCATTTAGTGATATCAGTCACAGCGATGTCACATCGACATTTGACCAGATGATTTCTACAGCAATCAACGACTCATTTAATTTGGCGGATTCTGAGCGGACGTATTTGGACAGTAGTGACTCCGAAATAGATTATCACTATTTTCTAAAGTGCGCTCTTTGTGGAAAAGACAACAGTAACCCTTTATACTACAGCTACTGCGAAAAATGTTTCAAGATCAGAAAATGTTTCAAATCGAAATCTAACCGAAACAGCAAAGACAGTACAAATAAAAAATTCAGTGAGCAGGATCTTAGGAGGAGAGAAGACATGACTAATGAAAACACGAGATTATATAGGTGTTACTTGCGATCACGCAAACGCTGCGCTGGAGATTCTGCTTTGGAGCTACCACCGCAAAAATATGCTAAACAAGATTTGGATGTTGTGCAGTACTCTGTTACTGGGCGTTTCATAATTATACTGAACATATTGTGGATGTTTAATTTGTCCAGTTGGGCTAGATTTATTTAAAGGAATTACTAATGGTAATGGGAACTAATGGTCTGCCTGCAAACATTGAAGGATTTGAAAATTTGAATTTCCATTAAGATTTCTCATGATAACAGCTCGGTGCTGTCATTTCTTACTACTTACTGAAACGCTAACTATCGTTTCGAGCCGATCTCTTTTGTCGCGTTTCATAATTAAATTCTTTTTTGATGTCGTTGCTCTATGGTATTTGAATTTGAAAATAGTTGTTATTTTTTGACAAGAGAAAAACAAAGGTTGATCGTGATCCCGTCTACAGTGATGCGAATTTAAATTTTTTGGATAAATTGTTTTATAAGTTGTTGTTGAGGCCCACAATTTTATTCTGTGGTAAGTAATTTGTATAAGGAAACCGCTTTGCGTGTATTTTTGGTACTGCGGCGAACTACATTTATATATCTCCGTAGGGTTTCATCCACCCCCCTGCGAGGTTGACGTCCCGATGGTTTTCCTCAATAAGGATTAATCCTGAGATGGAGCTGTGCTGACCACCAGCCAGTCCTTTCACTGCCCGCCCAGCTGCTTGCCAAGGGAAGTGAATATTATTTTATCTTTTGTCCCGAGCGTCTCTCTAACTCTTTGACTTTTCTGCCTTCCTAGAAGATTTCCTGCATCCAGTTTCTAACCATTAATTATTTATTTTAAAATTTAAAGGTGTTTTGTATCTGATACGTGTTATGTTAGAAAAATAGGGTAATTCAGACCAAAGCGAAATTTAATTATTTTAGAGCTTAGTAATTTATTTAAGCACCAAAGGGGCGGTAACGATCGTTGCCTACCGGCATTCTATAAAATAACTTTTTATATACTAATAAAATTGTAACTTTAAATTTATTTCCGATATTTGCCCATAAATAAAGTAGGTCATTGTTTTAAATTTTCAACACGGTCAACCAATGTAATCGCACCTTTTTTTTATACTCATATTGTTTATTGTTCCTTCCTTTTAAAATAATCATAAAAATACATAAATTCTAATTTACCCCATAACCTTTTTTCCTTAAAACTCCGTTTAGGCCCGAACCTCTAAATCTTACGTATCATATGTGGCAAACTCCGTAAGGGTTTTTATCCCCGTTCCCAATATTTTTGTCACATATTTATGGCGCCCGAACTAATGTTTTATCCCCTTTTCTGCCTTTAATCTTTCCCTAACGAACCCGTTTTTTTGTCGTTCGTGGGTGTATCCGTTCCGGATAATATGGTTCAAGTTTTAATACCTCAAGACCCCCTTACTTAATTTAATCGTGCAGTTTTCTTGGAAACGTGTGGTTTTTTTGTTTGTATGCACGGTATTTTTTTGCTTCTCTACACACGGGTCGTTTTTTCCCCGGCTTAATGGCATTATACCTCTTTCGGATAATTGCTTACTTGTTGATGAGTTGTTTTTGCCTGTGTATTCCCTTACGATTCCAAGAGAATTTTTAATTTAAGTAGTCAATGGCCAGACTCTAGATTTCTTTCAATCGAAAGTCGGGACAGACTTACTTTTAGTTCACGATTATTTAACGTTGGTTTAGGGGAAAAATCTTTAAGGGTTACTGTTTGGAATATTTTTACGCGTTGCTTTGCGAGGTACTCCTTAAATTTTTGGCGTACCCTGTTCACTTTTATGTGACAACGTTTCTGTATTCCGCAGTATTGTTTAGATTTCTTGAGGTCTTATAACAATTTCCCATTTTTCAAATTTCTTTCATTAATCTTGCCCTTGTCTTACCTCAAATGGCCTATTTTTCGGTAGAGTTGTCCCTTTAGACTCTTGCGTATCGCGTTTCAGACTTCCGGTGTTAATTTTATCCGTGAGTCGGATTTTCACGCATCCGCCTTTACCGTTTTTGTCCACATTTTCGCTGTGGTAACCAACTATGTTTCGCAAGTTTTTTCAGTTTTTGACAACCCTACTGGTCTTTAATGTTTTACTAGTTCTGGGGTTTTTTCCCTCGAGATGTGTTAAGCTTGACAGCCCTACTTGCCTATTGTGCGGAGTGCTCCTTTTTTCCTTCTTCGTTCTCTCTTTATACTATCTAGTTTTAATTAGTTGTTTAGTTATGCTCTTTCGGCATTAGTTGACTATTTTAGGCTGTGCATAGCGATCCCTTAACACTAGTGTGTTATTGGGGTTATTAAGTTGGTTCACTTTTAGATGGAGTTTTTGCCGTTTGTATGTGTACGTTCGTGTATAAATGTCAACTTCTACCAGCTTCAAGTAAACGTTCGTAGTTAACTAGTTACTTAGAGAGTTTTTATTTTTTTCTTCTTCAGGGCTGTCCAACGTCTATAGGGTTGTCCAAATTTCAAAAATTTTTTGGACTTCTCGCCTTTTTTTTTGTGAGTTTGTGGGTATTTTGAAACGCTAACTATCGTTTCGAGCCGATCTCTTTTGTCGCGTTTCATAATTAAATTCTTTTTTGATGTCGTTGCTCTATGGTATTTGAATTTGAAAATAGTTGTTATTTTTTGACAAGAGAAAAACAAAGGTTGATCGTGATCCCGTCTACAGTGATGCGAATTTAAATTTTTTGGATAAATTGTTTTATAAGTTGTTGTTGAGGCCCACAATTTTATTCTGTGGTAAGTAATTTGTATAAGGAAACCGCTTTGCGTGTATTTTTGGTACTGCGGCGAACTACATTTATATATCTCCGTAGGGTTTCATCCACCCCCCTGCGAGGTTGACGTCCCGATGGTTTTCCTCAATAAGGATTAATCCTGAGATGGAGCTGTGCTGACCACCAGCCAGTCCTTTCACTGCCCGCCCAGCTGCTTGCCAAGGGAAGTGAATATTATTTTATCTTTTGTCCCGAGCGTCTCTCTAACTCTTTGACTTTTCTGCCTTCCTAGAAGATTTCCTGCATCCAGTTTCTAACCATTAATTATTTATTTTAAAATTTAAAGGTGTTTTGTATCTGATACGTGTTATGTTAGAAAAATAGGGTAATTCAGACCAAAGCGAAATTTAATTATTTTAGAGCTTAGTAATTTATTTAAGCACCAAAGGGGCGGTAACGATCGTTGCCTACCGGCATTCTATAAAATAACTTTTTATATACTAATAAAATTGTAACTTTAAATTTATTTCCGATATTTGCCCATAAATAAAGTAGGTCATTGTTTTAAATTTTCAACACGGTCAACCAATGTAATCGCACCTTTTTTTTATACTCATATTGTTTATTGTTCCTTCCTTTTAAAATAATCATAAAAATACATATATTCTAATTTACCCCATAACCTTTTTTCCTTAAAACTCCGTTTAGGCCCGAACCTCTAAATCTTACGTATCATATGTGGCAAACTCCGTAAGGGTTTTTATCCCCGTTCCCAATATTTTTGTCACATTACCTACTGTATTTCTAAAAATAAAAATAGCACACTAATAATAATAATAGTACCTATTTTTATCAATTCCATATTTATCAATAATAAAGATGTGATTGGTATTATTATTTTCACGAATATAGTATGGTAAGTAGATTTTTTTCTTCTCAATATTGATGTTACTAGAGTAAGTAGTTATCGAAATTGCATTGTTTTTTTATTAAAACACACACTCACAGGGCGCACCATGTGTAAGTAGGTATGGAGCACTGCGAGTGTGTGTATTATTTTGCTTCATTAAGCTGTTCTTGTCTGAACCTACAATGAAACTTTAAACGTCAGTATTACGTATAACTATATTTTTCGCAGTAGCTGTAGTATAAAGGGTTACTGTTGTCTTTTCCACAAAGAGCGCACTTTAGAAAATAGTGATAATCTATTTCGGAGTCACTACTGTCCAAATACGTCCGCTCAGAATCCGCCAAATTAAATGAGTCGTTGATTGCTGTAGAAATCATCTGGTCAAATGTCGATGTGACATCGCTGTGACTGATATCACTAAATGATGATTCACTATCGGTGGTGTCCCGTGCTAAACATGTTTCTTTTGATTGCACACTCCACACACTCTCGACGGAAGAACTGCGATTCCTGGATCCCCCGGACTTTTTACTCATCGTTCAAATATTTACGTTCCACTCTAAGTTTAAATTGTAGCAAGAAACTATAGGTAGACAATCCTAATAAAGAAATGTCGACTGCTTTGAGCGCACACAACATGCAACGAAACCATCTAACACAATAATAATAATATACTCCTAAATTGTTTGGTAGTCATTTTGTAATTAAAATAAAAGATTTGACCTCGAACGGAATCGACATTCGCCGCAGAATAGGAGGAATTAGTATGGAGAGTGAAATGAAAAATGTATAGTACATTTCGCATGTTACGATTAAGTAAGTGCTACTTTCGCCATCTATGTAATTATTAGGAAAGTATTCACAAAAACTACAAGCGGGATTGACAATAAAACAGGTGGACGCAGATTTAGCGGATTTCTGGAAAGACGCAGAAATGATACTGGGATTTATATCACATCCGCAAGAATAACGGCACAATTTCAAAATAGCAAATATTACAGGAGAGTGGATTGAAATTTTTAATATTGTTTGAATAGAAACAAGAGCCACAAATCGAAAAATATAATGTTACAGTGATTTTTAAAATTTTCTTTATATATGTCACTGTGTAAAAAGTAGAATTGCAGTATAATATAATTTGCTCAACATTCAATATTTACTATACATAACAATATTATCCTACAAATGTGTCATTGTTGAACTAATATTTTTCATTTTAGTAATTGTGACAATTATTTCATTATGCTTATTAGAGAGTAAATAAAAAAATACGGAATATAGTGTAAAGTTTCTTTACTTGAAATTATTCAAATTATTCAATGTTCAACTTAGTTTAAGATTCTTATTACTTGAATTAATTAACAGTCTCAAAAGTTACAGTTTTATCATTTACGTAATGGCACTTCAATGGCAGTCTTGTTTTTAAGGAACGTATAACCTTTAATACTTAAATTTGGTACTTATTAGCAAAAAAAAATTAACTTCAATAATCAATCACAAACAAATAATCATTATCACTTCTTGTTATTACAAGAACTAGGTAGTTAAAGTTATAAAATGGTAACTTTCACAAGGTAAGATGCTCTTCAGAGTTAGAGGGTAAACCCTTGAATTACTTAAAAGATGGAATTGTAAAAATGTGAATACTGTCTGGGCACGATATTATTTCGTAATAACTGCAAAAGATCTTCCTTTTTGCGTCCTGTTATACAAATCTTAGAAGTGTATGCAGGTTGGAATTGAATATCTTGAAGTCTATCGAGCCTAACGCCTTGTTTACGAGAGGAACGTCCTGATGGGTTCTTGACCAAAACTTCCGTCCAATCGCCATCGAATGCAGATTTGATAGAATAAGTATCGCTATCTTTTACAAATCTTATCATTTTAATTTCAGATAGTTTAACAGGTTCTCCATTGACATCTTTAGCAAAATTAACTCCAATCTCATCAGCGAGCTTTTTCAAATCGGAGAAGTCGTCGTAATTCATCTCGTGGACGTTATAGGGTTTGCCAGTTTTTTTTGCGGTTCGTATTAATTGAATATACTGGTCCGGTACATAAATTGGCCCTGATTCCTTGGCATTTTTGATAGATTTTTCAATAACTGAATGCGCATTATCGCCCTCATTCTGCGTGTGACCACGAATTAGAAATTTATGGGTCAGTGACTTTATTGTTAAAGTCATGACGGCAAAGTAGTACATTGTAAATATAAATCTGTAAATAAAAAATATGTAGTTAGAAAAAAATATTTTGTTGTATATTTTAAAGAATTTTTGGCTTATGTTTTTCACACCTGTTTTTTTGTTGGCCGCAACAATTATCTGAGTAAAATAGTAAATCGCAGTTGGGATGAGCTGCAGCAATCTGTTGAATGTAATTAAATACACAACTCCCAATTTCTATAGCACCACGATTCGCTAAACCTTCGTGCCAGAAGTAGCAATCGGTTGAATTGTCCTTCAAATTGCATATCTAAAAAACAAATTAAAAAAAACAACTGTTTGTTTGCCACTGCATGATAAAAATGTGTACTAAAAAACTCATGCTTACTGTAAAATTATAACAGTTCAGTTTACTTTTATAAAAAAAAGCAGACGATTTCCCAATGGGTACAGGCAAAACTGCTTGCAGATCATACATTGCAACGACACTGTTACTTTCAGGTTTCTTACAATTTTCGATATCGTTCTCTTTCTCTTTTCTACTGAGATGTTTTTGTCTTTGGTGTTCTTTATATTTTTTTTCAAGTGCAATTTTTTCATCGCCATCTGCATTTTTGTAAGATTCACATTCGTCACACTGATCTTTTTTAGGTATGAAAAAAGATATATTGAATTCAGTGTTAAAAATTTTTGCATAGAAGTCGTAATTAGCAGCTTCTTTATTAGCAGCTTATCTTTGTTCCTTATAATTTCTGTGCATTTCTGCGATGGTGAGGCCACCATCAATGAATTCACGAGATGTGTTTGCTCTTAGGTAATGACTTTCAATACGGGGTATTGAATTAATATGTTCACGAACAGATTGCTGTGTTTCAGGATTGATTTTGCAGTGGCTGGAGTGTTTCCCTCGTTTATCAACTGGTACAATACCAATATCACTAGTTTTAGCTTCTATAACTGTACGCAATGACCTTTGTGCAATTCCTAAAGTATTCATGAAGAATGTTTTACAAATTCTGACTCGTTGACCGTCTATCGTAAAATGAAAACAGCAATTCGGGTTTCTGGGCTTAGACACAATAGCTTTGATTCTTCGAACTTGTATTTCCAAAACTGTTGTGCAAGACGATAAGTAACTACGTTGTCTTTCTAGTGAAGATAAACCCCAATATTTTTCAAATATTTGTTTCCTCACTTCACAAGAAATTTTGGAGGTACAACCCAGTCTACATTTATCTGTGCATGGAGGTTTCATAACTCTAGCTTCTACAGTTTTACCGCTACGTGAGACATACTTCTTTCCTGAATTTTTTAAAGATTTAGTCACTTCTTTTTTCCAGAGTTTTACATTTCGCCTCCTTTTCTTTCCCTTCTTTTTTTCTGAAGAATTATTACTGACATTAGAATAATTTGATGATTTCGTCGATGACGAGCTTGAGGATGATGTACTGCTTGATGACGATGAAGTAGATGACGACGAAGTAGAAGAATTCGATGATGTAGACAAAAGACGCTTGCGTCTTTTCTTTACTTCGGGTTTATATTCATCTGAACTATCGTTCGCCGAAAAAGGTTCATCATCAATTTCAGAAAAATCGTCCTCGCGACTTGTTTTGTTATCAGTGAATCTGTGTGGTGTAGACAGACTTTGTTTTGGAGAATCTATGTTGCCTATGGATTTAATGTTATCCGTGTTTCTCGAAGATTTAAGTTTTTTGAGTATTGCTCCAGTTATGGGTATGCTTAACTTCAGGTTGCCTGAAATCAAAAACAATTAAAACCATAATGGCTGTACGTATACAGGTTAGTAAATAAATTAGTGCTTACTGTACTTGCTTTCAGAATCAGCTTGAACTTCTACGAAATTGTTGCATTGAAGTTGTGAATCCTTGATACTTTGTATACTCTCTGCTTCAGATAATATATTGTTTTCTTCAACGTTTGTCAATAATGAAGGTTTAATTAAATGTTGTTCATCAATCTCGTTCTCAGCTGGAATTGAAATATGAATAATATGAGATAGGTGTATAATAAAATAATATAATTGAATATAATAATATAAGTGAATAATATAAGCATTATAATTTTAGTTTATCATAACAATATAATATATTGTTACCATTGATGTCTAAATTAATGTTTTCTTCACAATTGTCTGAGTCCAGATGCTTTGTCTGATCGGTGGTCTGGGCATTCGAGGCATTTGTGTTATGTTGTTTGGCACAATCCATTTCTGGAAATTCTTCACAATAAGTAGCATTACTATCCACAGACTCGTCTTGCTCCATGTCAGCTGAAATTAAAGTCAATAATAATAATGGTGGTAGGCATAACTTTTACTAAAAATAAAAGGTTCTTACTATACTTGCTTTTAGAATTTGCTTGAACTTCTTCTACAAAATCTTTGCACTGAAGTTGTAAATTTGCTACAGATGAAACATTGTCTTCTTCAACTTGTGTCAATAATGAAGGTGTGATTGAATGTTGTTCACCAATTTCGTTAACAGCTAGAATGAAAATATTAATACTATTAGGCAGGTGTTAGAACTAAGCATTATAGTAATAGTTTATCATAAAAATATATTGGTACCATTGATGTCTAAATTAATGTTTTCTTCACAATTGTATGAGTCCGGATGCTTTGTCTGATCGGTGATCTGGGCATTCGAGGCATTTGTGTTATGTTGTTTGGCACAATCCATTTCTGGAAATTCTTCACAATAAGTAGCATTACTATCCACAGACTCGTCTTGCTCCATGTCAGCTGAAATTAAAGTCTATAATAATAATGGTGGTAGGCATAACTTTTACTAAAAATAAAAGGTTCTTACTATACTTGCTTTTAGAATTTGCTTGAACTTCTTCTACAAAATCTTTGCACTGAAGTTGTAAATTTGCTACAGATGAAACATTGTCTTCTTCAACTTGTGTCAATAATGAAGGTGTGATTGAATGTTGTTCACCAATTTCGTTCACAGCTAGAATGAAAATATTAATACTATTAGGCAGGTGTTAGAACTAAGCATTATAGTAATAGTTTATCATAAAAATATATTGGTACCATTGATGTCTAAATTAATGTTTTCTTCACAATTGTATGAGTCCGGATGCTTTGTCTGATCGGTGATCTGGGCATTCGAGGCATTTGTGTTATGTTGTTTGGCACAATCCATTTCTGAAAATTCTTCACAATACGTAGCATTACTATCCACAGACTCGTCTTGCTCCATGTCAGCTGAAATTAAAATTAATAATAATAATGGTGGTAGGCATAAATTTAACTAAAAATAATAGATACTATACTTGCTTTCAGAATTAGCTTGAACTTTTCCTTCAAAATACTTGCATTGAAGTTGTGAATCTACTTCAGGTAAAATATTGTCTTCTTCAGCGTTTGTCAACAATGAAGTTGTGATTGAATGTTGTTCACCAATTGCGTTCTCAGCTGGAATGAAAATATTAATACTATGAGGTAGGCATGAGAAGTAAACATCGTAATAATAGTTTATCATAAAAATATATATTGTTCCCATTTATGTCCAAATTAACGTTTTCTTTATATTTGTCTGAGTCCGGATGCTTTTTTCGATTGGTTGTCTGAGCATTCGAGGCACCTGTGTTATGTTGTTTGGCACAATCCATTTCTAAAAATTCTTCGCAATAAGTAGCATTACTATCCACAGACTCGTCTTGCTTCGTGTACCTAAAATTAAAATCAATTATAATAATAATAATGGCGGTAGGCATAAATATTAGTAAAAATAATAGGTTCTTACTATGCTTGCCTTTGGAATTCGCTTGAAATTCTACAAAATCGTTGCTTTGAAACATTCCTTTAATTTCTTTGCTAGTGTTATGCAGCGATTGTGCCACAAGCAGGCAAGCCAAAATTGCCCAAGAAATTGCTGACAAAGTTTCTAAAAACCACCACTAATCATTAGTTAGTACAATCATAAATTTGATTTACTGGAGCTAAAATGACACAAAATACATTTTTGCCGTTGTCAAATCAATCATATTGTCTATAAAAATAAAAAATCTGGAGGAAAAACGACAAAAAATACAGGGTCGAGTTCCATACCTACGCTCTGACAGAAACCGTTTTACCTCTCATTTCACACTTATGAGATTTACAATAGGCTACATCCTTTTGTCAGCCTAGCTGTTACTGTCAGCGTAGGTTTGGAACGTGACCTAATTAGTACATCCATAAATTTGATTTACTGGAGCTAAAATAACACAACTTACATTTATGCCGTTGTCAAATCAATTCATGTCTATAAAAATAAAATATCTGGAGGAACAATGGCAAAAATACAGTTGTGCCGTTTTCGTTCCAAATACTGAATAATATAAATGTCACAATTACCGGAGTGCCGATGTAGCTTCAGGACACGACCACACTCTGCGGCTCCCCGCCCGTAACTGTCAATCAGACGTTCTCACTCCCAGAGCAGGAAAATTTCACACCAATTCGACAACGACACTTTCGCCATCTAGCGAAAGTAACCGCCAACACAACTGTGCCGATTTTACTCCAAGCTTATTCATACTTTGAGGTAATTTTGACGTTGTTAACTCATTTTTGAAAAAAAATGCAATTGTGCCGTTATTCTTGCGGATGTGCGATATATATATATATATATATATTATATATATATCCTATATATATATAATATTTAAAAAAATATCTTGAAAGTCTCTACCCTACACTCAATATTTTTAATAACTTTTTAAAAACCATGTTTTGTATGAAAAATCTTAAAATATCCCTAGACAATGTTGAGCAGAGTATTACTGAAGTATGTATAAGGTCTTTAACTATGAAATTGCCGATTGTATAAAAAAGTTCAAAGATGAAAATTCATATTAAGAACAATAGTTATTAAAACAAAATTTATTTCCAAATTAGGCTAATAGAAATTAAATGGTGGTAAACATATGCCTATTGTTTAGATAATTTGAGGGCACCCCATGAAGTCGGGTTTCTTTACCTGAAAAATTTTATTGAGGCAAAAAAATATCTCTAGAGTTATCGCAGCAGTTTCTTCGTTACCAATGTCATATTTGGGGATACCCCGCATAAGATTTCGTCACTTTCAGGAAACATCAAAAAAATTAACTAGTCTAAAAAATTGCCCCATCTGACCACTATGAAAACGCCTTTGTTCCATTCAACGGTATACATAGCTCAGGGGATTGGAACGTGAAAGACATGCCACTAGTTACTAATAAAAGACCATAAGTAGTGTCACCATAAGGTCAATAATAAAAAATAATAACTTTTTTTTGCAATAAAAATTTGCACTGAACTTCAAAAACTGAATCGGCTATTTCATAGGTAAAGACCTATTATATGGCACTAGCACACTAAAATTATGTATTTGATTGTACCTAAGGCAGCAGCTCGTCGGTTAATTAATTTAATTGTGTAACGTTTGTTAGAATTCCGATTGTTCCTCGGTGAGGTTAGTACATAACGCTAGCTGATTAGATTCTCTTGCTTTGGTTTCAATATTTGTGAAGAAAGAAGAACAAATATGAATGAAGCGCACAGGCATAACAAACGACAGATCATCTTTTCCAAGGAGGTTCTAATGCCTACAATAACATTATCCCACCCAAGCCTTATTGTAATATATTTATGGTAATACATATTAATAAAAACTTACGCATGCGTACGTGTGCCTAGCTAAATATCGCGCAATTTACGTAAAATTGAATTTAGTTGTTTTAGTTGTGAATACGAATGAAGTAATGAATAGTTAATTATGTATAATAAAAATATGTGTATGTATGGGAAAAAACAAAATGAGATACCCCCCGGACATGTAAAATGAGCCACAAGTCGCGTAAAATAAACTTTGGTTGCCGAGTCCTTGATAGGTATGTATGTACCCATGTATTTTGTTTTTTGTCACGGTCATTTTTTATTTTGCCTGTTTTCTCACAACTGTATTGAAAAACGTCGTATGATACATGGGCGTAAAAGGAAATGACAAATTCGTGACGATGGTAAATGTCACTCGTTTGTTATTTACCTTTTTACCACCCTTGTATCAGAAATAACTATTATCAAATTGGTTACATAGGGTATGTTATTTAATCCTAAAAGCATCAAGTACGATATAAAGGGTGAGACGTTAAATAGATCATATTTTTGAGGGAAGATTCTACTAATACTTCTAAATTATGTTCTGTCACTTTGCTGAAATCGCTATTATGAAATTATCATACAAGTCGATTAGCCAATTTGTGGTTTGGGCCCAATGGAGTCATGTAGACCTCATTTTCAAAAATTAAACATACTTACTTTGCCGTGCATGTATATTCTTGAAATTAGTATGTTTGTTATACAAAATGCAACTTTGTTCAAAACGCCTGTGGCTAATCCTAGACTAAGAGCGAGAGATCCAGCTAGGTTACTAATACCAGCATGCAACAGTGCAGTGTTTGAAAAAAATTGTTTATACATGTCAATAAAGTTATATAAGGTGTAACAAAATTAGCTGAAACTATTTTAACTGGTGCTTCTACCCATGAAACTGAACAACTTTCCCCATGAAACCCATAGTCAAATCTCAAAAAAATTTTTGAACTTTCCATACTAAGTTGACTGATCAGTTAATCGAGTTAGTATGGGAGAGCCAAATTTTTTTCTGCGATTTGACTATGGGTTCCATGGAGAAAGTAGTTCAGTTTCATTGGTAGAAGCACCAGTTAAAATAGTTTCAGCTAATTTTGTTAGACCTTATATAACCGATTGCCAATTGACATAAGACACTCTCCATCTAAACTTTTTAGAAGCAAACTTTATAAATGGCTTTTAGAAAAATGCTTCTTACTCAATTAAAGAATTTTTTGACCATAATGCTTAATTTTAAGACAAAATGTATTTTAATTTAATTAAAGGTATGTAATAGGAACAAACATGATAAAATATGATGACATCGAAATATTAATATGACATTTTTTTATATTATTATTAGTATTTTAACTTTTGTGTAAATTTTTGCATGCTTTGACAAAAGCGAATCATGTGATACTTTATTGTTATATCTTTATTCCCACTCAATTTAATACCATGTGTATTCGAGCAAATAAATATTATTCATTCATTCATTCATTCAATGTTCGCACACAAAGGTCCCAAACTCGGTCCTATGATTATTTTTTTTACTATTTTAGCAAAGTTGTTCAGTTTCATGAGTAGAAGCTCCTAAAGAATGTGTATATATATATATATTCACATTGTTAAGTTCTTGGCATCATCTCTACTGATGGTGACGATAACGCCGAAGATAAAAGCGGGCTTAAAACCTAAGCTTAAGGGGGAACTGGCTATCTTATCTTTAAGTCGGAACACATTAATACTTTTAACATTGATGTTTGGCGACAAGAGTTAAATAAGATGGTGATAGCTAGCCAGGCGGGTGTAGAAAATGTCCTACCACCAACCAATCAGAGTCTTACAAAGTTAGACTCCGCCGGGAAGCAAGTCTTTTCAATGATTTGTCTATGATATCTTTTCATGTAACTGGTGCGAAGCCAGTCCCATTATTTTATTCGCGGAGAATCGATTTCAATTTTTACACGGATTCAGCAAACCAGTCAGAAGAATTCGACTTTTTTTAGGGTTCCGTACCTCAAAAAGAAAAAAAAAACAAAACCATTAAAGGAGCAAGTCTTTTCAATGATTTGTCTATGTTCATGTAACTGGTGCGAAGCCACCCCCCTGATTCGCGGAGAATCGATTTCAATTTTTACACGGATTCAGCAAACCAGTCGGAAGAATTCGACTTTTTTTAGGGTTCCGTACCTCAAAAAGAAAAAAAAACAAAACCATTAAAGGAGCAAGTCTTTTCAATGATTTGTCTATGTTCATGTAACTGGTGCGAAGCCACCCCCCTGATTCGCGGAGAATCGATTTCAATTTTTACACGGATTCAGCAAACCAGTCGGAAGAATTCGACTTTTTTTAGGGTTCCGTACCTCAAAAAGAAAAAAAAAACAAAACCATTAAAGGAGCAAGTCTTTTCAATGATTTGTCTATGTTCATGTAACTGGTGCGAAGCCACCCCCCTGATTCGCGGAGAATCGATTTCAATTTTTACACGGATTCAGCAAACCAGTCGGAAGAATTCGACTTTTTTTAGGGTTCCGTACCTCAAAAAGAAAAAAAAACAAAACCATTAAAGGAGCAAGTCTTTTCAATGATTTGTCTATGTTCATGTAACTGGTGCGAAGCCACCCCCCTGATTCGCGGAGAATCGATTTCAATTTTTACACGGATTCAGCAAACCAGTCGGAAGAATTCGACTTTTTTTAGGGTTCCGTGCCTCAAAAGGAAAAAAAACGGAACCATTAAAGGATCACTCGCGTGTCTGTCTGTCACAGCCAATTTGCTCCGAAACTACTGGAACGATTATTCAGAGATTCGATAAACATATGTAAGTCGATGACCCAAAGACGGACGTGTATCGTAAATAAATGAATTTTAAACATGGGGTAAATTAGAAAAACAAAAAAAAAGCTTTGCAAACTATAACGTGTGACATATCAAATAAAAGGGCTTTATAGTCTAAGAATCTTAAATACATTTTTTATACTTTTAAAATAAATAGTTTTGAAGTTATTTCAGAAAATAGGCGAAAATTTACCATTCCCCCTTTATCTCCGAAACTAGGGGGCTTATAGATTACAGGAAAACCTAAAAGCAGTCTATGGTATTTAGTCATAGGAAATTTCTCAATCAATGTTCCGAACCCTCTCCACGGAGTTTAACTCGCAATTCATCACACATCACAATCCCCATTGCGTTGGGGAATCTTGGTAAGCCCGCTTCCATCTTCGGCAACATCGTCACTTAGGTGAGATGTTGTCAAGGGTTTGGTTTTGCATAAAAAAAAAATTTACCGGTTTTTTACTTATCCACAATTTTGGTAAGTGACAATGAAGTCGAAAATGGAAGCGGGATAACCAAGATTCCTCAACGCAATGGGACACTGGCTCTCTTTTGTCTACGCCAAAACTTAACATTGATGCTTGGCAGTAAGACTTTATCTAAGATGAAGCTTTCCAGGCGGGCTTAGAAAATGCCCCATCATTAACGAAACCGAGTCTTACAAAGTTAGACCCAGCCGGGAATTGAACCCGCGACCTTCTGGAGTGAAACGAGTAAATTAACCACTACGCTGCGAAAGCGGTGTAAAAGTTTAGCCTTAATACATCATATCAGCCACAAATCGTCCACTGCTGGACAAAGGCCTCCCCCAAGGATTTCCACGACGACCGGTCCTGCGCTGCCCGCATCCATCGGCTTCCCGCGATCTTCACCAGGTCATCGGTCCACCGCGTGGGAGGCCTGCCTACGCTACGTACAGTCTACAGCCTTAGTACAGTCTCCGTGAATCGGGATGGAATCACAACGCTTGGATTTTAAAATGGTAGAAAAACTGACCTGCAAAGGCGTGAAAGCCACCGACGATGCGGTACCAGACACTTGTCTCCTTATACTAGTGGCGCCTCCATACTGCTGCTGCTTCTGTAGATTCTTCTGAAGGGTCTTGCTGATGCGCACTTTGGTCTTCTCGTCGATCTGGGGCAGGCGGATGCGACCGGTGCTCGACTTGCCGATCGTACCACGCGTGTAGCCAAGGTCTTCCTGGTACGCGTCGTCTTCAATCTGGTTGAAAAAAAATACTTCGGTGAAGAAAAATAAATTAAAACAGGATCCTAACTAAATTAGATTTTCGGAATTTCCCTAAGTGATCGAATCAGAAATGAGGCGTAAAAGAACTAAAGTAATCGGCATAGCTCACAAAATCGCTTAACTCAAGTAGCAGTGGGCGGGCACATAGCTCGTAGAACGGACGGCCATTGGGGCAGAGCAGTTTTCGCGTGGCGACTGCGCACCGAGTGACTGGCAACCTGTTGAAGGTCGTGTGAAGCCGTGGGATGCGGGCAGCGCAGGACCGATTGTTGTAGAAGTCTTTGGCCCTCTTCTGTTCTTTCAGCTGATATGATGATGACTTCAATTAGGATGTTCACGAAGCCTTGCAGTTAATAATTATTCCCAGGGGAATCATGATAATGATACAAAAAAACTTTGGACCTTACGAATTCCGAAAATAAAGGAAGCATTGATAGAATTTGATTTTACTGTTCGAAAAAAAAATGCACAACACTCAAGTTCACCGCGTGCATCTTTTTTTTTACTTTTAGTTATATTATTTCTATTAGTTATAAAAATAAGTTAGATCATTTAAAAGTTGAATTTGCTGCCATCCTGTACTAGTTTGACTGTCTTTCAATCCCTAATTTAAGGTTGCCTGGTATAAATCGCTTAAAGCGATAAGGCCACCTTTGCACTCTATGTATATTACAAATATATTATTCCGATTTCTGTGATTACAAATTATAAGTCCTGTATTGTTTTTTGGCGTGCAATACATACTACTTACTATCTATTAACACGAGAACAATTTCAAGCACTGTTTCTCAACCATTTTTGATAATCATATCGAGTGTAATGAGTCCGAGACACACACAATCAGTCAAATAATCTATTAGTAGAAAGTACGCTAGTCCTTTTTTCATTGTTCCACTCAAGTGCTTCCTTGATCTGTATCAGCACGATGACTAATACACCCTCAATCTTTATCTAGATTATGTGCAAAATTAGAACGAAACCAACAATTGCAAAATTTGCGTTTTTTTTTTTGTTGGCGCAAGAAGATCTTATGTCTACGCTTTTATCTAAAGCCGCTGGCTACCGGAGACGCAGTAATCATGCCAATTAATAAGAATCTCTGATAATAAAATGGAAATTTATTATTCGTTAATGAATGTTATCTCGAATTGCACGTAAAGCATTAACATTTACGTTTCCTAGGCTCGGCACGTGCACGGTATTGGACTAGCTCAAACGAGGTTTACGGTAAATTTTATGGTCTTTTGATCTAATGTATGCAGAGATACGGTTTATAAACAAATGCGGTTTAAGAGGAAACGCGGTCTAAAGAATAGGTATTTGAATAAAATGTTGCTATCTCCCACCCCCAAACCTCTTCGTATATAGCAAGAAAGGGAGAACTGCAGCGCAGACCTATAATAGGCATTAAAAAAAAGTTTAAAAAAACTTAAAACCGACTTCAAAATGAAATCACTCAAAAGTATGAAATAATATTATTACACTTAAATACACAACATTAACCAACAAAAACGGAATCAAAGGCGGGTACGATTTAAATTAGGGGCTTGAATTTTTTTTGAGGTCGGTGTCAGCAAACCATCCAATCTAAACCATTTAATACGTAAGTAACTGTGTGCTGGTACCGACCTCCAAATTTTAAGCCCCTAATTTAATTCGTACCCGCCTTTGATTTCGTTATTGTTGGTTAATGTTGTGTATTTACGTTTAATAATATTATTTCATACTTTTGAGTGAATTTCATTTTGAAGTCGGTTTTAAGTTTTTTTTTACTTTTTTTTATTTTCTTTATTTTTAGTGGTAATGCTATCTATCTAGCAACGTTAAATCCAATCACATATACTCACCAATAGGAATTATCAAATCATAATACATGTGTTTCATTAACAGATACAGAGTCCTGTGGCTTCAATCATCATCTCAGCAGCATGAAAGTTGTCCATCATCAACTCATCTGAATAACCTGAAGGAATACAACTATCGGTCTATGCATACCTACGTATATATCTAAGTATAACATTAAAAAGAATTTTCCTGCAACTCCTAACCGTTAAGGAGTAGTAGTACCTTCCTACATCAGCTTATCAACATGAGAATATGACTAACAGACGCAAGTATTTTAATAGCTTTAGAAAACATATAAATCACGTAATTAGTGCCTTTAAAATTCACATTTTTCATTATTTTTGAAGGGTTGCCCTCGATTTCCATGGGATCCCATCATCAGATCCTGACTTGGTGACAATGGGACCCCCTCGGGAGTATACTCTTTCGAATGAAAAAAGAATTTTGAAAATCGGTCCACAATTGACGGAAAAATCGATGAACATACATTAGAAAAAAAAAATACAGTCGAACTTAGTACCTCCTCCTTTTTGAAGTCGGTAAAAATTGTCCAAAACGGCTTTCGTAGTCTCCTTTTTTCTCCTCCAAAACTTGTGCAATGATATTTTTTTTTAAATAATTAAAAAAATGCATTACCTCATTATGCCTCTATGTTTCATTTTATTGTTAATATGCTTATTTTTTTTTGGTGGGTGTCTAAAAATGACGTTTCAATTGGGCAATTTTCTCAGTTTTTGAAGGCTCCTACTTCCTATGACAATTAGAAGGGAAAAAACAAAGCATAGGGGCATGGCCATGGTAGATATAGGTTTTATGGAAAAAACCTTTTTGCTCTATTGTCATTATCCAGGGAGGAAACCAGGGGACTACGATTGTATGGGAAAAATGGCGGCCGCGCGCGTTTTCTCTTAATAGTCAGTAAAGACTCACTCGCCATTTGTATAGAAACTGAATAAGAAGGTACCACCTTCTTATTGGTGAGGCAGCTTCTTCTGGTCTGTTTAATAGTGTAATAAAGGGCTTTAAGAACAAGTGTACAATAAAATAAAGTTGCAGTTGAGTACAACAATTTATACGTAATCTCGTGTCAGAATAGTCTCTTCTTAAAGTTGTCGAAAAAGTAGACAGTCGTTAAAACGATTCCTTTTGAGCGACTCAAAAATAGTGTTAAGTATTGTTTTACTACTTACTATAGTATACACCATATGAAGAGAATAAAAGTAAGAATATTTTGAATGGATGATATTCTCTAATAGACCGCGAACGGACAGACGCCGCAACGAATCGACACACAAATGACATGGCGTTGATTTATCCAGTCACCATTCCCACGTCAAAACAAAAGCAAATAATTGTCCATTCATTTCCATGTCGGAAATAAGAGTTCAATCAACTATAACACGATATTTCGGTCAATCTAATTTGTATTTGACCACAGGACGTAATGTCAAATATGGGAAGTATTGAGTGGTGCAATGCAGTGATGAACCACTTACGAAACAAACATAACTGTATGAAGCTCAAAAAGGATACAAAGATAGTTATTACTCATTTGTTATACCTTTCTACTATTGTATTGTCCTATTAATAATATTATAAATGTGAAAGTTTGTATGTATGTATAAATGTTTGTTATGCAAAAAACTACTGAACGTATCTGGCTGAAATCCGGTAGGTAGACAGATTAGGAACTGGATTACATTACCATACAATAATTTATTGGTAAAAGCAAATTTACACGTCAGTAATTTCTAAAATAATAATAATAATTAATTTATTCATTATAACAGTAATAATACTTAATTAAGAACATACTTTACAAAAACAATAAAAAAAGAAGTAAATTTTTCGTTATAATATATTGGGTGGATGAAAAACTTAACATATAGACTACTTTTTTCTATGCTCGCGAGCGAAGCCGCTGGCAAAAGCTTGTTTAAAATAAGTTCAGGGAGATGAGGCGATTTTTAGGGTTCCGTACCGCATGAGGAAAAAACGGAACCCTTATAGGATCACTTTGTTGTCCGTCCGTCTGTCTGTCAAGACCCCTTATCTCGGGAACGCGTGTAGGTATCGAGTTGAAATTAAACCATATGTTTCAGTCTACAGTCCCTTGAAACTGTGAAAAAATTGTATCGGTTTACAGTCCCTTGAAGCTGTGAAAAAATCAAACTTCTAAGTTAACGTAAAAAAAGACACAGTCGTTTATGCCACAAAAAAACCTATATTTCGACACTCTCAAGGGAATCAAAATTCATAGGGTATTTCCCGTTGGCCGAGAACTATAAAATTTGACAAGTAATACCGTCAAGTAGAGGGAAAAATCATAAACTAAACATTTGTAATTAAGTCATAAAAAATATAGTCTTTATTTCAAGTACGTAATCAATTATGCAAGGAACGTCGGCGGTCTAAATTTTGAATTGAGTTAACCGTGTCATGTAGGGTTTCGAATGAAAGGGCTTCATTGGCACAGTATAAAACAGATTTTTAATTATTTTTATGATCTATAGTTTTCGATTTATGACAAAGAATAAAAAAAACTTTTTACCTAATAATTTTGGCGTATGTAGTACCTAACAGTTTGCACTGATAAGATTTATAATATGTACCTACAAATTTATACGGAACCCTCGGTGGGCGAGTCCGACTCAAACTTGTCCGGTTTTTTTGTTTATGATATTATATCTGCTTAGTCACCAAAGACGTTGAAATAATCCATGCTTGGAGAACGTTTGGACGTTTAAGCTTCCCTGACAAAATCGTCTTCTGTACAAACAAATAAATTCAATTTTTAGAAAATATAATTGGCCTGTCGTAATGAAACTTTGACCATATAAGTATAACACGAAATTGTATTAAGGGCCGCCAGGAGGCTCGATTTTCCATACAAACTTAGTTACGCTTTAATACAAAAACTACATGCCAGATTGAATACAAACTTTACAAATATATTGAGGAGTCACATATCGATGTTTGTAATTAGTTTTCGAAGTACTAATATAAAACTGAAAAAATAAGAGCAGTTTCAAACTTTCAGTACAAAACTAAATTAAGCCTTCGTTTAGTTACCTTAAAATTTACTACGATGAAAACTAATTACAAACATCGATGTGTCTACTCAATATATTTACAAAGTTTGGATTCAATCCGGCATGTAGTTTTTGTATTAAAGCAGAACTACGTTTGTATGGAAACTCGAGCCTCCTATTTGGATTTTCGACCGGTCATTGTGGAAATCCTTGAGGGAATCCTTTGCCCAGCAGTGGACGTCTTTTGCCTGATATGGTGAAAGCGCATTTTAAAATGACTATGAAGAAATTAAAACCGCAATATTTCTCTAAAAATATTTATTCTAAAAACAATCGTACAAATTTGCTCAAATGTATAAAGTTACACATTAGAATATGTTTCTTCATTTTTGAGAAATTTAAATTTATTGGTTTGTTAGGAAAACTATTTTTGACGCCAAATATGTAAAACACCAATTTGTGGATTGCCGCCACAACCATAAGTATACCTAGTACGTAAATTGTCTAGTAGTACGTGAATCATTTTTTTATTATAACTATCTTTTTTATAGTACCTATATAAGTTTCTTTTTTTATATTGTTTGTTTTTTTACATATGATTTTGAGTTAAGTTTGTTATGTTTTTATATTTTGTTTATATTTTTTTTATCTAGTGTGTACAATCAAGAGTATTTATCTTATCTTATCTATCTTGTCTATATACTGTACTATCCTTCACTAACATTGGAGGAGATGAGACGTTGTCTGAAATTATCTGCATAGTCACCGGATACATTCAACGTATACTTACTTCATATTTTTAAAAGTTTAAACGCAAACTGCTAATTTGTTTGCTAACGCCAACATTTATTGAGAAACCCTGAATGTCTGGTTAGCCACCTAGTTAGATTTCTCTACTACTAAACTAAGTGATTACCGTAACAACATAGTTATTTGTTTACAAGATTATATCAGATAGCAATCGGCGTTCGCGCTTGCCATCGAAACCGCAACCCTGTCGACTGCAGAGCGCAATCACATGCCACCTGCAATGGGAACAACAGACGCGTGCGCAACGGGGCCGCGTCAGCTCAGCGCAAGTGCGAGTGCGGACGTCCGCGCGCATCAGTGTTTAGCTACTACGCTCCAACTAAACATCGATCACTATAAAAAGTCTGCGTTCGCGCTCGCCACCGAAACCGCAACCCTGTCGACTGCAAAGCGCAATCACATGCCACCTGCAATAAGAACAACAAACGCGTGCGCAACGGGGCCGCGTCAGCCTTTCATGCTCATTCATGCACCCCACGTTTTTCAATTTCATCTGTAAGCGTTATGTGGGGGTGGTGTGTGTTTTATGTGTGTATGTCCTCATGGGTCATCAAGACCCCCGAAGAGTTATTTAGTTACTTTTTAAGTAAGTACATAAATAAGTAGTTTTTAGATTAATTTTAATTTACATTGAATATTTTCTTTTTTTTTCTTTTTTTACGTAGTACCTAAGGATTTTGAATAAAGTTAGAAATCTTATTTTCATCTCTTCATACCCTTCCAATGCATTTGATACCCATGTCGAGGGGTTCTAAAGAAACAGGTAGTCCGCCATTTTTGTGGAGGCGACCATATTGGATCTTCATATTAAATATACTATATTGTTTTGTCATTGGAACTGAGGTTGTGTGCAAAATTTCAGCATGATCGCACAACAGGAAGTATTCCAAAAATGCAAGATTCCACCCGGAACGACAGACAGACAGACAAATTTAATAATATACTAAATTGTGTTGTCATCAACACTGGTTTGGTCGTGCTTTTCTTCAAAAAGGGCGACAATACCCTGTTGAAGAACTACAGACCCATCTCACTTATGAGCCATGTCTACAAACTGTTTTCGAGGTTCATTACGAATCGTCTCGCACGCAGGTTTGACGACTTCCAGCCTCCCGAACAAGCCGGTTTCCGAAAAGGATTTAGTACCATAGACCACATACATACGCTGCGGCAGATTATACAGAAGACCGAAGAGTACAATCAGCCACTATGCTTGGCGTTCGTGGACTATGAGAAAGCCTTCGATTCGGTCGCAATTTGGGCTGTGCTAGTCTCTCCAGAGGTGCCAAATTGACTATCGATACATCGAAGTGCTGAAGTGTTTGTATGAAAACGCCACCATGTCGATTCGCCTCCAGGATCAAAACTCGGAACCTATCCAGCTGCAGCGAGGGGTGAGACGGAGACGTTATTTCTCCGAAACTGTTCACCGCCGCCCTGGAAGATGTTTTTAAGCTTTTGGACTGGGGTGGACTCGGCATCAATATCAACGGCGAGTACATCACCCACCTTCGATTCGCTGACGATATCGTGGTCATGGCTGAGACTATGGACGACTTAGGCACAATGCTCGATGGCCTCAGTAGAGCCTCTCAACAAGTGGGTCTTAGAATGAACATGGACAAGACGAAAATTATGTCAAACGTCCGTGTCATACCTACTCCTCTGAAGGTTGGAGGCTCTACACTCGAAGTTGTTACCGAATATGTATACCTGGGACAAACAGTCCAGTTAGGTAGGTCCAACTTCGAGAAAGAGATCAATCGTCGAATCCAACTCGGCTGGGCAGCGTTCGGGAAGCTTCGCAATATCTTTGCGTCCCAGATACCGCAGTGTCTTAAGACCAAGGTCTTCGACCAATGTGTGTTGCCAGTGATGACGTACGGAACTGAGACATGGTCGCTTACTATGGGCGTGCTATGCTCGGAATTTCTCTGCGTGATCGAATCAGAAACGAGGAGATCCGTAAGAGAACCAAAGTAACCGACATAGCTCTCAGAATTGCTAAACTTAAGTGGCAGTGGGCGGGGCACATTGCTCGTAGAACAGATGGCTATTGGGGCAGTAAAGTTCTCGAGTGGCGACCACGCACCGGAAAGCGTAGTTTAGGCAGGCCTCCCACTCGGTGGACCGATGATCTGGTGAAGGTCGCGAGAAGCCGCTGGATGCGGGCAGCGCAGAACCGGTCGACGTGGAGATCCTTGGGGGAGGCCTATGTCCAGCAGTGGACTTCCTTCGGCTGATATGATGATGATGATGACTAAATTGTGTTGTCATCGGAACTGAGGCTGTGTGCAAAATTTCAGCATGATCGGATAACAGGAATTATTTTATATTTAAAAATCCGTTGCGAGATTCCCCCGGAACGCCAGACAGACCGACAAATTGAATATATTACTACGTTAGTACTAATATATATACTGTGATATTACATTGTGTTGTCAACGGAACTAAGGCTGCGTGCAAAATTACAGCATGATCGGATAACAGGAAGTATTTAAAAAATTCGTTGCAAGACAAGACAGACAAACAAGAAAGTGACTTATTATAATAAATTATTTAAATGACAATATTATAAACTAGAGATCTAGTTATTTTCTTAATCGTATAGCGATTTGTCGAACAGGTAATTCTCTATAATTCTCAGGGATCTAGTAATGAAATTGAATATCTCTCAAAAAAATCTATACAGTTAGATTAAAATCATTTATTTTTTATGAAAGTTCATCAAACATATTCCAAAAGATAAGTAATTAATTAGGTAGGTACTATTCATTTAAGTCATTTCACTTGTCTTTTTTTATCTTTTCATTTTGTAAATCAAAAAAATAGTTTGATCCTCGTAAAGGTTTCTTGAGGAGAGTTGTTCAGTTTCATGAGTAGAACTTAAGATCACGTAACATAAGCAACTCGATACGCGTCGGTTCAATTGTCAACCTTAATTACATAAAGTAAAGCCTATATCAGCAGCGCACGCGCTGCAACATGGCTTTTACGAACGTCGCCCCATCCAAGTAGCGCGAAAATAAACATTAAAAAAAACTTTTCACATAAAAGCGTAACCAATTCTAATAACTAAAATACCACCTATTACATATTTACAAACAAGCTTTTGCCCGCGACTTCTCCCGAGTGGATATCGTTTTTGTGACTATAGAGCTAGTGCCAGCGACTTGAGGTGATGGTTCTCTTGGTTAGCACTTTATTTCTTATGGGTTTTAGAACCATTAGTAGGAAATAAAGTGTTAACATAACACAAACTATACTATAATTCTAATGGGTATTCAAAATTAACACAGGGTTGTGGTAAGTAGATTGGTTGCATTGTTGAAGCGTGAAGTGCAAACTTAATATGATTTCTCTATACAAATTTTTAACCCCTGTTACACAATCCAAAATCCTTTCTTAGTGAATGTCTACGTCATAACTGCTATCTGTACGCTAAATTTCAGCCTTATAAGTCCAGTGGTTTGAGCTGTGCGTTGATAGATCAGTCAGTCAGTGACAGTTTCCTTTTATATACATTCGTGGTCAGTGGCCAAGTGCGAGTCGGACTCGCGTACGAAGGGTTCCGTACCATTATCTTTAACAATCACGTTTGTTGTATGGGAGCCCCCCTTTAAAAATATTTTTTATTTCAATTTATTTATTTAAGTTTAAAGTGAATATTACAACTCAATATACTTTGAATATTTCAAACGTATACCTGTTGCCGTTATCAAAATCGAGCAAAAAAATAAGTAAAAAAATCACGTTTGCTGTATGGGAGCCCCCTAATTATTTATTTTATTCTGTTTTGGTTGTTGTTGTATTTGTTGTTATAGCGCCAACAGAAATACATCATCTGTGAAAATTTCAACTGTCTAGCTATCACGGTTCATGAAATACAGCCCGGTGACAGAAGGAAAGACAGACAGACACGGACTCAGTAATAGGGTTAATAGGGTAATAGGATTTTTACCCTTTGGGAACGGAACCCTAAAAAGGCAAGATCTTCCTTCAAGTGCGAAGAATTTATTTATTCACGGGGCTTTGAAGCTGGTATTATTATTGACAAGTAAATGGGCTAGTAAACAAAATAAATAACTACTAAGGAAAATAACTACTCACTGTTAATATTTTTTTTAAGAAATACATCACTGCTACTCTCGCATACTGACTAAAGAATGGATAACTAATTAGGGGCAGGAAAAATATTTTTTTTATTAAAAAAACATATAGTCGATTTGAGGAGATCCTTTTTAAAAGTCGATCGAAAATATTTGAAACATCTCAAAGGGTGATTCTACTCATAAATCTAAATAACTTCTCCTAAAGAAACTACCACTAAATCAATCAGCTAACCAACTTTGAAAAGGGAACCAAATGTTTTAATATATGATATTAGACCATGAGTTCCTGGACTTATTTAGCAAAAAAAAGGTTAAAAAAACAGTCTTACATCGATTTTCGGTACCGTGATGTTGGAACATAGTGAAGTAAACATTTAAACAACAGGTCGAGTTCCGGTCTATTTGAATCGCGCGAAAAAACAGCACAATTCTTAGCTTTTCTATTTGAAATTTTAATTCAAACTCTGCTGCACATCGCCAAGCGTGGCGTCACATTTATTTACAGCAAGGATTCCGCGAAAACGGAATACAGATCGTTAAAAGCAAAGATAATTACGATTTAAAAAGCACAAGAGATGCACCATTGTACGAGTATCTAGTTAACGTTCACTATTTTATTTTAAAATGAATGCCCCAAATGTGCATAAAATGCAGATAACTATACTTCATTTCAAATAGGATTAGACAAAAGGTCACAAGGAGGTCACGCAGATGCATAGGTTATAAACATTTCATTCAGTTGAATTGACAGGAACTGTGGCGATAATTTTAAATAACTACGGTTTTTTGTCATTTTCTAACTACAAAAAAAATCTGCTGAAACTATTTTTTGTCAATCTAACAACATGTTCTACGATTTCTAATGAAATTTACAGACTAGAATTACTGATTTAAGATATAGTGATGGAAATCTGAAAGAAGGGAATGTGACATGAGTGTTCCAAATGATGCATATTTCTGCTTTAGGTCTTTTTAGGGTTCCGAAGTCAACAAGGAACCCTTCTGGTTTCGCCATGTCTGTCTGTCTGTCCGTCTTTCCGCGGCTTAAGTCAGATATTATTAGTACTGGAAAACTGTAAATTGGCATGGGGATACATATTAATCACGCCGACAAAGTGGTACAATAAATTATTTAAAAAAAATTACGTGTACTACAGAGGCGGTATTTTTTTCGGTGACGTACCCTTTCATGTGGGGTATCGTTGATAGGTTTTTTGAAACAACGAACGGTTTTCTAAAAGCATTTTTCGATTCAGGGATCGGTTTGCAAAATATTAAGCTATAAGTGCTAATTTTTGTTAGTCAACACCCCCCCACAGGACTTCTGAAAAAAAATATGAAAATAGTAGAACATATAATCATTTTAAAAGGAAAACTATCACGGATAAGTAGGTTTTCTTAGTTTAGGAGTAATAGTCGACCAACTAAAGATGTGCAGTTGCATTTTTAAAAAGTTTATAGATTTTCCATACAAAATTTTCTATTACCAACTGCAAATGTAATTTATTTTTTGAAAAGACTACGGAACCCTAGTTTGCGCGAGTCCGACTCACACTTGGCCGGTTTTTTATATATACTTTTAAGAACATGCATTAAACTACAACAAAAATGAAATTTTCTCAAGTATTCCAGTGAACAATTCAAAATTAGTATTTTACTGTAATAATCATTTAAAATAATAAATAGGTAAATATTTAAAATGTGATTAATATATTTTGGGTGTCAATTAAATGGTTAGCATAGTATTGTTATTTCTGTGAGCAGAAAAATATAATCGGTGAGCAGAAATAGCTAATTGGTCAGCAACTCGTGGTCAGCAAACATTTCAAAATCAATCAGCAATTTATGTCATTCTGGATGGCTGTAATTATTTTAAACATCCCCGTACTACACTCTTCCTACAGTGTTGAGTGGTCGACGGAGCCCCTTCGGGGCTCCTACTTCTGTGTTCTCATGTTAAACCTAACACTACGACTGTGCGGGGAGGCGAGCTTAGCTCGCCTCCCCGCACAGTCTCCGAACCTAACGGATCCGAGTCGGGGTGCTCCGCAAGTCCGAGCTCGCTTCGCTCGCTCCCGCTTCCATTTAGAACTCCCCGTACCACACTCTTCCTACAGTGTTTTCTGCCGCTCAATCATGAAATCTTGCCGCTCAAGTAGTTATTTTGCGGACTGAATGTTTATTATGCATTTCAAATATATATGTATCATATATTTTCAATACAGTTGCTCGAAAAGTGGTCCTTTATATGCCAGTTAAGTGTGCGCAAAATTGATTTTACCGCACACGTGCTTTTACTTTACCACTTTTTTTTAATTTCTAGCTCGGAGGAACAAGACATTTATAGCAAATAAAAAATATAATAACCAAAGATACAGAATCTTCTTTAATACTTTTGAAAGGAGAATTTTAAAAGAGATAGGTAGTTCCTCCGAAGTTAGTACATAACGTAAGCTGTTTAGATTCTCTTTGGGTTATATCTTTGTGAAGAAAAGAGAAAAAATATGAATGAAGTGGAACCAGTTACACCAAGGAATAGGTCATCTTTACCAAAGAGGTTAAGTATCCCAAGCCGTATTGTAGTCTATTTATAATAATAAAAAAAATTACGCATGCGTACGTGTGCTAGCTAAAATATGGCGCAATTTTCGTAAAACTGAATTGAGATGTTTTAGTTGTGAAAACTAATAAAATTAAGAATAGTTAATATTTAAGTAATAAAAAATATACTTATGTGTATGTATAAGAAAAAATAAAGTGAGATTACTCCCCGGACATTTAAAATAAGCCACAAGTCATGTAAAATGAATTTTAGTTGCTGAAACCTTGATAGGTATGTACCTACCCATGTATTTCGTTTTTCTGTCACGGTCGTTTTCTTTATTTTTTCTATTTTCTCACAACTGTATTGAAAAAATTCGTATGATAAATGGGTGTAAAAGGAAATAACAAACTCGTGACGATGGTAAACCCTCGCCTGCGGCTCGGGCTCACAAATGTCACTCGTTTTTGCAACCCTTGTATCATATATAACTATTTCAATACAGTTGCTCGAAAAGTGGTCCTTTATGTGCCGGTCAAGTGTACGCAAAACTGATTTTACCGCACACGTGCTTCTTCTTTACCCCTTTTTTTAAATTTCTAACACGGAGGAACAAGACATTTCTAGCAAATAAAAAATATAACAACCAAAGATAGAGAATCTTCTTTAAGACTTTAAATAAGAAAATTTTAAAAAAGATAGGTTGTTCCTCCGTGAGGCTAGTACATAACGCTAGCGGATAAGATTCTCTTTGGGTTATATATTTGTGAAGAAAAGAGAATAAATATGAATGAAGGAATAGGTCATCTTTTCCAGGGAGGTTTTAATGCTTATAATAATATTATCCCAAGCCTAGTTATAGTTATCATAATATTTAAAAAAAACTTGCGCATGCGTACGTGTGTTAGCTAAAATACGGCGCAATTTTCGTTAAACTGAATTGTGATGCTTTAGTTGTGAAAACGAATAAAATAATCAATAAATAGTTAATTAATACGTAATAAAAAATATACTAATGTGTATGTATAAGAAAGAACAAAGTGAGATTACTCCCCGGACATTTAAAATGAGCCACAAGTCGCGTAAAATGAACTTTGGTTACCGAAACCTGGATAGGTATGTATGTATTTTGTCACGGTCGATTTTTATTTTACCTGTTTTCTCACAACTGTACTGAAAAATGTCGTATGATACATGGGTGTAAAATAAAATAACAAACAAACAAATTTTTTCGTGAAATCTTAGTTCAATAACACTAATTAAGCTAGGTATGCCTTACCCTTTCACGAGCAGCGCAGTTAGTACTAATATATATACTGTGACTACGATGAACCAAACAAACTACACCTCACCAGAGGGTCAATACAGATTAACTTTGACACAGCATCTCTGTAAAACATTTTGCCTATACTCGTGAAAGGGTTAATAGGCTCAGATAAACGAAGCATGTTTGCGCAGCTCTGCACAAATGACTTTTTTTTTTTAAAACGGAGTCGTTGATATGCAAGGCGCGGACGAGTCCAAACAGTTTCCTGAAGATGTGGGTCGAAAAATTTGACTCTATTCCTTGGGCACATATACTTAAATGTTATTTCAGTGGGCTACAGATGAAGTAGTATTAGTCAGAGAGTAGTATTTATAAATGTTTTTTTTTTGTGACAATAAGATTTCAATGTCACTAACAATTTTGGACCCATTGTTGTCTGTTGGGTCAACATTTTGGTATATAAATAAATAAAAATCTAAAATGTTGTCAATTTTCCTCACACTTTTTATTTATTTAGTGATGAGTTATGAGTAATGAATGATATTGACAAACGAGTGAAAACAGGTCTTTTTCAAACCAACAAGCACTCACATCAGCTTAATTGAATCGGTTCAAGGCGGTTGCCGTTTTTCCTGAACACGGTCATCGCGTATCTCTCATTCATCTCAAGCACGTTTTTATCGCCGAACTTCATGGGACTTCTCCTGCTTTTGTAGCAGATTGGGGAAAAATCATCTGAGTTAAATGTGGAATTAGGTAAGCGTTACACTCACGTCAGTGGAATTAAGCGTTTTTCCTGAACTCAGTCAGCGCATGTCTCCTATTCATCTTGCGAACGCTCTTATCGCCGCACTTCTTGCGACTGTCCTTGCCGTTTTTGTAGTAGCTTTCCGACTACAAAGTGGTGACTCAAGACTAATTCATAAAAAAACGAAATTAACATAACTCTCGTGTTAGCAAAATCGAGTCCGCTGGCGTTCTTCCTACCTCAGTTATGGCGTTTCGCTTTTTCATCTAGCAACTATTTTTGTAGCTTCCCTAGACTTTTTTTAGCAGCTTCCTTTTCCTATGTAGAATTTAACGTTACACTCACGTTAAAGTTGAGTCGGTTGGCTTTCTTCCTCTCGGTCACGGAGTTTCGCTTTTTCATCTTACTACTGTTTTTAGTAACTTCCCTAGACATATTTATTTTCTTTTTCTAGTATATTTTTTTTCCTAACTTATAAGAAAAAACTAACTTATAATTTAAATGTGGAATTTCACATTACACTCACGTTAGAAAAGTTAAGTCGGTTGGCTTTCTTCCTCTCGGACATGGCGTTTCGCTTTTTCATCATGCGATTGTTTTTTTTTTAGTAACTTCCCTAGACTAATTTATTTTGTTTTTCTGGTAGCTTTTCTGTCCTATCCTAAGAGAAAAAAACTTAATTAAATGTGGAATTTAACATTACACTCACGTTAGCAAAGTTGAGTCGGTTTGCGTTCTTCCTGAACTCGGTCATTGCGTATCGCTCCTTCATCTTGCGCACGCGTTTGCCGCCGCGCTTCTTGCGGCTTTGCTCTATCGGTTTAGGCAAGGGCTTTACGAATTTCACTGGCGGGGGTTCCTGTTAACAACAAGGTAAACTTAGAAGAACGACGACATTTGGAAAATTTACCTAGCAAATGATTAAGTAAATAGTAATTAATAATTTATCTTTTGACATGTATTAAATTAGGTATAGTAAGAAATGACGTTTATTAGAGTCCAATGTACCTTAATAAAAAAATATATTATTTTGATTTTAACGATCGAATTTACGCTTAGTAGTCTTAGATTATTAGGGTATGAGAGTCCTTAACTAGGCATCTCCCTTGCGTTGAACTCAATAACGTGATCCAGAGCTTTCAGAGCATCTATTATTTCAATTACTCTATGATGCACCCAGTTCATCGGTTTCCAGAAAATTTCACTAGAAAAAGAGTCCACCCGGCTCACTCATGGTCCATTAAGTATTCTATGTCTTAATGACATCATAATCATTTATTCACATATAAAAATCATATATTAAAAAAAATAACAATAAAAATAAACAATGTCAAAAATTTACGTCCATATGTATACCCACCCGAAGGCTTCGTTATTGTCTTAATTAAGAACACTTTGTTCCATACAGGATAAATGATAAGGATAGGATCCTAAATTATTTATTAACTGAAAATTGTTTTCGTCCACTGCTGTTGTGCTTGTAATAGTACCTAGTTAATGAAACTATATGCAACAGTATGGGGTATTAAAACACGACAGGTTTTTAATAGTATCACACAAGTGTTTAATTACCTACTTATGTGCAGTTCTATACACTGCTTTATCTAATTGTACCTACTAAATATAAAAGATCAAAATTAAAAGAGTAAGAAAAATAATTTTCCGACAAAATTCAATACCAAAAATTTATGAATGGCGCCAAAACCCAGCACATCACCGCGCATGCGCTAAAGCGGGCGCTGTCCAAGGTAAAAATTATTGGAATCAAAACAATTTTGTAATGCTATAAAAATGGCGCGCCCCGTATATTATAAGAAAATAATTGATGGAATCTCCTTGATGATATTAACTTCTTGGATGTGCCCTGTAACTTGTACATTATTTTGTTTAATAAATGTTTAAATTTCGGTATGGTGTTCATAAAGTATGTCAATATCAACACATTTTTATAATTCGAATTTTACGATATGAGAGAAGGTAAATGATTTTTAATACAGTTGCTCAAAAAGCGGTACTTTACATGACATTTTAATGTGCGCAAAATTGATTTTACCGCACATGTGCGTTTTACTTTGCCACTAAGGAAGGGCATTTTAAAAGAGACCTTTGTGAAGAAAGGAGTATAAATACCATGGTAGCCTCTGTCGGGAAATAGATTGATGACGCATGAAGCGCATAAGTCACACCAAGGAAATTTATATGCTTACCTTACATTACCTTTCTATCCCAAGTCATGATAATATTTAAAAAGCTTACGAATGCGTACATGTGCGCCTAGCTAAAATAAAGCGCCATTATTCGTGAAACTGAATTAAGTTGTTTTAGTTGTGAAACCAAATTTAATAAATGTACCTAAAATAAATTATGTATGATAGATAAATATGTTTTTTAGTATTCACAGTTGCTATGCCCTTGGCATCATCTCAACTAATGGTAAGTGACGGTGATGCCGAAGATGGAAGAGGGCTTACCAAGATTCCCTAACGCAATGGGGAACTGGCTATCTTATCTTCAAGCCGGTACACATCAATGTTGTTAGCGTTGAAGTCTGGCGGCAAGACTTAGATAAGATGGTGGTAGCTAGCCAGCCGGGCCGAGCAAATGTCCTTCCACCAACCAAACCGAATCATAGAAAGTTAGACACCGCCGGGAATCGAACCCGCGACCTCCTGATGTGAAGCTAATGGACTTAACCATTACGCCACGGAAGTAGTTCAATGTATAGGTAAAATAAAGTAAGATAAATCCGCCGGACATTTTGAAAGAGCCACAAATCGCGTAAAATAACATTTGGTTGCCAAAACCTCGATAGGTATGTACCCATGTATTTTGTTTTTATTTTACCTATTTGCTCAAACTGTATTGAAAATCGTCGCATGATACATGGGCTTAAAGGGTAATTGGCAAACTCGTGATGATGGTTAAGATTCGCCTGCGACTCAGGATGTAACTCGTTTGCCATTTACCTATTTACCACCCTTGTATCATAAAATAACCATTATCTACTCTCATACCGTAAAGTTTGAATTATAAACTTCAAAACGAATTTATATTGGCATACTTTATAAACACAATACCGAAACTTTAAAAAAAACATTATTTCTCTAACAAAATAATGTTATAAAGTATTTTTTTCCATTACGATACAAGTTGACCCACAAAGTTAATATCACCAACGAAGTTCCATATCAATTTTTTTTATTGAAACGCACATGCGGTTCGCGCCATTTTTACAGCTTACAAAAAGTTTTCATTTCAATTTTTACTTGTCTGTGACAGCGCCCGCTTTAACGCATGCGCGGTAATGTGCTATGTTTTGGCGCCATTCATTGAATACGTTTTGTTGTAGTAACTGAATTTCGTGGATAATTTTCATTCTTGCTTAAAAATGTCTGAGATCAGTGTAAGCATTGTTTTTACCTGTCTGTGACAGCGTCCGCTTCAGCGCAAGCGCGGTGATGTGCTGGGATTTGGCGCTATAACACGTTTTTTTGTAGGTACTGAATTTCGTGGGAATTATTTTTTCTTACTCTTTTAACTTTGATCTTTGTTGTTTAGTTGATTCAATCCCAATGTATGAGATTAGATAAAATAGTGTATGAAACTGCACATAACTAGGTATTATGCAACAGTTTCATACAATTTATTATTACGAGTATACAACCTACAGAAGATTATTTAATGGAGTGATCCATCTGTAAACATTGACTTGATTAACGAAATATAATCAACTATACAACATCGACCTGACCTTTTCCCCAACACGACACGCAGTATCATTATCAATCACACTGCTACAATAAGAAAACACATCAACAGACATAAGCTTTAGCGTAACAATTTGTCAATATAAATTATCATAAGGTCTTTTGAGCGTGGTCGTGGTGAACGAACCGCAAAAATGATTTCGAAAGTTCCTCAGGTCAAGGACATAGTATCAGAGTCAAAGCATGTAAAGTTGAGATGAAAGTGTGCAAATACCCTTACTTGGTATTCAAAACATTTTACGGATTACTACTCGTATGTGGGTTACAGAAAACGTTTGCGCGAAACGGCGTAAACTTGAATAGTGAAACTTGGACGGACTATTGTTTGAGAACTTTGTAGGACTTTTTGTAATGGTGTACTATTGCATTTCGAATTTCGCTTTCTGGTAGTTAATTAGCGAGACTTTTACTGGAATACTCGAAGTTTTGTTGGCCTTGTAGTGTGACATTAATCAGTTCCTTAGCTTACAATGCCATTAGTTGGAAATTGCGTTCTTTAATGATGATATTTTTAAAAGGCTTTTACGATTTTCTTACTTAAGAAGAGCTTTTGAGGAGAAACCTTTTCTTTTAGTACTATTCTAATGTAAGTACTGTACAATTGTATATGTAAGGTGACATCAACGATTTCGAAAAGACTCCCCTCAATTTCGTATCTCTAAGAGCTTTCTTTTAGCAACGAATACTATATACTCCTATAATCTGTCTGCCCTATTCATAGTGAAAGCAAGCGGGGAGTGGGAGCGGGCAGCCATTCATACTAAAAGCACACCTACGGCAACGATACTCCAGGCTCCATATAACAAAGTACGGACTGTGCACATATTTAAAAAAGAATATTAAGTCTATGTTCCGACAAGGGAAGAATGGATGAAGGAATTCGAGTAGGTTGGGGTACAAAGGTTATAGGGGTAGACACAAATAATCCCATTGGGTCAAAGTGTCGCTGCAACTGCAGCCCCCACTTATTAACATAAGATAAAATAACGGTATCCATGCTGAATTTTCAGAGTATTTTTTTAGTAAAATAATTTCTTCTCTCTTATCGTGTGGCACAGTTAACCGCGCTATCCAAGGGTCACTAGAAATATTATATTATTATTTTCAATACAGTTGTTCGAAAATGAGTACTTTATATTATATGCTAGTTTACTGCGCGCAAAATTGATTTTACATCTTACATGGTTTTTACTTTACCACTTTTTTTAATTTGTAGCTCGGAAGAACGAGACATTTCTAGCACATAAAAAAAACATAATAACCAGATACAGAACCTTCTTTCACTTTTGAAAGGAAAATTTTAAGAGATAGATTGTTCCTTAAAGAGATAACATAACGCTAGTTGTTAGATTCTCTTTGGGTATATGTGAAGTAAGGAGAATAAATACAACGGTGGCCTGTGTCAGAAGGAGATAGATTGATGATGCATGAAGCGCATTAGGTCATATTTTCCATGAAAGTTGTAATGCTCCAAGACTTATTGTAATCTATTTATGGTAATAACAAAAAAAACTTACGCATGCGTATGTGTGCATAGCTAAAATAAGGCGCAATTTTAAACTTGAATTGAGTTGTTTTATTTGTGGATACGAATTCAATTGTCGCCCTTTATGTAGAAAAGCACAACCACACCTTCGTGCCATGCCTTATGCGTTTGCCCCTTAAGTATAACGGAATTAAATAACTTCTGAAGAGCTTTAAGTACCGGTGGTCCACCTGCTTTATTAAGTTCAGACGTAATTCCATCATCACCCGGTGCCTAATTGTTTATGAGCTGTTTGAGAGCCATTCTAATCTCGTACGGGCTGACGTCCGGGATATCTCGGTATAGTGTCGGGTTAGTCTGGCTTTTGTGTGTTTAGTCAGATAGCTGACAGGCAGACGTGTGGTCGTGTACAATTGTCCGTAGAACTTCTCAACTTCTTCCAACAAAGACAATACCCTGCTGAAGAACTACAGACCCATCTCACTTCTGAGCCATGTCTACAAGCTGTTTTTGAGTCATTACGAATCGTCTCGCACGCAGGTTCGACGACTTCCAGCCTCCCGAACAAGCCAGTTTCCGAAAAGGCTTCAGTACCATAGACCATATACATACGCTGCGGCAGATTATACAGAAGACCGAAGAGTTATATATTTGTGAAGAAAGGAGAATAAATACTATGAGAAAGCCTCTAATTCAGTCGAAACTTGGGCTGTGTTAGTCTTTCCAGCGGTGCCAAATTGATTATCGATATATCGAGGTACTGAAGTGTTTGTATGAAAACGCCACCATATCGGTTCGCCTCCAGGATCAAAACTCGGAACCTATCCGGCCGCAGCGAGGGGTGAGACAGGGAGACGTTATATCTCCGAAACTGCACCACCGCCCTGGAAGATGTTTTTAAGCTTTTGCACTGGGGTGGACTCGGCATCAATATCAACGGCGAGTACATCACCCACCTTCGATTCTCTGAAAATACCGTGGTCATGGCTGAGACTATGGACGACCTAGGCACAATGCTCGATGGCCTCAGCAGAGCCTCTCAACAAGTAGGTCTTAAAATCAACATGGACAAGACGAAAATTATGTCAAACGTGTCATACCTACTAGGTAGGTCCATCATATTATCATAAATCCCGTAGCGACTTTTGTGCCACCCAGTACTAACTACAAGAGTGATTTTGCCGCTCGTACTGTTCGATGAAATTTAAAATAATAATAACGGAAAAATCTCCCACAGCTATTTGGCCCCAAACTATAGTAACCAGAAACTGAAATACATACTTATGAATATATGTTTAAATACATACTTGTACATTTATAGATGTTAAAACACTCAGACACGGACCAAACAAGTCACTCCAATTATTATTTTTCCTGCGTTATCGAACCCACGACCCTTAGCGTAGCAGGCAGGATCACTAACCACTACGCCACCGGGTCAGTCAATTGGTGGCTACAGAAATAGAATATTTTCTACACAACTGATAAGCCCTTGGAATCATCTCACCTGATGGTAAGTGACGATGATGCCGAAGATGTAAGCAGACTTACCGCGATTCCCCAACACAATGGGGAACTGGCTACCTTATCTTCACGCCGGAACACATCAATGCTGTTAACATAGATGGTGATAGCCAGGCAGGCGGGTTTTGAAAATTCCCTACCACCAACCAAACCGAGTCTTATAAAGACCCCCTCGGGAATTGAACCCGCCACCTCCTGCTGGAAAAGGACTAACCATAACGCCACGAAGGTGGTTAGAGATTCATTGTACCTGTAGTTTATCCAACTTCTTCTCGATCCCCTCGCGGAGTTGCCGGCCGATTCGTCCGTCTGTGCTATCGTGACATGCGTCCACTCGCGCCGCCAATGTTAATTTTGTGGACACGAGCTTGGCTGCTTTGTATCTTAGCTCCTGCAACAAAAGTGAATGTATAAATAAAGTTTTTTAACGTAGATTCAATTAACGTCTTTAGGGGACGGAAATGGGGTCACATTTACACAAAAAGTTGCGTTACGAAATTGTGTAAGTATGTACTATCAGAACCCTAGATCATAAGAGATACAGAAACGTGAGCCACCGTGTCAAGTCAACACGAACTTTGGGTCTGGGTTTACGATGTTGAATTTTGATTTCTTACATGTAACTAACAAAAGAAAAAAAACCGGCCAAGTGCGAGTCAAAACGGCACACATAGGGTTCCGTACCATCATACTAGATTGCGCTAGTTCCTTCATGTTTTAAAAAAGACGTTGTTTGTAATGGAGACCCCCTTATTTTTTAATTTTTAGTATTTGTTGTTATAGCGACAATAGAAATACATCATCTGTGAAAATTTCAACTAGTTAGCTATCACGGATCATGAAATACAGCCTGGTAACAGACGGACGGACAGAAAAGTCTTAGTAATAGGGTCCCGTTTTTACCCTTTGTAGGCCTCCTACTTGTTTCGTACCAACCTTTGATTTCGTTATTGTCAGTTAATTTGTAATAACCTCTGAGACGGACAGACAGACAGAAAGACATGGCGAAACTATAAGGGTTCCTTGTTGACTACGGAACACTAAAAAGGATATATATGCCTGCGAACTAGTTGTCTATAAAAAAGGCAGAAACAATAAACTTACAGGCGTAGTATCCTGTACGATTTGTGAGAAGTAAATAAATCCAGTGTGTGGTAAAGCTGTAGCCTGAGAGAAGCCCGACAATGTTTTTTTCTGCTGACCAAGAGTCAGCACATTGCAGGCCGGCATTCTGGATAGTTTGGACAGCCCGCCAGCCACACCGAGGATCTTGGCTGCTGTGGATGCACCTAAGGATCAAAACAGGTAATATGATAAAAGAACTGGTTAAAACACGAGGTGTTTGTTTAAAGTATATGAAGTACTAGCTTTTGCTCGCAGCTTCGCTCGCGTTGATATCGTTTTTATGACCGTCTTTGAGGGTGAATGGTGCGCGAGCCGCTGAGCGCCTCGCGAGCGTGGACATGAGTATTCTCCAGATCCCTCAGGAACTATATCGGGCTATTCTGATAGTCAATCTACCCCCTCAACCAATTCTATACAAAAAATCACTTCAATCCATTGCTCTGTTGCGACGCCGACGTGCGTAAACGTGGAAATGAGTTTTCCCCAGATCCCGCTGGAACTATGTCAGGATATGCTAATTAGTAAATTATGTCAATTCCCACCCTCTCAACTTGGCACACATATAGGTTAGGTCCTGAAATAGGACATGGGCTACTTTTTACCCCGGGAAAACGTCTTATTCCCACGGGAAAATCGAAAACAACGCAGGCGTAGCCGCGGGTGGACGGCTAGTTTATAATATGTATAAGAAAGAAATTTCAAGGCCCCATTCCAATTGAGATGGCCATTAGAAGCAGATAGTCTATTTTATGTAATAGCTGTTATGACTGATTCCTTTTACAACAAGTGCTTAAATTCAAGAGATGAGCTAATAAGATAATAAAGCAATTATCAATTGTGTATAAAAAAAACACTCGACTTAATTAAACTAAAATAAGTTTAGTCGATTTCATGCACTATTTGATTTTGCGCTGAAACTAAATTTAGTTTCCTTGTTTGGCAGGAATAACCATGATCAAATTGATTTCACAAACTATGTTAAAGAATGAACACTATGATTGACATAACCAGATGAAAACTTGTAACGATAAAAAAGATTTAACTTTCTATTGCACTGTCTCTGTTCATCATCATCATCATATCAGCCACAAATCGTCCACTGCTGGACAAAGGCCTCCCCCAAGGATTTCCACGACGACCGGTCCTGCGCTGCCCGCATCCATCGGCTTCCCGCGACCTTCACCAGGTCATCGGTCCACCGCGTGGGAGGCCTGCCTACGCTACGTTTTCCGGTGCGCGGTCGCCACTCGAGAACTTTACTGCCCCATCGGCCATCTGTTCTACGAGCTATGTGCCCTGCCCACTGCCACTTCAGTTTAGCGATTCTGTGAGCTATGTCGGTTACTTTAGTTCTCCTGCGGATCTCCTCGTTTCTGATTCGATCACGCAGAGAAACTCCGAGCATAGCACGCTCCATTGCCCTTTGGGTGACCTTGAGCTTTCTTATGAGGCCCATAGTAAGCGACCATGTCTCAGTTCCGTAAGTCATCACTGGCAACACACACTGGTCAAAGACCTTAGTCTTGAGACACTGCGGTATTTGGGACGTGAAGATATTGCGAAGCTTCCCGAACGCTGCCCAGCCGAGTTGGATTCGTCGATTGATCTCTTTCTTGAAGTTGGAACTACCTAGCTGGACTGTTTGTCCCAGGTATACATATTCGTCAACAACTTCCAGTGTAGAGTCTCCAACCTTTAGAGGAGTGGGTGCGACACGGACATTTAACATTACTTTCGTCTTGTCCATGTTCATTTTAAGACCCACTTGTTGAGAGACCTTACTGAGGCCATCGAGCATTGTGCTTAGGTCCTCCATAGTCTCAGCCATGACCACGATATCGTCAGCGAATCGGAGGTGGGATATGTACTCGCCGTTGATATTGATGCCGAGTCCACCCCAGTCCAGAAGCTTAAAAACATCTTCCAGGGCGGCGGTGAACAGTTTCGGAGATATAACGTCTCCTTGTCTCACCCCTCGCTGCAACTGGATAGGTTTCGAGTTCTGGTCCTGGAGGCGAACCGACATGGTGGCGTTTTCATACAGGCACTTCAACACCTCGATGTATCGATGGTCAATTTGGCACCGCTGGAGAGACTGTAGCACAGCCCAGGTTTCGACTGAATCAAAGGCCTTCTTATAGTCCACAAACGCCAAGCATAGTGGCTGATTGTACTCTTCGGTCTTCTGTATAATCTGCCGCAGCGTATGTATGTGGTCTATGGTACTAAAGCCTTTTCGGAAACCGGCTTGTTCGGGAGGCTGGAAGTCGTCAAACCTGCGTGCGAGACGATTCGTAATGACTCTCGAAAACAGCTTGTAGACATGGCTCAGAAGTGAGATGGGTCTGTAGTTCTTCAGCAGGGTGTTGTCGCCCTTTTTGAAGAAAAGCACGACCACACTTCTGTGCCATGCCTTAGGCGTTTGTCCCTCGAGTATAACGGAATTAAATAACTTCTGAAGAGCTTTTAGTACCGGTGATCCACCTGCTTTCAGAAGTTCAGCCGTAATTCCATCATCACCCGGTGCCTTGTTGTTCTTGAGCTGTTTGAGAGCCATTCTAATCTCGTACAGGCTGACGTCCGGGATATCTTCGGTATAGTGTCGGGTTAGTCTGGCTCTTGGGTCTTCAGCCAGATCACTGACAGGCAAACGTGTGGTCTTGTACAATTGTCCATAGAACTTCTCAACTTCTTCCAGCAACTCAGTCTTAGACGATATGGTCCTGCCGTCCTCAGTCTTCAGCTTAGTCAGTTGGCTTTGTCCAACAGACAGATCTCTCGCGAACACTTTTGAGCCTTTGTTGTGCTCAATCGCCTCTTTAATACAATTTGTATTATATTGGCGTAAATCGCGAGTTAGGGACTTAGAGATCTGCCTGTTTAGTTGCCGATACTGAGTAGCGTCTTCAGAGGACTGCAAAACCAATCTGCGTCTTTGTTCCATGAGGTTGCTGGTGAAGTCGGAGATTTTTTTGGTTCTGTTTGAACGGCGAGTTTTAAAAAACTTAGACCCGACCGTTTGAACAATTTCCACGAACCTGTCATTATAATCGTCCACATTCTCGCAGTCTCCTAGGCATTCGAAACGATTGTGCAACTCGAGCTGAAAGCTCTCGGGGTTTTGGAGCTGGATGGGCGCTGGTCGGAGCGTAGACTTCATCAGTCGACATCTTTCTAGCTTGGTCTTTAGATTCAATGTGCCTCTGACCATCCGGTGATCGCTTCCTGTTTTGACTGAATTGATCACGGAGACATCATTGAATATTTGCCTCCTTGTCGACAAGATGAAGTCTATCTCGTTTTTTGTTACGCCATTGGGATGCAACCATGTCCACTTCCGCTGTTTGGACTTTTGAAAGAAGGAGTTCATCATAAAGAGGCTCTCCTTCTCCATAAAGTCGGCCAGCATCTGGCCACGTGCATTTCTTACTCCATATCCAAATTGCCCCACTCTCAGCTCACCATCGCTTCGTTTGCCCAGTTTCGCGTTAAAGTCCCCCATAACAACGGTATAATGGGTCCTGGTGCTATGTAAGGCTGTAGAGATGTCCTCATACATAGCCTCTACCTCGTCGTCGGAGTGTTCCGTAGTCGGCGCGTATACCTGTATGACCTTCATCGAATACCGTTTGGTGATTCTGAGTATAAGGTATGCTACCCTTGTCGAAACGCTCACGATTTGGACCACATTGTTAATGAGGGACTTGTGGACGAGAAACCCGACACCACCCTGGGACTGTTGGTCGCCCTCCCGGAAATAGAGCAGGTTTCCGGATTTGAGGATCATGGTGTCCTCTCCCTCTCTTCGGACTTCACATAAACCTACGATATCCCACCGTAACCTGCTCAATACTTCTTCGAGTTCTGCAAGTTTCTCGTCAGTCTCTGACTGTCTCTGTTGCATATGTCATTTATGCTACAAATATAATATAAGAAACGTTATATAAATACAGTTGATTTTATTCTTTTTAATTTTTTGGCTTGATATTTTTGAGTTTAGTCTTCGAGAGTTGAATTTGGTCAAAGGTTTGTCGGGGCATTGTGGATTGCTAGAACCTGGAGTAAGTGAAGGTCTGATGATGACCAGGTCGGCAATCGATGGCTTCCTATGGCTGCCGAAGCAGAAAGTTGGTAAGACATAAGACTAGATATCTTCCAATCATGTTTATCATCAGATTCAGATCCTCAGATCAGAATTCTTCGTGTCGGAGTCACGCAGTGTGCTGATGCATCTTGGTCTGACCGCTAAACTTCTAGCTTTGACTGTTTTTTAGAGCTGTCGACCACCAACCTGGTCATCATGTGTACCTCAGGTCAGTCACAGGTGCAGTTTCCTGGACTATCGGGGTTTATACCGTCACTTTACGATTAAAATTGGTTCAATTTTAGTTTGACATACTTATCTAAAATATGGTTGTTACGAATAACAAAATGGCGTACTAAACTTAATTTAGTTCGACTTTGGTTTAGATCAGTTTAGTTAATTCGAGTTTTTCCGAATAGCAAACGTAATTTTGACACATCTTAACCTAATTTTATTTTAGTTTAGTCGATTTGTGCAAAACCGAATCGACACCATTATCTATCATTCTAAGGTCTCAAGTGGAATGTGGCCTTGGTATTTGAAAAACACATAAAACCCGGCCAAGTGCGAGTGCGACCCGTGCGCCGAGGGTTCCGTACCATCACACTTAGACATAGACACAATTATACTAGGACCCTACAGATTTCGGTAAAGTAGATTTGGATTGTTGGAGTGGGGGGGATGGAGGCACAGAGCACAGACTGGTCATGGTTAGCAATGTTACTTATTTTGTCATTAGTGACTTCAATACAGAACTAAAATCTTAGATCTTACCAACAATAGCTGTGATGTTTGGAGCTATGAACGTCATGCGGCTCTCAACATATTCGTAGATTTTTGACTTGAAATTATTTATATCAGTCGCCATATCGCATGCTTCATTTATTTCAGCCAATTCATTTTCAGTTAAAACTTTTCTGGAAAATAATAAAAATTATGACTTTATTTCTGTAACTTTTTTGAGTTACATTACATATTACATTTAAAATCTTAATTTAAATGTCATCCTTCATCGTCATCCTACTCATGAAACTGAACAACTTTTCACGAGGAACCTATGGTCAATTTGCAAAAATATTTTTGTATTTCTCTTATCGATCAGCTGATAGGCAACATAACGGAAAGTCTTTTTTTTATGAGATGACCAAGTTTTCTGGGAAAAGCTGTTCAGAATATATGGTGGAACCACTGATTATAAGGATAACAGCATATAAATTAGGACCTTAAACTTAAATTATACAGAGTGTCCCAAAAATAAATGAGAGTGACATGGAAGATGTTAGCCCGTAAGATACGTCAGATAAAATAAAGATGACCTTAGAGTTTATATTTGCATGTGTTATTTCTAAATATGTATGAAAAACGCATTTGTTTAAATGTATTGTCATTTTCCTAAAAAAAAGTTTACTACAGTTAGCAAGCAAAATACGGGAACAATTTTCAATTTATCAGCTTTACAACAAAGTAAAAAAGTAAAATATAATTTTCAATTTTCAAAAGCCTAAAAGCTTTAATTTGAAAAGAATTTTAATTATTTCGTATTCTTCTCAGCAAGCCCTTTTAGTTTGATATCCATGTCATGGGGGTGCATCAAAAAATAACTAATCCGCCATCTTTTGGAGTCCAATTAGATTTACAATGAAGTCATTTAGCTAACCATGCATTGTTCTCCAAACTCAACGTGTATGCAAAATTTCAGCTCAATCGGAAACTGGGAAACGCTTCCAACATTTGTCCCAAACTAACAGACAAACTAACTAACCAACATGGTAAACTAATATAAAGCTTGTAAAAAAAATACAAATTTGTGGCAACAAAAACAAATGATGTCAAAAGGGTGCCTCAAGTTCCATACAAATTTTCGATAAACATTATGGCTTTTTTAATCCAAGATTTATCACGTTTACCGCATTATCACTCTAGCATCATTGACTAACTTTGACTCACAAGCTCATCCAAAAATTCAAACCTGATTTTTTTCATAGAAAGTTGTTGGAAAAATTGTATGGGACTTGAACACCCTTTTGACCGTAATCAATACTATACAATATTCATTATTGCATCACAACATACAAAAGAAGAAAACAACATAGCAGAAATATTATACAATAGGCCATATAGTAATAATCATTGTTGTAGGTATTATTTTGTATTTTTTAACTTATTTACTTTGTTAGAAAGCTGATAAAATACCATAGTTTTTCACGTACATAATTTGAACGCCAACTGTTACTTAAAACATTTTTTTTAAATCACAATACAATTACCAATTGTAAATAAAAATTAAATAAAAGAAGAATCCAAACAAATGTGCTTTTAATACAAAATTGGGAAAAACAAATGCAAATAACTCTATCAGGTCATCTTTATTTTATCTGATAGATCTAAGGCTCACCTATCTTTTATGTCACTTTCTTCACTAGGAATCAAGTTCCATTGATGCATTCTAGAATATTTTTGTGTCTCTAGGATATCTTATGTAAAGTGATGCATCTAATATTTTAGTTCCAATTTAATCCATTGTTCCCACAATGCTGAGGATCGTGACTGTCATGGCATTGTGAGGGCGGAGAGTGCTCTCCAACTGGCTCTATCACTTGCTGCGTGCACTGCTTGATGAAGCTGCAATTGGATGGAGCTGGTGACTTGATTGCACCATTTAGCAGGACATCTGCCTTTAGCTCTCTTCCCCGTCAAAATATGGTACTCGAGGCCGTTTTGTTAGCATACAAATTATGTATTCCATAAAAAAAACATTTGCTTACCCCTGTGTAGTAGACGCTGTGACTGATACAATCATGATTGTAGCCTGAGTCAAGAAACTTTGAAGAATTACATTGTTCTTGCATTTGTTCAGATCATTTCCAAGCTCTTTCACAGTCCGAATGTACTCCAGTGGCGTTATTATTAGGGACTCTAGTTCAGGGAACCGTTTCTGGTACTTGTCTCGTACAAATCTGTGGATAATAGCTGAAAACGTAATATTGGTTGCTTTATACAGTTCCCTAAAGCCTCTTCAATGTTTACAAATTAAGACAAAAGACCACTCATTAACCTGTACATATAAACATTACACTCAAGTAGAGGCAGTTTGAATAGGAACAGCATGTGGAAACCTACCAATTTCTCCATCAATTTCTGCAGCAATGTTATTTGCCTCCACAATAAGTTGATACTCCGGATCAGATTCCATCAAACCAGTGACATCAATCTTGTTACGGGCATTACCAATATTTTGTTCAATCTCTCGCATTACCTGAAAATCAAAAATTACTTTTAATTAGTATTTGTTAGCATCTCATAGCACCCTGTTGAGTATATCTGTTGGGTTGGTATGTATGGGGGGAATGGTGGTGGTTAAGGCGCTTTGCACACGACGGGGCGGGGCGGGGCGGTCAATTTCGCCGCCAACCGTGACGATAGCACAAAGGGAATCCTATACTACCAACGCACGTGGAGGCGGCGCAGTCTTTTTGACCTCCATGTGCGTTGGTAGTAAAGGATTCCCTTTGTGCTATCGTCACGGTTGGCGGCGAAATTGACCGCCCCGCCCCGCCCCGCCCCGCCCCGTCGTGTGCAAAGCGCCTAAAGGGCTAGTAGCCAAACCCAAGTCAGAACTAAGTACATAACACTCAAATGTATGATGTGCTAATAAAAATAAGAGGACATCATGACTCCAAAATTTTCTTAGTCCTCTGTGCCTATGGCCTATACAGAAAAAAATAAAAATAAAATTCTTAGTTTCATTCATTACACATCATAATGCCCAATTAACATAAGCATATACTCCAACATCAACTTCCCACCCTTAATGCTACTCTGCACTCGTTTTTTTTTTTTTATAAAGTAATAATGGACTAAGGTGGAAACAAGTCCACCTAACTAAGAGACTACTGAAAGTGTCCATGACTTCATCATCATTCCAGTCGAAATACATCCACTGCTGAACAAGGCCTCCCCCAAGAATTTCCATACTGACTAGTCCTTATAGTGGTCCCTGTAACCTTTGTGATTTCAATCATTTGTGTGAATGTCAGGTAAAACCATTGTGCCTTTTGGGAATATCACTGCCGGCCGCTAACCCTGGCTTATCCAGGAAGCTTCTGAGACTTGGGAGATCTCGGCTCCACAAGATAACAGCCACTATCACTGCCCACTGGACATGGTCATTTTAATAAACACCTATTTGCTCTAGGTATCTAGGATAGCCCACTATGAAGAGCCTGCATGGAGGCTGAGAAGACTGCATCCTACTGGATTGCAAGGAGTTAGCACAGTACAGAGTCGTGCACCTTGGTGACCCAAGGTCACTCCGGGAAGTCTTCGGCAAACTGCATTGGCTACTGGACTTCTTGGAGTAGCTGGGCTGGCAGTGATGCCGGCTAACCACGCAAAACGGCCTCATCGGTAGCCTTTGTTGCAGTTACCTTCCCACCCTTAAATGTAACTATCACTTTCCACACAAACTTCTAAAGCGTTCTTCTCTATAAATACTATATGGGACATGTTTTATGGTTTTGACTGAATAATGACTGTCTATCAGTATTCAAATATATATAAATAGTCAAATATTATTCTATTATGTTTATATCAATGGTCAGAATTCCTCAGTGGGAATCATGTAAAAGTCACTTCATCAAGTTAGATATTCTCACTACATTTTCACTCATGCCTTTAATTATGGTTTTGCTCGGTGACAACAAGAAATAGTTTTTAAATAAGGAAACAGAAACAGACAAAGCAATATGTGAGCAGACTAGACGTATAGATGTGAAACAGCAGTTAAGGCCAAGATAAAACATAGTGAAACAAGCTGCTTTTTATCAGGCTCCAAACTTATTAATTAAACTGCCCATCACACTGAAATCAACTGCAAGCTATGAACTTCTTAAAAGCAAATTATGGGAATTTTTAACAAGTAAATGTTATTACACTGTGAATGAGTATATCCTAGATAAACAGAATGCCGATTAAAATTAATATCATGCTCTGTGACAAAACAAATGATGCTTTTTCTATTATTATTATTATTGTTTTTTTTTTATATCGTTAATTTTTAATATTGACATAAACTTGTTTATTTAGTGTTAGCTTAGGTTATTGAAACTTAAACAACTTAAAGAATATAAAACGTGGATGCCAAGTATAAAAAGCAAAGAAAATTTACAAAAAAATCAAACATCAAACAGATCAAAAATTGGAAAAATAGCAACTGACTACTACAAAAACATTATAATTCTACTCAAAGTGAAACTTTTGATATTCAATCAAATAGTACAACAGAGAAAGAAGCAGTTCCCAACATCCTTACAAGTGAGACAAGAAAAGCAATAATAACACAAAAAAACTATAAAGCACCATGGAAGGATAAAATATCTAATGAAGTTTTGAAACAGATAATTGATATCATAGACGAACCTCTAACGGATCTATTTAATGAAATACTACACACAGAACAAATACCGAACCAATGGACAAATTCAACAAAAGTACTAATCCATAAGAAAGGAGATAAGAACATAGATAATTACCGACCCATAAGTCTGATGAGCAACATATACAAAAAAATTTCCAAAATAATATTAGGACGCCTAAAAAAACAATAGATGAAGAACAACCAAAAGAGCAAGCTGGTTTTCGCAGCGATTTTTCCACTGTAAACCATATGCATGTGGTGAAACAATTAATAGAAAAGCTCAATGAATATGGAAAACAGTATTATATTGGATTTGTTGACTACAACAAGGCTTTCGATTCTTTGTCTCATAATATAATATATAAAGCATTACAAAAGCAGGGAATAAACAGAAATACATAAGAATAATCTATTTGATTTATAAAAGTAGCACAGCAAGGATACAATTAGAAAAACTTGGTAAACCATTTGAAGTGAAAAAAGGTGTGAGACAAGGAGACTCCACTATCGCCTAAGCTCTTCACAACAGTCCTGGAAGAAATCTTTAGAAATATAGATTGGGAGACCGGAGAGAACATCAATGGCACTAACTTAAACCATCTAAGATTTGCTGATGATCTGGTGCTGTTTGCAGAAGATCCACAAACTTTACAAAATATGTTACAGTCACTCTCCACAGAAAGCTATAAGGCAGGTTTAACAATGAATGCATCAAAAACTAAAATAATGACTAACAATACCAAGACTAAGATAACAGTAGATGACCATGAAATTGAGTACGTAGAGGAGTACATATACCTAGGCCAACTGATAACACCAAAAGATCAAATCACTAGAGAAATCCAAAGAAGAGTGAACAATAGTTGGGCAAGGTATTGGTCACTAAAAGAAGTGATGAAAAACAAATCTATTACAATATCTGAGAAGAAAAAAGTGTTCAACACCTGCATACTGCCTGTACTGACCTATGGGTGATAAACTTGGTCTTTCACAGCTACTTCTGTACAAAAACTAAAAGTATGCCAACAAAATATGGAATGAAGTATGCTGGGCATCCGCTTAAGTGATAGAAAAAGACTCATAGACATCAGAGAAAGAACAGGAGTGGTTGATGTGATTATGAAGGCTAAAAGCCTGAAATGGTGCTGGACTAGCCATATGATAAGATCCAAAACCAAAAAATGGACAAAAGATATAACCGAATGGTACCGAAGACATGGAAAACGGAAGAGAGGTAGACAAATAAGGAGATGGGAAGATGATCTACCCGAAGGCTTGAGGAGATCAGCACGGGAAAGAGATGTGTGGAAATTTATGGAGGAGGCCTATGTCAAAGGACAGCCTGACTTAGGTGTAAGTCGACAGTGTCAACTAATTTATTTTTAATTTTAGTTTGATAAGCTTATGTATGTAACCTGAATCAGAGAAATAAAGGCTAATTTTATTATTATTATTATTAGGTTATTGAAACACAATTTGTAAATTATTTATGAATAAATGAACTATAAACTAGAGCTATAGTAGCGATTTTGACAAAAATTGTAGGTTACTTTCTATGCATGATTTGAACAATATCTTCACTAATTGGGGTGATACCAACCAGACACAGGAGTGGCTCTTTTCCCTTAGAAGGAGTCCTTTTAACTTGACTCCTGCTTTCCGGAATGTATTCATTCAGATATCCTACCACCTTGAGCTCCTTGGCGTGGAATTAACACCTAATCTCAATTTTGGTCAATACATTGAGCCCAAGGCAAAAGTTGCTGCAATGAAGCTGGCCATTCTCTCTAAGGTGAGACAGTACTTCACACCTTGACAGCTTCTTTCTTTATATCAAGCACAAGTCCGATATTGTATGGATAGCCCTCTGTCAGCTGGATACCTTGGACGCCATCAACCGACTCGCCCGGAGACTCGTTGGAGACGATGAGTTTGTCAGAAACAAGCTCCAAAGTCTGAGCATCGCCGAAAAGTTGCCTGTCTTTCATTATTCTATCGAATTCATTTCGGAGTGTGCGCAAGAACTGCCCCTACCTCATACCCCCAGCTCCATTCAATCTTCAGTCAACGAGACTCAGGGAGGGGTTCCATCCCTATTTTGTGGATATTCATCCTATCCTCATTTACTATGCGGACAGCGATGGAGTGGAGCTCCTTAAAGGCGTCCTACTCTTAGAATTTGGGGATGTTCAAGGCGATATTGAATAGGTAAAAGAAGTAACTTACCCGTTGAAGGCGGTCAGAAAACCGTAATTTTGCAAGTTCCCTGATAGAAACATTCTTTATTTCTTCTTCTTTTGGTATAACAGGGTAGGGAACTGCAAACTCATGATTCGTATCATTGGAAGTTTTGTTTTCGACGGCAGCTGCCTCCATTTCCACATCGTCATTTTCCTCTAAGTCAGCGAGCAATTCATCTGCTAATGACATTTTGTTGTGTATACAATTATGAGTATTGCCCGAGAACTAACTTCTTACTTCACCAGTCTAGAAAAACATTAGAATTCTTTACGTAAACAACCAGCCAGACTCCATACCAAAGAACACTGTCCCCAAAGAGAATTTAATACCTACGGACTGTCCCAGTCCCATTTAATATTGTTATTAGATCACGATCACAGATCAATACTATATCACAGTATATATATTATATGTAGCAAGCTACAGATAAGACACTAAATATTTTAATTCTGTCACTGCCAGTTTTGGCTCTAGTATCGCTCCATTTTTGACAGATGTTGTTTTTTTTTTTTTTTTTTACTTCGCCCTTTTAGGGCAGGCTAAGGCTCATTGGCCATACCGCCTAGTCTTCAGTATATTATGTTTTTCAGCAGTATTAATTTGTAGAATTCACGTCTTCAGTAATTTTCAGTGTATTTTTCAAAAGTAGTATTTTTCTCCTTTTCAGTATTAAAGGTCACTATTTCTTCACGTTCACATCATATAATTGTCTATAAACTAACCTAACCTACATACTCTAGCAAAATGATAGCACTTTTGCTAAAGCTTGCTCGGACTTCTTGTGGGAACTCGAAACACAGTATACACACTTTTATTTCATTATCCTACACAAGAAACACATAAATGATACTTCGCTGATAAATACACTATCAATATTACACATCGAAAACCACTAAATGTAATTTTTCGGATAATAAAAGAAAAATGACAAACTGAACGCTGCAAATTCCCGCCAAAAAGTCGACAGATGTTGTATTAGATCTGTGATAATATTATACATACGTAGTGAAGTGACTTATATTCTTTTTGCACTTATTACCAAAGTAGATTATAAAAATATATGACAAATAAGCACTTTTAAAGCCATTATCGTTTATTTGTATCATAATTTCGGCGGAACCACTATGAATGACGAGTACGTAGTATGGCCAACCGCGACTTCAACAGATTGATCAAACAAATTGTGTTTGAGATTGATTCGTGAGGAGGCTACATAAATTCATATACCTACCTACCTACGAGACTCCTCCGAGACAAAGATGACTTATGGACTAATGGTCGCGAGGTAGCGGGCGTGTGAACTCGCGTTTACTTTGCAAGGTTGCGGCACAGTATATATATTAGTACTAACGTAGTTGCGGTATGCGGGGGAAAGGGGTGTACTATGACGGGCGGAACTTCTTGGAGATTTAGTATCAATGAAATGAAATGAAATGGAATGAAATATAATTTATTTGCTTAGTTTTGAGTACAAAATTTGGTGTTAACAATAGTTTAAAAAGTTAATTTCAAAAGCTGCTCATAATTTAAGCATGCATATATTTAAGGTGAATTGTCTTAATTACATTATTATTCATATATTATATGTCAAGGTATAAATTCTTTCATTGAGTATAAACATTTATGTATTAACCATTTATGCAGGTTTTTTTAAATAATCCGCAAGACAACATTCTTATTTCGTCAGGTAAAGCGTTGTATACTTTTGCTGCCATAAAACAAACATTTTTCTCTGCCACTGTCAACTTATATTTGGGTATGAGTACTGTATTGGCTTTCCTAAGTCACAATCGTCTTAAAGGTATGGGTGGGGGAGGGTAGCATTCAGGATGTTCCTTCATAAACAGACACAGTTGTTTTATATATAGGCTAAAGTGCGTAAGTATTTTATATTTTATAAAGCGGCCTGCAGAGTCCAAAAAACCCGCGCCACAGAATGATCTTACACATTTCTTTTGCATCCTAAAATAAAAACCATTTGTATGTCGGTGCAATTTCCCCAAATGATGAGGTCATATTGCAGAACTGATGCAACGTGAGCGTGGTATGCCAGTAATGCACTTTCAATGGAAGTAATATTGCGGAGACGGCGAAGTGCAAAGGAAAACCTGCTGAGTCGGTCACATACTAATGTTACATGAAATTTCCAACTACAGTTTTCGTCAATTACTATTCCTAAGAATTTGTTAAATTGTACTTCTTCTATTAATTGTCCATCGTAGCTAATTTTCAATTGAACTTTTTGCTGCTGTATGTGCCGAATTGCATAACTATGGTCTTTGTGGTGTTTACTTTTAAATTATTCATGGTCATCCAGTTAATTGTATTTTTGATAGTCAAATTAATTTCATATTCTAAATCTGTTACATCTGTGTTTCTAGTCGTATTACTTGCCCTAACAAGAACAGTGGTGTCATCAGCAAAAAGTATTGATTCTTGGTTAGTACTTTTAGGTAGGTCATTTATATATATATATATATATATATATATATATATATATATATATATATATATATATATATATATATATATATATATATATATATATATATATATAAACGCTACTTTGGGCACATAGCTGATATATATATATATATATTTCATCAACAGATTCAATCACTGCCCTAACTAGATTAAAATTTGCTGACGTGGTGTTTTTCTTCTTCCTAAAGTCATGTTGTTTGCAACTTAATACATTAAATTTCTCAATAAATTTGGTTAATCGTATGTGTACGGCTTTTTCAAATATTTTGACTAAAACAGGGATTAGAGTTATAGGCCTGTAGTTCATTTCTCTTTTTTCTTTCGCCTTTTTTATGGAGAGGCTTTACAATGGAAAACTTCAGTTTCTCAGGGAAATTTGGCTAAATGAACGATTAATGACATGACTAAGTACGGGGGCTATTTGTAACGCAACTAATTTTAATATATTTGTGGGTATTTCATCACACCCTACTGCATTTGTGTTTCGCAGCGATTTGATTATTTTAAAAATTGCATATGCCGTAACAGGTCTAAGAAAAAAACTTGACTCACACGTATCAATTCTTATATCTCCGTGCGGGTCACACGTTTTTTTAATATTTGTCAATTCAATAAAAATATTACTAAAGCAATTTAGCAATCTCTTTCGGGTCGTCATAAATATAATTATTTGTATATGTATATTTCATCAATGTCATTATTTTTAGTAATATTGTATATTTCGGATCATCAGAAGGGTTTTGGCCGTATCTAAGAAATAAACTCGTCTTTGAGAAGTTTTGGAGTGTACAATCAATATTCACACACGTTTACAGCACGAGGCTTAACGATGATTCGGATGAAAACCGATTATTTTATAGACTGCGATGAGTTTGGCACGGGGCTGGCTTCCCAAGTTGACAGTTCAGCTGCTCGATCAAAAGTGCTCGTAAAATAATTGGCGCCTCTGTCGTAGCCTCTGTAGGTAGGCTGCATTGTCTTTAATGGTTCGATAATCACAACGATTCTGATTGGCTAACTAACAAGTACCAACACTACCAACTTCCGGGTTCCGGTCTCGCACAGACCACGCCATGGCCAAAGATGACTATTATTACTATCCTAGCTAACCGTTTGACGTTTCAAGATAAAACACACGGTGCTTCGACGGATGCATAGATGGTGCCACGTCCTGGCGCTCCGACATATACATTTTTGTTTATTATGTCCCAGGTAGCTTTAGTCTTATTGTCAGCTTTAAGTATTTTATTTTTGTTGCATTGTTTTTGACGAGCCACTATGTAGCGCCTTAACATTGATGAATATACCTTATATTTCTGTTTATATATGTGTTTGTATTGTTTATCACTCAATTGGTAGTTAAAAAATAGTCTCCTTTTTTCAGTACATGACTTCTTGATACCTCTAGTAATCCATCTACATTTATTATATTTTTTAAATATTTTTACTGTTACCTTAGGAAAACATAGGTTGTAGAACAATAATATGGTGTCATGAAAAATTGAGAAAGCTTTATTTAAATCTACTTCATTTAGTACATCGCTAAAAGTGAGTGAGGATACGCAATTACAAAACTTATCTATGTTTTCAACGGAATAATCTCTCTTGGTGCAGTTTTTATATTAAGATTCAGCTCTAGAGTTTGTCCACTGTGATCTGATATTCCTAAATTATGTACTTCGCCTAAAGCTCTAGGAATATTACTATAGAAGTAATCTATACACGAGTTGAGTCTTGTTGCTGTAGTTATGTGTGTTTTCATGTTGTACAATTTAAGCATGTGGTTCAGTCTATTACTAAAAGGATTTACTTTTAGTGTATCGATGTTTATGTCGCCACATGTGATGACACGCGTTCTGTCTATGAGTGAACTTTTCCAATAGGGCTTCAAGTTTAAGAAACGATATGAGATTTCGGAGTACGATAAACACAGATTATTTTTAGGTTATTATTTAATATGTCTATTCCCGCACATTCAAAACTTTTGTAGGTTGTATATCTATTTAAGTTAAGTCGTTTGCAAGGAATATTATCTCGAGCTAAAATACATACTCCTCCTCGTCTTTCTCTAGGTCTACTTTAATATAATATTAGTTTGTAATTTTGAAGTTTTAAATTTTCTACATCGCCTGGCTTTAAGAACGTTTCTGTGCCGCATATCACGTCAATACTTCTATTACTATCTTTGAGCTCATCTAACACTGTCTGTATAATGTCTTGTTTGTTAAGGATTATGAACTTATTGTTATTATTTCTCTTCTGTGTGTCCATGAAAAAATGGAGTCGTACTCAGGACCACATCGCGCTTTTTGCGTGCGCGCTTATTACAAAAACGCTAATTCCATGGTCACTGCTCAGCGTTTACATCGAAGTAACTATCGAACACGCAGTGTCCCAAGCGAGAATAGCATAAGAAAATGGATTGAAATGTTTGAAAATACTGGTGCGACATTTCAAATCCCAAACAGAAGCCATTTGCGGACTGTGAGAAACGACAAAACCGTTGAAGAAGTGAGGCGAACAGTTCGTGTAAATACTTTACTTTCAGTAAGAAACCGTTCCCAACAACTGCAAATAAAAGAACAAGTTTACATGTGATTTTGAAGAAGGAATTCCATCTCAAGGCTTACAAAATTCAATAGTACAAGAACTGAAACCTACAAATTCCATAAATCGGGTGAATTTCGTTCAAGAAATGATGAATCGATTCAGATCCTTTAATAACATCCTTTTTAGTGACGAGGCCAACTTCGACTTGAATGGACATGTGAACATTCCCCTCTCGTATATCTACCAGATAGCTAAACTACCAGGTTTATGATATAGCGTTCTCACTCACCGACAGCTAGGTCATAAAGTGAGGGCCGCTATTCCTGCCAACACCATAAGGTGAAGACAAGGACCAAACAAACAAAATTGCCGCTATTGAGCTCCGGATAATTCGAAATTAAAACATCAGAGACCACTTCATAACCCCAAAGTCATCGTATGGGCTGCCATGTCCACTCGAGGCATCATTGGACCTTATTTTTCCGAAGATGATAGAGAACATGCAGTAACAGTGATCGTTATTGTGACATGATAAGAAATTTTTGGCCTCCCAGCTGCCACAATTTGAGGGATTTAACTCTAGGACTTGGTTCCACCAAGTCAATCAATCAAAATAATTTATTTTAAATAGGTGTTTACACTAGTGTACGTTAAGCATCGATAGACTATCGATAGTAAATGGCTATCGATACTACCGATAGTTTTTAAAACAATCGACGATTGTGTACTGAAAGAATTAGCGATGCTCTATCTCTGTACTCCAGCATCTTCCGTACCTTCGGAGCGGATCTTTTCGAAGGCCGGACAAATTTTAACCGAACTCAGAAATAGGTTAAAAGAAAAGAGATTGGACGAATTGTTGTTTATAAATTTTATAAACCAAAATAGCTCCTATTTTGATGATTGATTTGTGACTAATTGTGATTTTAATTATGATGAATGCTGATTTTTGGTTGTTGTTTCCAATATACAGGGTGTAACAGCAAAACCGTACTTCCATTAAGGGTGTGAAAGTTAACCCGATTCTGATCACATTTCAATAAAAAAAAATACACTTTATTTTTTTATGAAAAATCCACATTTTTCGTGACATGTAGTCATCACTGATAAGAACAAAGTTCATTCAACCGTGCCGTGCGGCAGGCAGCGGCGGCTGTCAGCTGATCACGCTTTGTTTGTTTGTGCTGCTATCTCGGTCGCTCCCGCATGCGTCGTGTGAGTCGATCATGCAACAACACCCGCCCTGCGCCCTTGCGCAGCGATGCCACTGAGCGATACTGACTGAGCGAGTCAGTTGCCGACTGTTCTCGACGCGAACGCACGCGTGTGACGTGAAATCCGCAGATCGCGATTCGCTCGGTTTCCGTTATGGCAGTGCGAAGTAGTTTTTCGAATATTGAACTTTACGACATTGTAGAATTGTACTTTCATAGTTTTGATAGTTTAGGTATTTTTGCCGGTCCTAAGCCCGGAGAAAGTATGAAGGGAAGCCGACATCAAAGGCGCCGACATCAAAGGCGCCGACATCAAAGGCGCCGCGCGCCGCTTCTTCGTTTTTTTCCCGCGGCCCGCCAACCTTTTGCGATGTTGCCAAATGTATTCGCTTGCTACAGACGTCAATGACCCGCGAGGTGGACTAGAATTTAAGTCCATTTTAGTACATCAAAAAGGTATGTTTGTATGGTGATAATAGTACATTTATTTTTTTTTACATTTTTTTATTATTACAAACAAGCCACCCCATCATGCCCTTAAGGGAAGTACGGTTTTGCTGTTACACCCTGTATATCAAATTAAAACTCTCCGTTTCGTGTAACATTTGTTATTTTATTGATGTTACGCTAACCCAACAAATTTTAAAACTATCGATACTATCGATAGTTTTTACTATAACTATCGATACTATCGGAATACCTAACTATCAATGTTTAACGTACACTAGTTTACACACACTTTTAAATAGTCAAAAAACTTATTGAATATTACAAATAATGTCATGATTCAGATTACAGTTTCAGGTAATGGTATTTGTTATAGAATCAACATATTATTATATACTTTTGTCATTTACATAATCTATTATTTTTTATAATAAATTCAAGACTCATGTCAAAAAATGCTTGTGCTCTAGAGGGCACAAGCATTTTTTGATATGAGTCTTGAATGTATTCTCTGATAAACTAGTTACATTTACTGGAATTTTATTGTAGAATCTTATACACTGCCGCACAAATGACTTTTTAACCTTACTCAGTCTCGAAAAGGCTATATCTATTTTATTTACACTTCTTAAATTCAAATTATGCCTGTCACTGTTTTTAGGAAATAAATGCAAATTCTTACGAACAAGATGGCGCCACTAGCCACACGTCTGGCCAGTCAATGGAAGCTATGACTGAACTGTTCCCCAACAAAGTGATTTCCAAAGGTTTAGAAGATTTGAGTCATTTGGACTATTTTTTGTGGGGCTCTACCTCTTAAGGTAACACTCTTAAGTGTTGTTTATAAAAATAAACCAACAAATCTTAGTCAATTGAAACAAAACATCACCACAGCAATGGCAGCGGTCTTAAGAGCCACGTGCCTTCGAGAATTTGTGTTCACGGTTTGAGCAGAGTCTGCAGCGCGAGGAAAGACATCTGGACAACATGATTTTTAAGAAGCAATTCTCCATTTATTACTCTTTCTTAAATAAACATTAACTTGGGTTTTTTTTGTAGTTTTTATTAAATAGGCCCTACCTCGCCTGGACACCTGTTGTTTTACCTATTAATAATAGGTCATCTTTGCTAATACTATGATCAAAGGTGATCATGAGGTTTGATTTAAAAGTTCAAAACCGGTTTCATCTAACAGAATCGATCGACTCGCACACAGATCACTATTTTAAAAAAAATGTTTCATTCGATTTCAGTGTTGCCAATGCTACGGCAATCACCGTATCCTATGGCTTTCAGGCCCATAAAAACGTATAAATACCAGGTGTTAGGGTAAGCACTGTTATTACAGAAACTGTGGCTCGGTAACTTATTATAATTAGGAAATATTGTTTTTAAAAAAATACAGACTGTTTTGAAGGTTTTTTTTATAAGCAGTTTTAGTTCCTAACCGCACGAAAATTCAAAGCCACACTATGTGCCCAAGTCTCGAGGTCAACGACCGCCTGCCAGCCAGAACAATCGGGTGGAATGGAACACGCGTAGTAACATAACAAAACCAAAAGAGGAGTCTTAGGACAGGAAAACATATCTATTGACCACTATTTTTTGCGTGAAACAATGTGTGTTAAATTTCCAAAAATGCAAGCTACCTTTGTGGTTTTTTTCCTCTGGGTACTTTGAGAAGAAATTCAAGAAGACGTTGAAGATTTACTACTGCTGGTTGCCACAACCATAATCGTGGGCTGGCATGGTGAACTGGCAGTCATCATCATTATCCACTAGATCTATTACAGACGATTCATTACCGTGTCCTGGTCTAGAGGCAACGCTTTTGGTGGCTTAGCAACCCGATACGTAAACGGCAGACTCGCCTGTAAGCTTGGCACGGAAATTTGCGGCCGATGGAGTATTGCCGCTCTGGTCGCGCTTTTCCCTCTTGGCTGCGAGCGCCCCATACCAGTCCTCCTCGAACAGTTTGATACCCTCCGTAATACGCTTTTGCCAATCCCGCCACTTTTCTGCAAGCACTTATCTCCCAGTCGCGGTGGTCTATTTTAAACGCAGCCATGTCCCGCTTGGCGCAGTCCTTAAAACGAAGCATTGGCCTCCCCACGTCTCTTTTTACATTCGCTACTGCGCTCAGCAGAACACGTCGTGGTAACCGAGCAGGGTCCATTCTAAATACATTCCCTAGCCAATGCAGACGTCTGTTTGAGAAACGCGATAAGGCTAGGCAGCAGCGCTCTTTTCAAAACCTCCACGGTGGTGACTCTGTCCTTCCATGTTATACCTTACATCTTACGACAGCGCATGTAGAAAGTGTTGAGTCAACACTCTTGTTTTGCGTACGAACTCCAGGCTTTGGCACCGTACAAAAGTATGCTCTCATCTTGGTCCTAATAGTAAGATGTATGTTGTGCCATACTCTTGTTCTGAGCCTCCCGTACATGATAGCCGCTTTGCCGATAAGGGTATCAATCTCTGCGTTTAGTGAGAGATTGTTCGACAAGGTCGACCCTAGGCAGCAAAACTGGCAGTGCGCCATCAAGTGAGATTGAGGGTGGAACCGGACTGCCTTTTGATAGGATAACTGTCTTTTTGATATTGATAGACATGGCGAACAGAGTACAGGCCTGAGAAAACTTGTCGGCCATGGACTGAAGCTGGTGGTCGGAGTTAGCCACAAAGGCAGCGTCATCGGCGGCGAAAAGAAGGCTATCGACGTAAAGGTCCTAACAGTTTCTCTTAGACTTATGATATGATAATTATTGTAAAGCTTTCCATCGGCCCTCATATGGAGATGGATACCCTGTTTATCATCGCCAAAAGCTGTTTTTAAAATCAGCGAAAAGTATAATCCGAACAGGTTCGGTGCCAAAACACAGCGCTGTCGAACCCCTCTGCTTACCTTAAACGGCTCCGATGTGCCGTTGTTATACATCACAACGCCCTTCACACTCTTATGAAAAGATTTCACGAGACTTAGGAGCTGCGGTGGACACTCAATGCACTCGAGTGCTGAGTACAGACCTTCCAAAGGTCAAAGATCGTCTCAAAGGCTTTTTTCAAGTCCTTATTGCCACAAACAGAGGAGTCCTCTGTTCTCTACACTTCTCTTGTAACTGGCGAAACGTAAAGATCATGTCAACTGTGGAGCGCTAGGGGTGAAACCCACACTGGGCCTCAGGATAGACGCGAACCTGCAAGCTTTTAGAGTCTAGACAGAATGCGTCGACCGAAAAGCTTACTAACGATGCTCAAAAGGGAAATACCGCAGTAGTTATTAAAATCGCCGCGATCACCTTTCCCTTTGTACAGTGCTACCAAAGTATATATATTAGTACTAACGTACAGTATGGATACTCCCTGCCGCTCTCTAGATTCGACCTCACCCCTCCGTCACGCAGATTGGTTACTAGACTGGTTACCGAACGTAAAGGATGAGCTACGTTACCGCGCTCCGACCACTGTGATTTCATTTGGGAATTATTAAATCCTTTACAAACTGTTTATTTTACTGATGTTTTAGTTCACACAATGATAAAGGCAATAAAACGAAGCTTTTAAAGATATCCTTTGGAGAAAACGCATTAACCTTGTTTTTTTTAAGCGTCTTAAATATTTCTTAAGAATTAAACTAAAAAGCATATGATGATTTGCTAGTGTAGAAATAAAACCGGCCAAGTGCGAGTCTGATTTGCACACGTAGAATTCTCTACCATCGTATAAGATTTAATTATCGCAAACCAAAAAAATATTGGCTGTTATTGTAGGTACCTAACTTACCTTTACGTATTTTTTTAACTTTATCACCTTATCTGTTTTTAATCCACAACAGTTGATAATTTCTTGGCATCATCTCACCTGATGGTAAGTGACGATGATGCCGAATATGGAAGCGGGCTAAACAAGATTCCCCAGTGGGGATCTGGCAATCTTCTCTTCAAGCCGGAACAAATCAATACTGAATTTTTTTTAAATTGATGTTTGGCGACAAGACTTAGATAAGATAGTGGTAGCTAGCCAGGGGGGCTATGAAAATGCCCCACCACCAACCAAACCGTGTCTTACAAAGTTGACCCCGCCGGGAACTGAACCCGCGACCTTTTGGTGTGAAGCGAATGAACTAACCATTGATTTTTAACCGTCTCCGTGGCGTGATGGTTAGTCCATTCGCTTCACACCAGGAAGTCACGTGTGTGATTCCCGACGGAGTCAACTTTTTAAGATTCGGTCCATTCTATCTACGGTCAGTAACACGAGGTCATTGCTCTCCGGGTTCACGTCAATGGTTACGTGATTTGACTATTTCTTAATTTTTTAAGTTTATCACATTATCCTTGATAATTATTATCACCGGTCGGTACCTCGAGGACAATGCCCTCCTGGTCACGTAAAGGCTTACGTGTTATTTTTTTATTTTGCGAGGGAATATTCGGACTTACTGTGCGGGGATTATTGAACTATTACTAGCGGGGGATTTAGTTGCATGCGTACATATAGCTATGTTTAAAGAACAATTTTATTCATGTAAGTTACCTACCTACCTACCAAGTAGCCACTGTTGATTGTAACGTGCAGTAAATATCTCACAAACATTTCGTGACCAATGCCGCCGGTGTGATTCAACCCTACCTGCATTGATGCCTATAGATACGTCAGTTATTTATATGTATATCATTTCTCTCTCGTTTGTATCAAGTGCCCGGGGTGTGGTGCTACTATGTTAGCTTCGCGCATGTCGTGAGGCAAAACTCCTGCCAAAAGATTGGCATTACGTACGTACCTATATCCTTTCAGAAGCCGCCAAGATTCACGATTTGGCACACGTTTCCCAGGGAACAATAACGCGTACATACTACGAGCTTCAATGATGTTCCAAGAGCTGGCGTAAAACCGCACCATTTCTGTCCACTGTTCATTTGTGTACACGATTAAAATAAAGAAGCACAAAGCGAACACAAATTATAATCACGATTCGCGGCGCGTGGCGGGCGTGCCGGATGGCGCAACGGTAACGTGTGCTTGCTCCCGTGACAGCTGATAACTGTCTGTTGGGCGATTATCGGCGGTCGTCGGCGCTACTGCCACCCCTTACCCGTCCGCACCCCGGCTCTCGCCGAGAAGTTCACATGGCGAGTCACGAGTCACGTGTTCATTTGCCTAGGCACGGCCTAGGTGCATAGGATAACTGCACCAATTTATTCATAGTACTCTGTGAACTGCACGGCTTTTCAACTCAGAATATTACTATAAAAAATGTTTCAAGAGTACAATTTTATAATGGTTTTCGAATCTATACATGGCACTGAATCACCAGTTTTAAGATAACGGTGTTCACCCTAACACCTGTGTAGCAAATTCTACGGCTTTTTAGCAAATTTCCTATTTCCACTTACATACATCACATCATGCATGTATCCAAACAGGCGCCATTATACAGTTGTCAGTTTGTCACTATCAGTCAGTATTAATACTCTTTATTATACTGTGGTATTAATAGATGGATATTTTCCAAATCCCGATTTTTCTCCGCAGTTACGTCACGAATATTGCATCCAACTTTTTCATATCGATATTAAGTAGGAAAAAAAATAGTTATTAGGTATTTCGATTTCGTTTTAAAACTGTTCATCTATCGAAGTTTTGTGTTCCTTCTATTTTCCTGTATTCCTAAACAAAAAGATTTTACATATACAAACCGCGCTTTATGGCTGATGTTGAAACGGACTCAGTTTTTTTGCAGTGCTACGGCCAACTGCTGATTTCTTCCCATGCAAACACGATTTTTTTACCGACCAACACGGCCGCTCAAAAATTTTCAATGGCAACACTGTTCTGTTTAGTGATGGAACTCGAATCGAAAATGAATATTCGAATCTATTCAAATAACCCGGCGAAAATTCGAACCATGATTTGAATAAACCGAATTAATAGATACATTCGAATCAATACACATTTATATGTTGATTCGAACCAATAAAACCGTTTAATAGATAAAAATATACTTAGATACGTAAAAAGTCCCAAAATACACTTTTTTGAGCGGTGCCATAATTTTCAAATTGTTAGGTAGTTACTACGTCTTCACTGCGAAACACAAACATCGAACAAAATGCAAAAGTTCACTATGTGATTCGCCTATTTCGCTTTATTTACACGCTTACGCCTACACACACTTGAATTATTTATGAATTGTTTATACACCAAAAATACAGTCACACTTCACTATCAAAAATGAAATTTTAAAAATATTTGTAAACGCGTTTTAAAGCTTGTTCAAATTACTTCTGAAAAACTAACTAACAACTCTCTATTAAACCACTTTCTAAAAAAATTCGAACTCCGTCCGAAAAATTATAATATACCTAACATCACTTTTTAGAATTTTAACCGTCTCATCTATAAGTTAAGCTTACCGCGCAATGTAAGATTCGAATAATCAACATTGAATCTCATTCGAATCAAGTTTTCACCGTCATCATTCGAACCAAATGTGATTCGAGTCCCATCACTAGTTCTGTTCAACTTTGACGACTGACGTTGATTTTCGTCGCTTGCCAAAGTCACGAACGGAACGAAGGTTCCAAGTTTTCTATACCCAATTACTGAATATTTTGCTCCTATTGAGTCTCTAGACATTGTGATTGATCTAAATGGCGCTCAACCCTCAATACGATGCAATTGGGCGAGGATTCGTACAGCAGTATTATGCACTCTTCGATGATCCGGCATCGCGGCCAACCCTGGCAAATATGTACAACGTGAGTGTTTCATTTCATCTTACTTGCTCCTTGCTCTATTTGTGGTCATGTTTCTTTTTAGACTTTTTTCATAGCGTTTCAAAAATCGAATTTGATATATGTATCTAGGTTATTTACCTACTTTATTTCCTCCCGCCCAAAAATCTTGACAACTGCATGTTCAAACTTAAACTGAAAAAAAATATGCTGTGGGAATATTGCAAGTTTGGGCCAAATTGCTCTTCAAAACTACCTCAAAAACAATCATATACACATACTTCATATCTACAACCAGATTTAATTTTATTGATGCATTAAAACTGCATTGCTTCTTAGTTATTACTTATTACAGATATGACAAGAGATATCTACTGTTTTGTTAATTCTGAAACAAGATTTTTTTAAGCCTAATAACCGGGTGAGCGCGCACTGCCATGCGGTAGAATTAGGCGTGTTAATTCTATTGCTCTGTCAAAAATGAAGTATGGGTTCCATGCACACTTTTTTCCATTCATTAGTGGTAGTCCATTGATGATGATGACATGCGGGTTGTCATCATCATCAATGGACTACCATACAAGATTTAATTTGCAGCAGGAGGCCCATTGCATGCATTTTTTGTACTGCAATGCACAAGCTTCTATGACACTCCATACTTCACAGATTATGCATTAAGAAAATGCATGGCAGTGCACACTAGCTCTAATTGATATAAATTTGAAATATTTGGCACCCATTATCTACACATTCATTCATTATTAAAATTAAAGACACATAGCTGTATAGGTTTTATGAATAAAGTAGTGTAAGCCTAATGCTAATGCATAAACTTGCAACCCTAGCTTGAAATAGAGCCAACTGAGTGTAACATATACATTTGAGATTGCTTATAAGTTGCAAAATTTAAAAAAGTTAAAAAAAATATTTAATAATTTTTAAAGTAATATTAGTATTTTATGTCATACAAAAACTAAATGAAATATTTTTGATTTGATATGCTGGCTAATGGAACATTATAATTTCAGGTTGAAACATCGTTTATGACGTTTGAAGGAGTACAACTACAAGGTTCCCTTAAAATAATGGAAAAATTAAATGTAAGCTCATTTCTTTATTATTTTAAGCGTACTTGTATAAATGTAGGTAAATAACACACTGATTTCATTAGCCACAGAGATATTTTTTTTAGCTGTGATAAATAAATAATTATACTTACCTACATGAAATATTTCTTCTAATTTCAGAGTTTGATGTTTCAAAAAATTCATAGAGTGATAACTGCTGTGGATTCACAACCCATGTTTGATGGAGGTGTTCTAATAAATGTTCTTGGCAGGCTGAAGGTACATACATAAATAACTACAGCATTAGTGTCCACTTCTGTCATCAGTGTTTGTTTTGGATACTGAAACCTTTGACCAAATATAATGGACCAGCCCTATCGATACATTAATCTCATAAAAATTAGTCAAAAATACAACTACACACAACAAACACACAGTCACACCACTAATAGTCTATTGAGTCTTGTGCAAATATAAACAATGACAGACATAAAGAGACATACTCGGAATGTAGCATGAATGAGATAGATAATTTAGACCTTCATTCAACCCATTTGGAGAATACTGATTGACTAAGGCGAAATGGCCGAATGCGCTCATTCTGTAGGCATCAAAACCGCTATTCACGTTGACCAGTCCATAGCTGTTATATTGGTCGAAGATTGAAACAGCCTATTGAATCCAACTGAACATGATTTCCCTTACAAAACATGAGGGTATTTAAAAAAATTCTTAATACTTGTCTACACTTGTCCCCTTATTATAGTAGTTAATAAATAAAATGGGGTCGAAGACTGAAACAGCCTATTGAATCCAACTGATTTCCCTTACAAAACATAAGGGTATTTAAAGAAAATATTCTTAATACTTTTCTACACCCCCTTATTATAGTAGTTAATAAATAAAATGGCTTAATACCTATAGGATGTTCATAACACTGGTCTACAGTGGTTTTGTTGCCCTAGATATAAGATTGATTTTGGATATATTTATATGCTCACAATTCATGAAACTATCAATGATTTTGTAAGATTTGCTCTCGATTTTTTGCGCAGAACTCTAATCATGACTGGGAAAATAAATTTTATTACCAACAATTTGATAATTGATTGATATATAAGATATTCAATAATCATAAAAACAAGAGCACATTCAATACTTTCATGAATAAATTTGTAATCTGGGCACTTGAAAACATCAAAATTTGCTACAATATCCAGGGCAATGATTTTTTTTTTTGTAGAGCTGTGTAATTATTGTGAGTTCTTATAATTTCAGTGTGATGATGACCCCCCACATGCATACAACCAGACATTTGTATTGAAGCCGCTTGGTGACTCATTTTTTGTCCAACACGATGTCTTCCGCCTCAGCATCCATGACGCAGCTTAACTTCGTATGACACAATGTAATCTACTCTCAATGCAATGAACAATACCATCATGCTAGCGCAACACAATCTTGTTTTGGTTAACTAGGTATAAGTAACTGTTTATCACCTCATCATAATATGTAAATTCGAAAATTGTAAATTATCCATTAACTATTTTATGTGTAGTCAGTACATAACATTCTGTTTTTCATGAAGTTTGATTTTGTATGGAACTACTATCGATTTAGATTTTTTATTAAGTTCCACAACCAGCTTATGGAGCAGTCAATTGGTGAATTTTACTCAGTTTCCTATACAGTATACATTTTGTAATAATGACACCTAAATAAATACTTATAATTTTGTAATATTTTTTTTGTTTCAACTGATGGGAGCTAAAAAAATACACAAAAAATATGATGCTAAAGACAATCATGTATTAAGTAATAAATAGTCAAAAATTAACAAAAGAACCACTGAAAACAGGTACATTTTTACCAATCTCAGAATTTACTTGCCTTCTTTAATCCTTAGACGCTACGAACACTTAACAAGTTATTTTGCATGCACTACAAGACAAAATACACACGAGGCCTGCGGGCCAAACTTGTCTAAATGAATGACTAGGTTGCAGAAATATTTTATCGCTCAATACAATACAAGACTCGACCATTTCGTGTCTTCCAGTTTAAGGGCTTGTCCTGACTTCCTAACTTAGCAGCTTTGTTGAATCTTATACTGATGCAAAAATACATTTAACACTTGTCACTGATTGCTTTTTCTAATATGTAGAATCGTATTAAATTTCAAGCATTATTCGCTGCATTTTACGATCTAGCCTCATACATACTTTATTCTATTATTGCTTATCAAAAGCATTCTTCAATTAAAAAATTAGAACAATCTTATACAATAAATATACTAGTACACAATATGGAGCGGATTTTATTGTAGAATATATTCAAATATTTTTATATAAAATGTAAACATTACTGAAAATCCAATAAGTACTTTCCAAACTGCTAAAGGAAACACACAAGGTTTGACTATCAAGGCGAAGACTACCAAGCAAGAGATCAAATTAGACATGGCAAGACCACTTCGGTCCCTCAAACAAAGAATTAATATTTTTGTACATACATAGCCTCTTATTATTAGTGCTGTTCTATCAATTTGAATAAATATCATTATAGATAAACACAACCAGTCAAAATAGCTTCCTCGTAGCATCTTACGTTACAAAATATGAATTTACCACTTGCAGTCTCAATAAACATAATTGTACCTGCTGGTATGTCCAAAAAAGGAAAGTGAAGTTTTTTTTTTTGATGGAACAGCACTAATTCTACTCCCAAAGTTAATCAATCAATAGCGATATACGAAAACATCCGCATTTACCATTATACAATCTTTAAGCTTTCAGAAATATTTCGAGATTCGCCCGAGTTTGAAACCTCTATTATTTGAATAAAAATTTGATGCCTGAATTATAAAGCTCTAAATTGTTTTCCAGAGTTTCCATATAGGATGCATGAAAATTATCTTGGTTAGGTATCTAAACAATTCATTGAAAAATATACAAAAAAGAATAGGTACCCACAATGAAAACAACTAAAATATGGCTGAAATATCTATCATTATGGTTATATTTATAATTTGAAGATAACAAATGTACGTAATAATTTGCCTATCTTTTTAGAAAAATCAACAGCATTTATGATAACCAAAATTGGAAAGTTGTGCCATCCACCCCGTTAAACGCCGGGACCGGCGGGGCTACTGCGGCCAATGGCACAACTTTTCCCTACTGCCCCGTTGACGGGGCAGACCCACCGGAGCAGATGGGACCAAGCCAGATTTTCAGATATATTGAAGTTCATGAATTTACCTAAAACTAATCTAATTCATTCTCATACGAGCAATGGTTCTCTAGCTGCAACTTACCGCGTGGATGAGTTCCCGCACGCATCCTCTACACTCTCCCGCTGTTTTATGCAGGATATAAAAAAATCAAACATGCCAAACACTGAAGACGTGGTGCTGGCGTCATTTATAAGGTAGTACCTGGACAGCTATGGGCCAATCTGTCCATCCTAGAGGAGCTCAAAGTTACTATATGGCTATCGCCAGTGCGCCAGCAACGCTTCCCCTCCTTCTTTAAACACTGCGTACGACAACAAAACAGCCCCGAATACCAAATTCTGGCGAAGGGAGGGCAAGAGATCTAAATGCAGATCTGCTAAATGGTGCAGCCAAGTCACCAGCACCATCAAACTGCTGCTTCATCGGGCAGTGTACCCAGGAGTGACAGAGCCAGATGGAGAGCACCCTCCGCCCTCTATGCCTCGACGACGGTGACGATTTTCATCATTGCGGGAACGATGGATTGGATTGGATTTAAAAAAAATGTTTACTGGAACATCTTGCTAAACAACTTTCCTTAAGTGACGCCTCGACGGTGACGATTTTTATCATTGCGGGAACGACGGATTGGATTGGATTAAAACAATGTTTACTGGAACATCTTGCTAAACAACTTTCCTCAAGTGACGCCTCGACGGTGACGATTTTCATCATTGCGGGAACGACGGATAGGATTAAAAAAAAAGTTTACTGGAACATCTTGCGAAACTACTGTCCTCAAGAGAAACGTCGGAATGTTAAAAAACCGGCCAAGTGCAAGTCGGACTCGCGCACCGTACCACCACACCTCTACACACTTGACAACAATGACACTTATTCATTTCAAACAAAACGCATCAACGTGAGCAAGAGAAATAATCTGTGTTTTTTCAATCAGTTCGGATTCCTTAGCGCCTATACGATTCACAATTGACCGGTTTTATAATTATTTTTTGTATTACTTTAGGATTAGTAATTTAATCACACCAAGTTTTAGGCATGTATTAATTACCGTTTTTACGATAGAGCAAAAAAAATATAAAATAATGGCTAGTTGTGAATCGTGTTGGCGCTGATGTCCGAGCTGAATGAAAAAAAAAACGCATTTTTCTATCGCTCACGTCGATGCCTTTGTTATACTTGTGTGGAGTGGTATGGTGGTACGGACGAAACCCTCGATGCGCGAGTCTGACTCGCCCTGGCCGGCTTTTTACATTCTAATGTTTCTCTTGAGGAAAGTTGTTCAGCAAGATGTTCCAGTAAACATCAATCCAATCCGTCGTTCCCGCAATGCTGAGGATCGTGACCGTCGAGAGAGAGGAGGGTGCTCTCCATCTGCCTCTGTCACTCCTGTATACACTGCCTGACAACTAAAAGTCACACGATTAGAAACTTTTTCAAATGTTTGCACTTCAATACCACTGCTTGTACAACAATGAATTAGATTAGATGCACAGTAATATAGAAATCATTGATAAGATATCGTTTTTAGGAAGATCATGTTATAACTGCTGTTGCTTCATAAATTGAGAAGAAAGATACAATTTTTTTTTTACTTCGAAGGCTGTATTTCATACACTACTTATTGTATTGATATAAATTTTAGCACTGATGTGTAATATGAGTACCTAAATTAACTTTTCTGTCCTCGCATACCGTAGTCGCGATATCGAAACCAGACACAATAGTTAAACAAAAGACAGTTTAACTGCGGTATTGGAGCGGTTAACAGTTGGCTTTTTAACTGTAACCGTTTTGGAAGGGGGTTGGCAACCGCCATTGTTGGATTCAGCGGGGTCGAAAAAATAACAAAACAACTTTTGCTAATAAGTAATTTGATTTGCTTCCAGAACTAACTTTTACTTTTTTTAAATGCAATAGAGTTTACAATCAAACTTTACTTTTTCAAATTCTTGTCTTGCTTAAGTGCTTTTCAAAACAACTTTAGCTATGGAAGTTATATGACGGACGTAGATTTATGCCGTCACTTCTCTTTCTATACAACCACATTTAAGCCTTGTTCTTATACAATAATTATATTTTTTGAAATTCATTTACCTATGAAGACTGGTACTGTAACTGCTGAATAAAACAATCATGCTTATTCCCTATTCGGGTCTCCGAAAAGGTTGGTCAAACTTATTTTGTTATATAATCCCCTGTTACTGTAAGAGTTGATAAGTGTTCCAAAGAGTTTTGCATGATAAAATGAGAGCTCCTTGGTAACTCAACATCAATGTGTGAAAAGAAAAAGTTTCAAATACAAAAGAGGTTCCAAACCAGAGCTCCTTCCAGCCAGTAGCGACAGCTTACGCGGTGGCCTTCTTGCGAGAACGCGCGGAGGGCAAGGGAACCCCGGCGCCGCGTAACGAACGCATCGCCATCGCGCGGTTGAAGTGCCGTTGCGTCTTGTGCTCCTCGGCCTCGCCGCCGCCGTCCACTGACGACAGAATGACTAGCAGGACGCCCATCACCTGATATAAGAATTCACATTTTGGCATGTAGCGGTCGTGGTTCAGTGCAAACAGAGTGATCGCGTTGATCACGCAGGTCAACTGACCATAAGCACGATCATTAACTGGATGGGTCTTATCCAAGGCACTTTAAGAGCCAAGAGGAGTGTATCCCTTGAGCGGTCCATAAATAAAATTTGGTTTTTATTTATATAGTAATCAAATCAGTTATTTAAATTTTATAGAACACGTTCGAGAAACTGATATCCCACCGAAACAATGTAAAGTAGGTTACCAAGGCTCACAAGCTCATAACGCTTTAACTATTAAAAGGTTATCAGATTTCATTCAGAGCTAAGCCCTTCTTACATTTCGCCGATTCCGTGTAACGAGTTGAACTCGAGTCAGCACAGTTCAGGTACAGTCGAGTTCATTAATATACTGAAAGGGCCAATGGTTCAAAACATTGTAAGCGTGGTGGAATTGAACATAAAGTTCTATACAAACTTAGATATCAATAAAATGTTATCATGTTAACGGTTTACACTGACATTTTAATCACACCTAAAATAGTTCTGCATGAAAAAATGTCACGAAAAAGAGTTACGAGGTGAGATTATTTAGTTTGAAAAATCTTATTTATTTCTAGCGCCATCAAGTTTTAATATACCTAAACTACCAGGCGCCATTAAGACACTATTCGGACTACACATAGACTTAGAATATACTAATGGGACTACACCCTCCTCAGTGTTGAAGGTTACCTATTATTCTCACTAAGATACTTTTATTTTTGGCTGAAATAAGGTAATATTATTGTAATACTAGCGGTCCGCCCGCGTTGTTTTCGATTTACCCGTGGGAATAAGACGTTTTCCCGGGGTAAAATTTAGCGTATGTCCTATTCCAGGACCTAACCTATATGTGTGCCAAGTTTCATCTCAACCCGTCCAGCGGTTGAAGCGTGAAAGAGTAACAAACATCCATACATAAAAACGTTTATAACATTAGTAGGGATTAATTCGTAAGGTAAGGTTGTAAGGTTCTCTGGAAGAGATTGCTAGATATTACCAATAAGAACGCCAACTGTACATCACACATATTATCCCGAAGAATTTTCTTTAAAGAGATTGTATTTAGGTGTACTATAAAAACCCTCTACACACTAGGAGAGCCAAAGTAACCGACATAGCTCACAGAATCGCTAAACTTAAGTGGCAGTGGGCAAGGCACATAGCTCGTAGAGCAATGTCCGTTGGGGCAATAATAATCTCGAGTGGCGACCGCGCACTGGAAGACGTAGCGTAGGCATGCCTCCTACACGGTGGTCCGACGACCTGGTAAAGGTCGCGGGAAGCCGCTGCATGCGGACAGCGCAGGACCGGTCGTCGTGGAAATCCTTGGGGGAGGCCTTTGTCCAGAAGTGGACGTATTTCGGCTGATATGATGAACATGATAAAATACCCCCGACAAGAACCTCTAAAAAGCAAAAAAAAAATGTATTGGCCCTGTAAGTTTAATATAAGTAGTAATATTTGGACCCAAGAGTTGTCGCATCAGGATAGTTGTGAAATTAGTAGTAATTAGTGTAAAGGAAAGTAATTAGTTGAGACAGTATAGTTACGTTAGTACTAATATATATACTGTGGTATAGTAAAGTAAAACAGTTGTATTCTATTTTTTTTTTTTTTACTTAGCGTCCCCCTATGCGAAGACCCTTGGATCAAAATCTTGGAACAAAATTTATTTTTGCTATATAGAGGCATTTTAAATTTAAGTTTTTATTCTTTTTAAACTTTACATACTACTAGTAGACACACTGAAATCGAAACTCTATCTCCACATTCACACAAACATTTTCAGGGACGAAAAACTAAATTGCGACACGAAATCTAGCCTGTTTCGAATCGATCAAACCGTAGAAGTTGCTCACCTCCCTTATTTGAAGCTACAATTAAATGTATGTTACAACTGTAAACTTCAAATCAATTGGACCTGTAGAAGTTGCTGAGACCCCTTAATGAGTTAGAAAGGAGCTGACAATATTCACTTTTTTTAACTCTGCCTATACCTTTGCTGTAAGTTGGTGAGAAGTTGGGTATCCTGCGGATTCTAGGAGATGCTGCAGTATCAGGTCAAGGTTAACATGTTCTATCTAACACCTATTCATTGGGACTATTCCAATGAGCCCAAACACGATACATCTACTATAAGTTGGTGAGAAGCTGGGTATCCTGCAGATTCTAGGCGATGCTGCAGCATCAAGTCAAGGCTACCATTATCCTATCTAATACCTATTCATTGAGACTATTCCTATAAGCCCGAACACGATATTTCTGCTGTAAATTGGAAAAGAGTTACGTATTTTGCCGATTCCAGGACCAGGAGATGCTGCAGCATTAGGTGAAGGTTACCATGTTCTATCCAACACCTTTTCATTGAGACAATTCCAATGAGCCCAAACACGATACCTACCTCTTCTGTAAGTTGTTGAGAAGCTGGGTATCCTGCAGATTCCACTAGATGCTGCAGTATCAGGTCAAGGAACTATATTCTTGTAATATTATTAAAGTAACAGGACATTAAATTTCGAATCGATCAGAACGGTGGAAGTTGCCCACATCCCTTCATCAGCTAGAAAAGAGCTGATGATATTTAAACGGCTGAACAGATCTTCATAAATTATAGCTAAGAACTACCTCGATTACGTCAGCTTCTAAAGAAAAATACCGCATTAAAATAGGTTAAATTGTGGATAAAATCAATAAATAAGGAAGAATTTCCACAGTGGCTGGCCATTCTGTCAGAAGTTTATGAGGCCATTCATGTTTTGGCTCATTGACAAAACATTTTGGACTGTTGCGAACCATCAGCTCCCAATCAATTAACGTGGTCAGAAGCTCCATAAATCATCATCATTATCCTAACAGCCAATATATAGCCACTGCTGGACAAAGCTAGGCCTCCGCCTAAGGATATCCACAACGACGAGTCCTGCGCTGCCCATATTCAGTGGCTTTCCGCGACCTTTAACAGCCCACTAATTATCAAAACTTTGAGTTCATTTTGTCATCGTGAATTGGCGAACAAAGGCGCACAAGTCGACTCGAGCCTACCCTGTTCGGGCCTTAGTCGACCATGCGAGCCCAGTGCAGGTTGGTCGACTACACACACAACCTACGAATTTCTTCGCAGGCGTGTGCAGGATTCCTCGTGATGTTTTCTTTCACCGTTAGAACGTCGGATAAATTTACATATGAAATTGTAATTCGAAAACACATTGATACGTGGCAGGGTTCGAACGCCAACCTCCCGGACAGGAGGTAGCGGCCCTAGCCGTTGCGCCACCGACGCTCTAGTCGAACTCGCACAATAAAGGTAAAACAGTCGAATCCATTACACTTTTTTGCCGATTCGGTGTAACAATCAATCAGGGGGGCACGTCGTCGGTCCACTCAGTGGTAGTCCTGCCTACGCTAAGTCTTGCGGACAGCGGTCGCCACTCGAGAACTTTACTGCCCCAACGACCTACCATTCTACGAGCTAAATAAAAAAAACTCACCAAACACACGATGATAAGTAGCGTGTAGACGTGTACCGAGGCCTCGGGTATGTTTTCAATGTCCTTCAGTGCTGCCACCGCCGGTTCAAAGTCCGGTCGCAAGTCTAGTGCGTGTTTCAGGTGTACCGCTGCTTCCTGTTTAACGAAAGTCTTGGTTTATTTTAGATCACATATAAAAGAACGAGATTCACGGTCACGCGGTCAAGTGACCAAGCTAATGACAGTGACAACCAAACTTTATTCTCACGTCGTCGGGTAAGACAAACAGCTTCCGTGCTGGTTGTACAGCAGGTCCTAAAGGGTTGTATCGTGGGTCTTTTTCAACCGACTTCAAAAAGGAGGAGGTTCTCAATTCGACTGTATGTTTTTTTTTGCTTATTTGTTACGCGATGTCTCCGCCTATTGTGTACGGTGTACCGATTTTCAAAATTCTTTTTTTATTCGAAAGAGTATACTCCCGAAGAATCTGATGATGGGATCCCAGGGAAATCGAGGGCAACCCTCAAATTTTATAGGCACGTTTTACGTGTTTCATGTAAGTTCTAAAATTATTAAAGTATTTGCGTCTGGTAGACATCATCTCATGTTGATGGGATCCCAGGGAAATCGACGGCAACCCTCAAATTTTATAGGCACGTTTTACGTGTTTCATGTAAGTTCTAAAATTATTAAAGTATTTGCGTCTGGTAGACATCATCTCATGTTGATGAGCTGATGGAAGATTTAACTCCTTAACTTTCATGCTGTTGAGATGATGATGGAGGCCACAGGGATCTGTATCTTTTAATGAAACACATGCATTTTCATTTGATGGTTTTTGTTGCCGAGTGGGTGATTGGGTTTAAAGTTGTTAGATAGATAGAAACATCACTAAAAATAAAGAAAATAAAAATAAAAGTTTAAAAAACTAAAAACCGACTTCAAAATGAAATTCACTCAAAAGTATCAAATAATATTATTATACTTAGATACACGACATTAACCAACGATAACGAAATTAAAGGAGGGTACGAATTAAATTAGAGGCCTAAAGTTTTTTTGAGGTCGGTGTCAGCAATGCCATAAGTAAAATATGAGTAGCTGTGTGCTGGTACCGACCTCAAAGAAACAACTTTAGGCCCCTATTTTAATTCGTATCTCCCTTTTATTTCGTTATTGTTGGTTAATGTCGTGTATCTAAGTATACTAATATTATTTCATACTTTTGAGTGGATTTCATTTTGAAGTCGGTTTTTAGTTTTTTTAACTTTTTTTTAGTATTAATGTGCGAGCAGTTGCCCGCGGCTTTGCTCACGTGGATATCGAGGGTGCGCGGTGCCTTTTATTAACCTTTGTGGATCCCATAGTTCCATTTTAAATATTAGTAAAAGAATTTTTTAAATCGGATCATCAGTTTCGGAAATTACCTCTTATTGTATCTAAACTGACATAGGAACAACATACTATATACTGACATACTTTACCAATTTATGATATTCATATAGATTTACATTCACAGAATTTCATTCTACAATATGGCTGCGGCATCAATACAAATAAGTAATGTTGCCACGGCGCGTCGTAGCCACACACTACAATCCGGCGGCGGCTGCATCTTCGAGAGAGCGAAGTGTGGGATAGGTAGCGTCATTGCATTTATACTACTGCTCGAAAAACTTCATTAGCGCGTTGTAGAATTCTCACGTACCTGATAGTGTCCATACGCCTTGAATATCTCGCCGAGTGTGAAGTACTGTTGCCACGCGCTACGGTCCGGCGGCTGCACTTCGAGCGAGCGACGTGTGAGATAGATGGCGTCGTCTAAGTATTGCAGTGTGAACAGAACGCGCGCCAAGTTCAAAAGTACCTGGGTAATGATATTATAATGTCAGACAAAAGCTGATAATATGTTGACTGTGTAGCTAACTTGTTAATAACAATGCTAAAACAGATGTAGAAGGTAAGAAGGATATGAAGAAATTATACTAAGCACTCTGTGTAAGCTGGGGGTATTCTAAGAAACAAAAAAAAAACCTCTGGCGTCAGTCTATGTGAAGCGAAGGTGTGTACAAAATGGCAAAAGCATTAGATCATTTATTTCTGCTTGTGTACCCCGCCGGTACACAAGCAGGACAAGTAGGACAGGGGAGTCTGCAGAATCGACTGCCGAGTGTCTCCCTTGATGCGCCAGAAATTCCCGATTTGATTGTAGAATTGAACTGATTTGGGTTTTTCTCTTTTCGGTTTTTTTAAACGTTCCTCCAATGTGTTTATATCTAATTCCGTCACACCATTTTTATATGAATGAACGTACTTGTTATAGCGAATAAAACTCATCGGTGTACAATCGAGAAAAAACAGTTGCAATCTTACACCTGGGTGTAAAATCGAGAATTTTATTCTTAATCGTTCGAGCGAGCGGGAATAGCGTTAGTAGACAGCGACTAAAAATAAGTTAACTATATTAAAAATTAAATGAAGTGCCTCTGCAGCCGGCAACGATCCCATAAAAAATTGACAACGGGAGTCGGCAATGATATTCCCGGCAAATCAATCTGGCCGCCGAAAGTCAGTTGTTTACTGTCGACATCGTGTTTTTGATTTAGCTGACTGTGGAACCTAAATCACGAAAAGAAAGCTCACGAATTTGGAGCAAACTGACTCGGTTGGTTCAGGTTTAGAAGGCTATGATGTAAGAGTATCTTAGTCTCTGTTGGTTTTGACATGAAAAACCACAGATCAACTGCCTGCATGTTCAGTTGCAATATAACAAAGCAGTTTTCACACAAAAGTGCGATGAAAACAATATCGAAAATATCTGTTTAAATAATAGGAAACTGTGACTGACTGATTGATCTGTAAACGCACAGCTCAAACCACTGGATGGATTGGGTTGAAATTTGGCATACAGATAGCAATTATGACATAAGCATCCGCTAAGAAAGGATTTTGGGAAATTCCAACGGGAACGGCAAATACGGGACCTACGCGGGCGATCAGCAGCTAGTAAGTAAATAAAACAACTGTAAGCAATTGACAGTCGATCTTGATTTACAACTGCTGGCTCCCGTTGGCGTTTTTTGCGTAGCCGGCGCTGGCTCGGAGGCATTTCTCAGATACCTCTAGACTGTGACTTTGCAGTCGGCGCCGGTTCTCGAACAATGATTGCGCCGGCTGCGTAGACACGTTCTAAATTAAATCAATGAAAGGAAACATTTTTAAGAACATACTTCTGCGTTGTAAGGAGAGACTGCGAGCGCTCGTCTGAAGCATTCAATCGACTGCCGAGTGTCTCCCTTGATGCGCCAGAAATTCCCGATTTGATTGTAGAGTTGAACTGATTTGGGTTTTTCTCTTTTCGCTTTTTTTAAACGTTTCTCCAATGTGTTTATATCTAATTCCGTCACACCATTTTTATATGATTTCTTCTTTGTAAATATTAGAGCCACCTGGAAATAAAGATTTAGGTATATGGCATAGACCTCGTTGTTATCAATAACATTCAAGAAATAAAAATTGTGGATATAACCTTTGATCTGTTGCATTCATAACAAAATTAAATCAAGTACCTAGATAACTTATTTTCTTTCAAATAAGAATTTAACTAGCATCCCTAATTTTTTTTATTGGAGTGTATTGTTTTTAGGCCTAACATATGTATGTATAAGTTATTCCATGATATCTTCTAAACTGCTTGATAGCTGTTAGAGTGTGGGGTAGATTCATCTTGATCTCGTTAGTGACATAGGACACATTTTACCCGATTTCCCAAAAGAGTGGGGTAATGTTTTTATGTAGTTGTGTATTTATTAAACTTTTAATATAAAATTATTTATGCTATCAATCACGCCGTAGAACTTCAAACTAGAATACCTTGAACAAAATAAAAGAACATACAAGTTTAAGAATTCTTCTGGAATTCAGTTAAAGGATGCATTACCTGCTCAGATTTAAAATTATAAATGCATCCTTACCAGTATTATAAATTAAAGTGAAAATTTGTTTGTTTGTTACCTTTTCACGCTTCAACACCTCGACCAATCTTGACGATATTTGGTATGCAGGTAGCCTGTGTCATTGGGAAGGACATAGGGTACTTTTTTTCTCATGAAAATAGCATAGTCCAATGCAGTTCTTAAGGGAACTGAATATTTTTTTTTTGGATAATTTTCTTTTACATGGCAACAGAACAAAGGAATGTTGTGATTTTTGAACAGAGATGGTTGAGTAGGTGGGAAATGACATAGTTTACTAATAAGCATATCCTGACATATTAGGCGTCGCAACGGATTGAAGTGATTTTTGTATAGTATTGGTTGAGGGGGTGGGAAGTGACATAGACTGCTAAACATAATAGCCCGATATAGTTCTTGAGGGACCTCGAGAAAACTGATGTCCACGCTCCACTCACCCTCAAAGACAGTCATAAAAACGATGTACACGCGGGCGAAGCCGCGGGCAAAATCTAGTTACGTAGTAAGTGCCTAAGGAATAATTTTATTTAACCTGTGGTTCAGGAACATTGGGATGTCGATGGCGCCTGGCTACTCCCACCAGGTTATCGTAGTACGTGAAGTTGACAGCCTTGCCGCAGTCTAAGTACTCATCGTCAGGGTCACTGCTTGCCTCTCCTGTGGGTGACTCCTCATTGTTTTCCATGCCAGCTCTGAAATTTGTAAAATAGTGAGATTTTTGTTGGAATCTAATAGTTTACTAATAGTAAGCCCGGAGACTCATTGGTGACTCCAAAGCATTGAGCATCATCGCCGCAAAGTCGCCTATCTATTGGTATTCTATTGGATTCATTTCGGAGAGTGTGTGCAACAACTTCACGACCTCATTCCCGCGGCTTCATTCCACCGTCGTCGGTCAGGGAGGGGTTGCACCCCTATGTTGTTGATGATCCACCTTTCCGCACGAAGCTTTATGCTTCCGCATTTATTAGGCGGACAGCGAAGGAGTGGAACTCCTTGCACGCATCAATATTTCCCGATTTCTATAATTCGGAGATCTTCAAGGCAAGAGAGAATAGGCATTATTTGACTTCATCATCACTTTCTATCAGGTGAGTTGCAGTCAAACATACTTAAACTTTTAATAATATGTATATGTTACGGCTAAAGGTGGGTGTGAACATAAACTTAAGATTAGATGGCTAAAGTTGCTGATTAGCCAGCTAAACTTCACTCGCTTCGTGAGGCTCTTCGACTGTAAAATCAATCAAACTTGACCAAAATTAATATAGCTCGCTCACCACCCAAAAAACATTAGCCAGCCAGTGTTGGGTAGACCTTGTTGTGTACGGTTAAACGCCGAATACCAACTAATAATCGGCCTTAACGCAAATAACTTTAGCCGGCTAATCTTAAGTTTATGTTCACACCCACCTTTAGCCGTGACATTTATAACAATATTGGATTTATGAGAAAAAAAATCCTATCATAGATTTTCATAGTAATTCCGCTCTGTAATCTGGAAGTCAGCAGTGTAAACCTGCCGCATTATCAAGTGGGACAGCTGAGTTGAAAATGCTGAACTATTGGACATGGGCTAGTGCAGTAATGAATGTCATGCAAATGGGCACATCAGTCGCCTGGTTGTGAAAATCAGCCAATAATTAAAATTCCAACAATATCAAGATACTAAGGGCTTACCAATTGTGAATAAAAAAATGAATAAAAATAAAACATATTTAGAAGTGAACAAACAAAATTCTAATGTTTGTTATGAACTATTTCACACAGTTGAATAAACAAAGGTGGATTATAGTAGAATGAACACATGTGAATATAAAGTCTATTTGTAGAATCTGAAAGTAAATAAGTTGAAATAATTAATGATGTAGGTAGGTTTTGTAGTCCACATTTATTATTTACATTCGTAAATATGTTCTAAGTACAATAACATAATAATAGATATTGATTTTTAAATTTCTGTATTCAGGTACTTTTTATTAAGTAGAGTAAAAAATCTACTGTTGTTATAAATTTGCATGCTTTAACAAAAATAATGTAAAATTTATGTTACCTACAAGCAAGAATATTAGAAGTATATTTTTTATCCTTATGTAATTATTTTTTTTGCTACAAACCCTTGTGATGGGATGTGGCAATTTTTTAGCTGATAGAGAGTACTTTAATGATGTAGAAAAACGGAACTGGTATCGTACATGTCAGAAAAAAAAAGTTTAGTTTTTATTTAAATTTTTGTATATTTTAACATACTATAATCCAAAAGCTCCATGAGTGCGAAGTGCGAACAGGCGCGTGTTCCTGTAGTTTGGGTTATCGAGGCTCTACTGTACTACATGAGTATGTCTAGATTCATGTCATACCTATGTTATAGGGTTTAATCACACACAATTAATATTGATAATATAAAATAAGAACCTGAATATAAGAATTTCTTTTTTACATATTTTTTTCAATAATTTTTACTTTTATTTCTTAAAACTTTGAACTATTGGTATGGGTCAAATTTATTATTATACACTAAACATCAGTTGTGCCAATTTTCATGCCTTTAATACCATTTGCACCTATTTAATAAATATTGTTGTGTACCGTATGTCCCTAGTCAAGTGACAATCCAGTTGTAAATTGTGTTGTGCTAAAAAGCACAGAATTCAGTACAACTGATCTTGAGCCATACTTAACTATTTGTCCTGTACAATCATTAAAACAGATTTTATTTTATTTTTTCCCTTTTTTAAAATAGTTTTCCAAAGTAGTGTGTAATATTTTTTTAGCTGATAGAGCTCAGTTTGATATATTTTTAGTGATGTTAAAAATGGAACAGGTAATATATATTTGGAGTAAAACATTAAAACTAAAAATTTTATAAAAAATAAATTCTCATGAACTATAATTATGTTCTACATGGATAAAATCAATTCATATTACAGCCACAGTACAGTGTAAGGATCTAAATAGTGGTCCAATGCCTTTAGCTTTTTGTTTAAAATCCATGTATACCATTACCACTTAACTGATCATCCTTATTACATACCGTGTTAATTAGCAAATAAAAAGTATTGTATTTGTATTGTCGTCAACTAAATATCACATACCTTTGCTGCTCATATCCTTGGCAATCAGTACAGAACATATCAAATCCATGCTTTGTCCATGTGTTACCATAGTACACTGTTGAAGTTATTATGTTAAATATTGGATCATCGTCATTACTTTTAGATTTATCACTTCCATCCTGAAAGTAAACAGAGATGTTATGAATTTGTAGACTGATCAATATGTTCCAATTGATTTGATAAATGATATTAATGAAGGAAACAATGTTTAGAAAGTCCCAAAAATTGTTATATACATAGAAATATTACAGTTTACATAAGTAAATACTAAACTATAACAATTATGTCTTGGAAATTATGTGCTAAAAAGACCTAACAACGGATCGATTATATAAATCTTGCGAGCGTGATAGCCCAATGAAAACTTACCTGAGGCAAGGCGGAGCCATCGACGATTTGTCCTTCATCCGCACTCAGTCTCCAAACATTAGAAGTACGAGAATTAGTGGTGATTATTTGGAAAGAAAAAATATACAGAACCAAACAAGTCAAGTATGGTGAATCGCCCATCCTGGCTGTTTGTGGCGCACACCGAACATCAAAACTATAAACACGAGTATTTGTTGGAATAACTTTTACACAAACTAATTTATAATATCAGCAGATTTAGTATTTTTAGCAGATTTCTGATTTATCACGCGAAGAAAATCTCTTCTCACCTTCGTCTCGATATTTATTTAGACAGATGTTGCCAGTTTATAATCAATTATGTGCTATTTATTTCTCGCTTGTTTGGTTGGATAAGATATATTAATATCTCTAGATACAAGTCCTTTTGAGACAATTTTCATATTTCGAATTTTTTTTATTTATTGGATTTGAAATGCTAGTACCAGTGCATTACAAATCATCTCTGGAGTTCTTGATAGTATTTGCATCAGCCTCATTCTGAGTTGGAACACACGGTCACAGTAGGGCGTCTATAAAACTAAACTGCAAGTCGGGTCTAATGTCGGGTAAAACGTGAAGCGTCCTTCTTAATTTCATTTTCTTGTTCTCCACATTGCTCAGGTGCACCAGACAATTTTCTTCAAAATGCACCTTTTAAAAAAAAAAACTCAAAACAATGCAAAAACAATAAAATAAAACTACGAATGCGTTCACCACAAAAGCCCGCCAAAAAACTCCCTATTTCTCCCTGCTCTACTAGTGTTGCCAACTCTGTATATGCTAAGAAAGCTAAGCCATTACAAAAAAAACAGCTAAAAGAGAGCTATTTTTTTTAATCAAAAGGAGCTATATTATCCAATCTTGAAAAGAAGGCTCAGAAAGCCATTCACCCCTGATTTTATGGCTACAAGGCTTACTAAATGACATGTTGATTCACAGTTCACACACAAAACTCACTTTGAACACAAATTAGCCAAATCACGTACTTATTTTTTTATTTTTTACACGCACAAATCATGATGCAAGGAAGTTGTGCAAGTTTTGAATACAGGGATTGCCCTCAAACTTTGACTATCACGGCAGAACTAATCGGTGTACTACATAATATATCTTTCAGACAGAAGCCGAACCGTGACTAGGTATATTTTATCTTCTTATTTACACACATATAACCTGCAGATGGAAGAAGAAGGAGACAGGAAGAAGACAAGCATACATCAAACGCACAGATGTGATAACATCAGAAGCGCGTTCCATACCTGCACTCTAACAGCAACCAGAGATTTCGCGTACGGTTCCTGTCAAACCGTAGGTTCGGAATGCGACTCTAGAGTTGGGAATTGTATGACTAAGTTCAATTTATGTATGGGTTTATGAGTTTACGTAAACAATGGAGGTAACAAAAGGGTCAAAATATTATTATCAAATACACCCAAAATCGGAGCGTAGATCATGTAATTTTTTTATGCTCTAAGTGTAAATTACTTTAGTTTTTATTTCACTTCAATACATGCAGTATTTCCGAAGATATAAGAACGACAAGTTAAAGTCCTTTTTTGAATTTCCGAGATTACGCGCGCTCATACTATAACGTCACAGCCCCTTCAGCTCGCGACTGCGACACGGCGCGGCACTCGGTCCGGTGCGTTGACCCTACTAAATTACGCGCGTGTCGTTTCGTTTAGTTTTCCTATTACCTATAGTGTGCTTGTATTTCAAAGATATAATGTAAATTACATTTACAATTACTCGCGGGTATTTGTTCAAAATTAAATAAAAAAAAGTGTGTGTGTTTCATTTAGTATCTATTACGGGCGGCGATAAAAAAATACAAGGTACTCGCAATCAACATCGCGTCGCGTGTGTCAGGTGGGTCAGGTTTCGTTGGTCGGTGTTGATTTTACGTGTGGACTAGTCTGCCTTGAGCTGTCACGTGCGCGGATCAGCAGGTTTTTAGATTAAATCCATATATTATAATATAGGTCGTTCAGTGAAAATATACCTAATGATTCATAATCAAAATTATTGAGCATTTCAGTATGCGAGCACTTTATTTATCTTCTAAATAGCTGATACCCGCGGCTTCATCCGCGTGGTAAACGTTACTATGACTTTTCGAGGGTGCGCCGTGCGCGAGCAGCAAGCGGCTCGCGAGCGTGGACAAAAGTAGCCCATGTGTTAATCCAGGTCCCAATCTGTCTACCTACCACACTTCAGCCAGATCTCTTCAGTAGTTTTTGCGTGAAAGAGTAACAAACATACATTCTTACAAACTTTCGCGTTTATAATATTATAGCACTACCACTACCACTACACTACCACTATACTACCACTACAATACCACTACCAATACACTACCACTACGCTACCTCTACACTACCTCTACACTACCACTACACTACCACTATCACTAACACTACCACTACACTACCACTACAGTCACTACACTACAACTACACTACTTTTTGTAGATATTTCAGGAATTTTTGGTCATTTTTGGGTTACATTATTTGTGTTTTAGTAAGGATCCCTAATTTTTTGAAAATATAATATAGCCTATAGCAACCGCGGATAGTGTAGCTTCCCAATGGTGAAAGAATTTTTCAAATCGGTCCAGTAGTTTCGGAGCCTATTCGAGACAAACAAACATTCAAATCTTTCTTCTTTATAATTTATAATTTTATTATTTATTAGTGTAGATGTAGATAAGTTAGTATTTCGTCAGGGCTATTTACATAGGTACTAGGCAGTAGACAAGATACCTATTTAAACAATCAAAAGTAGACAAGTAGGTAGGTTAAGTAGGTCAAATGTGGCAAGAATAAGTAGAGAAGAAGAAGAATAAACTTACTATTAAAAATACTTACATCGAAATGGTCTTCACAGCAGTGCGCTTTACTTTTATAGGGCCTATTACATAAACTCTTTTTACGGCTGTCATCCACTTTTTCCTCATTTTTGGGCCCACAGGCGGATAAAAAAAGAGTTTGTCAGGTGTTTTAACTGTTGAATTGAAGCACTGAGGCACAATACAGTATTTTTTTTATTATTTTTACCACAGGAACGATATTATTTTGATTTTTACTGCGCAGCGGCGTGCGAACGAGAGTGCGACTGTCGAATGACGGAGGTTGTGACGTCATCGGCCAGTGAGCGCCCGCCCACGTTTTTAAAAACCTTCGGCCGGATCTCAAACCTTGGATCTCAGCCATTTTTTAAGATTGGAAAAAAAGTAAAAACACAGTTTTTCTCGTATTTTTTTGTAGATTTATTTAACATATAAAATTAAAAACGTTTTTCAGACCCATTGATCAAAACAACAATTATTTTTTGAATCTTAAAAAAGAGCTGAAATTTTAAAATATTATATGCTATTTTTTAAAGCTGACAAACATAGTACAGAGCTAGATTTAGCTCTAAAAGAGCTAAGTTGGCAACACCGTGCTCTACACCGTTTGGCAAAAGTGACGTACCAGATAAACAGATAAACTAAAACAAAGTTTACCTTCATACACCTCCCCCCGCTGACATCATCAACGTCACCTGTGGAGGGGGGGGGGGGGAGAGAGGGCGATACTGAAATTACAATAAGTTTAGTTAAACTAGATGTTTAGTCTTTAGTAGCTGCTTTACTGTTCGCTAGGTCGTTGATTTTTTTTTCCCGATAGATCTAAGTATTCTGATTTAGTTTGTGAAATTTCAAGTTACGGAACTCATTACCATTAGTTTTGGAAAAAAAAATTAAAGTTTTAACCGTCCAGGCCGACCTTGAATATTGACGTTCCCTTCCTTCAGGCGGACCCGCCATTTTCCAAAATGGCGGAATGTGACAAGAAATTGTCAAATTATGAAAAGTTTATCTATGATTTTATATTAAACTGCGTATGGCACTAAGAGCGGAATTTAATAACGACGTAAGTCCATAAATCAACCCAAGGCAGTTTCAACACAGTTTTAACTATATTTGTGTACTTTAGAGCATAAGGTCGCGTGTTGTTACCGGGGCCGATGGGTCCCATTAATACTCAACGGAAAGAACAACTTACCGGGACAGATGGGTCCCATTAATACTCAATCGGTTAAAAAACATATTGAGGTTATTACGGATGTATCAGGGCGGGGAAAGCACGCGGGTCCGACTTGATGGCGGACAAACTTGGGGGTAACCAATCTAAAAATAGGGGGTAATTTATCAAAGTCCTTACAAGGTCAAGGTCAGGGTCGATTCGATCTCAAAGATCTGTCACCGTAAAATTGTAAAAAGCGTTAGATTATAAACTAACGGGATCTATCTCTCGAGATTGTGAACTGTCGAAAGATTGTAAACCGTAACATACTGCTTACAATTTCACTAGTGTCATTGTAATCTTACTAGTGATATTACAATAACACTAAGCGAAGTGAATAACATGAAATGAGCAACACAAATGAGCGAGCGATGTTAGGTTTGGTCAGGTTTGATTGATTTAACAGTCAAAGAGCCTTGCGAAGTGAGGCTCCCCCCTGGGTGGCTCCCACACGGGTGCCTGCGCTTTGTTACTCTAGGGCTGAGGGGCTGTACTTCCCGCAGCGCCGGAGCAGTTGCAAAAACACCTTTTAGTCAAAGTAATGAATCTGTAAACCCCGATTCCATGTGGTCTTGCCCCTATTACAACTACGTTGGTTTTGTTTAAGCCGGAGACGCGGAGAGAGGGCAGCCCAGGCACAGACAGCAGGCAGGCACCAGGGGGAACCGTAGCGGCTGAAGCTGGTCGCCGTAGGTGACCAAAAAGCTGAAGCTGCAGAGGTGACCTAGAGTGCCTACACTTTGTAACGCTAGGGCGAAGGGGCTGCATTTCCCGCAGCGCCGGAGCAGTTCCAATATTACCTTTTAGTCACAGAAATGAACCTGTAAACCCTGATTCCATGTGGTCTTGTCGCTATTACAACTAGAATGTTTTTTTACGCCAGAGGCGTGGAGGGAGGGCAGCCCTCGCCCGCCGTAACGAAGTACACGCACGCGGGCGAAATGAAACTATAACCTTATAGTCCGATTTGTCAAAAATCATTTTCAGGCTTACCCCACCTCCCTTCACGTCTCCCCCCCAAAATTAACGAGCATTCGTCTAGGGGATTTCAATCCTCCCTTCCCTCCCCCGCCCTTTTTCCGCCCCCTCCCCCATACCAAAAAAAAGTAATTATATAAAAGTTCTTCCAAAGCTAGTGGTCCACAAAACAGTTCATATTCATGGTTTTCTTCCTACGAAGCCGGGAACAAAATAATTTGGCATAGGTTTTCTAGGATAAGATTAGATCAGGTAGGTATTGTTTAAAAGTGAATAAGTACAGGAAAGAACGAGCAACAAGACGCCAGGCAGGCAAGGGATTGAGAAGCTTCTTTTTTTATATCCACAATTGATAATCCCTTGGCATCATCTCACCTGATGGTAAGTGTCGATGATATCGAAGATGGAAGCGGGCTTACCAAGGATCTGGATATGTTATCTTCAAGCCGGAACACATCAATTCTTCTACCTCCGATTCACTGAATTCACTGACAACAATGGCGTTTTATCTGTGAATACAAGCATTAAAGGCATTATAAAAAAAGAATGAAACTGTGTATATTTTTCTTTTACTAAGACTAGATACCTACGTGTACCTATAAGTACCTTACGTTAGTTGGTTGCATTGGCTCACATTATTTTCTAAGTACATACTTGATATTTTGTTGGAATCCCCAGGTAGGTATTTCAGATTATATATTCACCTACGTACGTATAGGTAATTTAGTAGATATCATTAGCACTAAGGTGCACTTTAATTTGCTAGTACTTCATTAGTACTTTGTTGGCATTCCTAGTATAGGTATTTCAGTTAGTATCTCCTCAGATACCATCAAGTGAGATGTATCTCCTCAGATACCATCAGGTGAGATGATGCCAAGGGCTTACCAATAATGAATAAAAAAAATATATAGTCTGATAGCTTTTGTCCGCGGCTTCGCTTGCATGGAAATCTTTTTTATGATAGTTTTTGAGGGTGAGTGGTGCGCGAGCCACAAGCGGCTCGCAAGCGTGAACACGAGTGTTTTTTCAGATCCTTCAGAAACTATATCGGGCTATTCTAATTAGCAATCTATGTCACTTTTCACCCCTTCAACCAATTCTATAATAAAAATCAATTAAACCGGTTGCTCCGTTGAGACAGCGACGCGACGTCGCGCACGTCGCGTCGGTGTCGCAACGGAGCAACCGTTGGAAATGAGTTTTTTCCAGATCCTTTGGGAACTATGTCAGGATATACTAATTAGTAAATTATGTCATTTCCCATGTCGGACTATGCTATTTTCACGAGATAAAATGTAGCCTTTGTCCCTACCAGTGACACAGGCTACCTGCATGCCAAATTTTATCTAGATTGATCGAGGTGTTGGAGCGTGAAAAGGTAACAAAGAAGCAAACTCATTTTCAAATTTATAATATTGGTAAGGATGCTTCAGATGATCATTTTTAGCCTTTGTGTCACATCATTATTAGGTAAATATCTACATACACCAACATATTATTGTAATTAATAATTAATTACCTACATCATGCACGAGTGAATGTATTTTTAAGTAAATAACTAATAACGACATGTATATTCACAATATATCCTAACCAGAAATACAAACCTCGAAACTATTTGAATTTCGCGTCGATAAAGCCAACTGACCAAGCTGATGACTGAGGATGACAGGATCATATCGTCTAAGACTGAGTTGCTGGAAGAAGTTGAGAAGTTCTACGAACAATTGTACACGACCACACATTTGCCTGTCAGCGATCTGGCTAAAGACCCAAGAGCCAGAGTAACCCCACACTATACCGAAGATATCCCAGACGTCAGTCTATGCAAGATTAGAATGACTCCCAAACAGCTCAAGAACAACTAGGCACCGGGTGATGATGGAATTACGGCTGAACTTCTGAAAGCCCACTTGCCGTCACCCGTTCTAAAAGCTTTTCAGAAGTTATTTAATTCCGTTATATTCGAGGGACAAACGCCTAAGGCATGGCACAGAAGTATGGTCATGCTTTTCTTCAAAAAGGGTGACAACACCCTGCTGAAGTCGCGTCGCTGTCTCAACGGAGCAACCGGTTTAATTGATTTTTATTATAGAATTGGTTGAAGGGGTGAAAAGTGACATAGATTGCTAATTAGAATAGCCCGATATAGTTTCTGAAGGATCTGAAAAAACACTCGTGTTCACGCTTGCGAGCCGCTTGTGGCTCGCGCACCACTCACCCTCAAAAACTATCATAAAAAAGATTTCCATGCAAGCGAAGCCGCGGACAAAAGCTATCAGACTATATATTTTTTTTATTCATTATTGGTAAGCCCTTGGCATCATCTCACCTGATGGTATCTGAGGAGATACATCTCACTTGATGGTATCTGAGGAGATACTAACTGAAATACCTATACTAGGAATGCCAACAAAGTACTAATGAAGTACTAGCAAATTAAAGTGCACCTTAGTGCTAATGATATCTACTAAATTACCTATACGTACGTAGGTGAATATATAATCTGAAATACCTACCTGGGGATTCCAACAAAATATCAAGTATGTACTTAGAAAATAATGTGAGCCAATGCAACCAACTAACGTAAGGTACTTATAGGTACACGTAGGTATCTAGTCTTAGTAAAAGAAAAATATACACAGTTTCATTCTTTTTTTATAATGCCTTTAATGCTTGTATTCACAGATAAAACGCCATTGTTGTCAGTGAATTCAGTGAATCGGAGGTAGAAGAATTGATGTGTTCCGGCTTGAAGATAACATATCCAGATCCTTGGTAAGCCCGCTTCCATCTTCGATATCATCGACACTTACCATCAGGTGAGATGATGCCAAGGGATTATCAATTGTGGATATAAAAAAAGAAGCTTCTCAATCCCTTGCCTGCCTGGCGTCTTGTTGCTCGTTCTTTCCTGTACTTATTCACTTTTAAACAATACCTACCTGATCTAATCTTATCCTAGAAAACCTATGCCAAATTATTTTGTTCCCGGCTTCGTAGGAAGAAAACCATGAATATGAACTGTTTTGTGGACCACTAGCTTTGGAAGAACTTTTATATAATTACTTTTTTTTGGTATGGGGGAGGGGGCGGAAAAAGGGCGGGGGAGGGAAGGGAGGATTGAAATCCCCTAGACGAATGCTCGTTAATTTTGGGGGGGAGACGTGAAGGGAGGTGGGGTAAGCCTGAAAATGATTTTTGACAAATCGGATTATAAGGTTATAGTTTCATTTCGCCCGCGTGCGTGTACTTCGTTACGGCGGGCGAGGGCTGCCCTCCCTCCACGCCTCTGGCGTAAAAAAACATTCTAGTTGTAATAGCGACAAGACCACATGGAATCAGGGTTTACAGGTTCATTTCTGTGACTAAAAGGTAATATTGGAACTGCTCCGGCGCTGCGGGAAATGCAGCCCCTTCGCCCTAGCGTTACAAAGTGTAGGCACTCTAGGTCACCTCTGCAGCTTCAGCTTTTTGGTCACCTACGGCGACCAGCTTCAGCCGCTACGGTTCCCCCTGGTGCCTGCCTGCTGTCTGTGCCTGGGCTGCCCTCTCTCCGCGTCTCCGGCTTAAACAAAACCAACGTAGTTGTAATAGGGGCAAGACCACATGGAATCGGGGTTTACAGATTCATTACTTTGACTAAAAGGTGTTTTTGCAACTGCTCCGGCGCTGCGGGAAGTACAGCCCCTCAGCCCTAGAGTAACAAAGCGCAGGCACCCGTGTGGGAGCCACCCAGGGGGGAGCCTCACTTCGCAAGGCTCTTTGACTGTTAAATCAATCAAACCTGACCAAACCTAACATCGCTCGCTCATTTGTGTTGCTCATTTCATGTTATTCACTTCGCTTAGTGTTATTGTAATATCACTAGTAAGATTACAATGACACTAGTGAAATTGTAAGCAGTATGTTACGGTTTACAATCTTTCGACAGTTCACAATCTCGAGAGATAGATCCCGTTAGTTTATAATCTAACGCTTTTTACAATTTTACGGTGACAGATCTTTGAGATCGAATCGACCCTGACCTTGACCTTGTAAGGACTTTGATAAATTACCCCCTATTTTTAGATTGGTTACCCCCAAGTTTGTCCGCCATCAAGTCGGACCCGCGTGCTTTCCCCGCCCTGATACATCCGTAATAACCTCAATATGTTTTTTAACCGATTGAGTATTAATGGGACCCATCTGTCCCGGTAAGTTGTTCTTTCCGTTGAGTATTAATGGGACCCATCGGCCCCGGTAACAACACGCGACCTTATGCTCTAAAGTACACAAATATAGTTAAAACTGTGTTGAAACTGCCTTGGGTTGATTTATGGACTTACGTCGTTATTAAATTCCGCTCTTAGTGCCATACGCAGTTTAATATAAAATCATAGATAAACTTTTCATAATTTGACAATTTCTTGTCACATTCCGCCATTTTGGAAAATGGCGGGTCCGCCTGAAGGAAGGGAACGTCAATATTCAAGGTCGGCCTGGACGGTTAAAACTTTAATTTTTTTTTCCAAAACTAATGGTAATGAGTTCCGTAACTTGAAATTTCACAAACTAAATCAGAATACTTAGATCTATCGGGAAAAAAAAATCAACGACCTAGCGAACAGTAAAGCAGCTACTAAAGACTAAACATCTAGTTTAACTAAACTTATTGTAATTTCAGTATCGCCCTCTCTCCCCCCCCCCCTCCACAGGTGACGTTGATGATGTCAGCGGGGGGAGGTGTATGAAGGTAAACTTTGTTTTAGTTTATCTGTTTATCTGGTACGTCACTTTTGCCAAACGGTGTAGAGCACGGTGTTGCCAACTTAGCTCTTTTAGAGCTAAATCTAGCTCTGTACTATGTTTGTCAGCTTTAAAAAATAGCATATAATATTTTAAAATTTCAGCTCTTTTTTAAGATTCAAAAAATAATTGTTGTTTTGATCAATGGGTCTGAAAAACGTTTTTAATTTTATATGTTAAATAAATCTACAAAAAAATACGAGAAAAACTGTGTTTTTACTTTTTTTCCAATCTTAAAAAATGGCTGAGATCCAAGGTTTGAGATCCGGCCGAAGGTTTTTAAAAACGTGGGCGGGCGCTCACTGGCCGATGACGTCACAACCTCCGTCATTCGACAGTCGCACTCTCGTTCGCACGCCGCTGCGCAGTAAAAATCAAAATAATATCGTTCCTGTGGTAAAAATAATAAAAAAAATACTGTATTGTGCCTCAGTGCTTCAATTCAACAGTTAAAACACCTGACAAACTCTTTTTTTATCCGCCTGTGGGCCCAAAAATGAGGAAAAAGTGGATGACAGCCGTAAAAAGAGTTTATGTAATAGGCCCTATAAAAGTAAAGCGCACTGCTGTGAAGACCATTTCGATGTAAGTATTTTTAATAGTAAGTTTATTCTTCTTCTTCTCTACTTATTCTTGCCACATTTGACCTACTTAACCTACCTACTTGTCTACTTTTGATTGTTTAAATAGGTATCTTGTCTACTGCCTAGTACCTATGTAAATAGCCCTGACGAAATACTAACTTATCTACATCTACACTAATAAATAATAAAATTATAAATTATAAAGAAGAAAGATTTGAATGTTTGTTTGTCTCGAATAGGCTCCGAAACTACTGGACCGATTTGAAAAATTCTTTCACCATTGGGAAGCTACACTATCCGCGGTTGCTATAGGCTATATTATATTTTCAAAAAATTAGGGATCCTTACTAAAACACAAATAATGTAACCCAAAAATGACCAAAAATTCCTGAAATATCTACAAAAAGTAGTGTAGTTGTAGTGTAGTGACTGTAGTGGTAGTGTAGTGGTAGTGTTAGTGATAGTGGTAGTGTAGTGGTAGTGTAGAGGTAGTGTAGAGGTAGCGTAGTGGTAGTGTATTGGTAGTGGTATTGTAGTGGTAGTATAGTGGTAGTGTAGTGGTAGTGGTAGTGCTATAATATTATAAACGCGAAAGTTTGTAAGAATGTATGTTTGTTACTCTTTCACGCAAAAACTACTGAAGAGATCTGGCTGAAGTGTGGTAGGTAGACAGATTGGGACCTGGATTAACACATGGGCTACTTTTGTCCACGCTCGCGAGCCGCTTGCTGCTCGCGCACGGCGCACCCTCGAAAAGTCATAGTAACGTTTACCACGCGGATGAAGCCGCGGGTATCAGCTATTTAGAAGATAAATAAAGTGCTCGCATACTGAAATGCTCAATAATTTTGATTATGAATCATTAGGTATATTTTCACTGAACGACCTATATTATAATATATGGATTTAATCTAAAAACCTGCTGATCCGCGCACGTGACAGCTCAAGGCAGACTAGTCCACACGTAAAATCAACACCGACCAACGAAACCTGACCCACCTGACACACGCGACGCGATGTTGATTGCGAGTACCTTGTATTTTTTTATCGCCGCCCGTAATAGATACTAAATGAAACACACACACTTTTTTTTATTTAATTTTGAACAAATACCAGGTAGGTGACCAAAAAGCTGAAGCTGCAGAGGTGACCTAGAGTGCCTACACTTTGTAACGCTAGGGCGAAGGGGCTGCATTTCCCGCAGCGCCGGAGCAGTTCCAATATTACCTTTTAGTCACAGAAATGAACCTGTAAACCCTGATTCCATGTGGTCTTGTCGCTATTACAACTAGAATGTTTTTTTACGCCAGAGGCGTGGAGGGAGGGCAGCCCTCGCCCGCCGTAACGAAGTACACGCACGCGGGCGAAATGAAACTATAACCTTATAGTCCGATTTGTCAAAAATCATTTTCAGGCTTACCCCACCTCCCTTCACGTCTCCCCCCCAAAATTAACGAGCATTCGTCTAGGGGATTTCAATCCTCCCTTCCCTCCCCCGCCCTTTTTCCGCCCCCTCCCCCATACCAAAAAAAAGTAATTATATAAAAGTTCTTCCAAAGCTAGTGGTCCACAAAACAGTTCATATTCATGGTTTTCTTCCTACGAAGCCGGGAACAAAATAATTTGGCATAGGTTTTCTAGGATAAGATTAGATCAGGTAGGTATTGTTTAAAAGTGAATAAGTACAGGAAAGAACGAGCAACAAGACGCCAGGCAGGCAAGGGATTGAGAAGCTTCTTTTTTTATATCCACAATTGATAATCCCTTGGCATCATCTCACCTGATGGTAAGTGTCGATGATATCGAAGATGGAAGCGGGCTTACCAAGGATCTGGATATGTTATCTTCAAGCCGGAACACATCAATTCTTCTACCTCCGATTCACTGAATTCACTGACAACAATGGCGTTTTATCTGTGAATACAAGCATTAAAGGCATTATAAAAAAAGAATGAAACTGTGTATATTTTTCTTTTACTAAGACTAGATACCTACGTGTACCTATAAGTACCTTACGTTAGTTGGTTGCATTGGCTCACATTATTTTCTAAGTACATACTTGATATTTTGTTGGAATCCCCAGGTAGGTATTTCAGATTATATATTCACCTACGTACGTATAGGTAATTTAGTAGATATCATTAGCACTAAGGTGCACTTTAATTTGCTAGTACTTCATTAGTACTTTGTTGGCATTCCTAGTATAGGTATTTCAGTTAGTATCTCCTCAGATACCATCAAGTGAGATGTATCTCCTCAGATACCATCAGGTGAGATGATGCCAAGGGCTTACCAATAATGAATAAAAAAAATATATAGTCTGATAGCTTTTGTCCGCGGCTTCGCTTGCATGGAAATCTTTTTTATGATAGTTTTTGAGGGTGAGTGGTGCGCGAGCCACAAGCGGCTCGCAAGCGTGAACACGAGTGTTTTTTCAGATCCTTCAGAAACTATATCGGGCTATTCTAATTAGCAATCTATGTCACTTTTCACCCCTTCAACCAATTCTATAATAAAAATCAATTAAACCGGTTGCTCCGTTGAGACAGCGACGCGACGTCGCGCACGTCGCGTCGGTGTCGCAACGGAGCAACCGTTGGAAATGAGTTTTTTCCAGATCCTTTGGGAACTATGTCAGGATATACTAATTAGTAAATTATGTCATTTCCCATGTCGGACTATGCTATTTTCACGAGATAAAATGTAGCCTTTGTCCCTACCAGTGACACAGGCTACCTGCATGCCAAATTTTATCTAGATTGATCGAGGTGTTGGAGCGTGAAAAGGTAACAAAGAAGCAAACTCATTTTCAAATTTATAATATTGGTAAGGATGCTTCAGATGATCATTTTTAGCCTTTGTGTCACATCATTATTAGGTAAATATCTACATACACCAACATATTATTGTAATTAATAATTAATTACCTACATCATGCACGAGTGAATGTATTTTTAAGTAAATAACTAATAACGACATGTATATTCACAATATATCCTAACCAGAAATACAAACCTCGAAACTATTTGAATTTCGCGTCGATAAAGCCAACTGACCAAGCTGATGACTGAGGATGACAGGATCATATCGTCTAAGACTGAGTTGCTGGAAGAAGTTGAGAAGTTCTACGAACAATTGTACACGACCACACATTTGCCTGTCAGCGATCTGGCTAAAGACCCAAGAGCCAGAGTAACCCCACACTATACCGAAGATATCCCAGACGTCAGTCTATGCAAGATTAGAATGACTCCCAAACAGCTCAAGAACAACTAGGCACCGGGTGATGATGGAATTACGGCTGAACTTCTGAAAGCCCACTTGCCGTCACCCGTTCTAAAAGCTTTTCAGAAGTTATTTAATTCCGTTATATTCGAGGGACAAACGCCTAAGGCATGGCACAGAAGTATGGTCATGCTTTTCTTCAAAAAGGGTGACAACACCCTGCTGAAGAACTACAGTCCCATCTCACTTCTGAACCATGTCTACAAGCTGTTTTCGATAGTCATATTACCAATCGTCTCGCACACAGGTTTGACGACTTCTAGCCTCCAGAATAAGCCAGTTTCTGAAATGGTTTTAGTACTAATTGTGGAAAAAAGTACCCTAAACCAAATACTTCAGTACAATCGGCCACTGTGCTCGGCGTTTGTGGACTCTGAGAAAGCCTTTGATTCAGTCGAAACCTGGGCTTTGCTCAGTCTCTCCAGCGGTGCCAAATTGACCATCGATACATCGAGGTGTTGAAGTGTCTGTATGAAAACGACACCATGTCGGTTCGCCTCTAGGACCAGAACTCGAAACCTATCCAGTTGCAGCGAGGGGTGATTTGTCCACGCATTTCTCCGAAACTATTAATCGAATTGTAACCGTTCTTTTGTATTTACTTTAACTTAGGGAACAGTGCAAGTCTCATCAAAATCGGTTCAGTAGTTTTCAAGACATGGACTAATACGTGTAAGTGTGACGGCTTAGCTTATTGATACGAGCTTCAGACATTGTATCAAAAGAAAAATTTATGTACAGTTACAGCCCAAGAAAACAACTAATTAATCAAGATTTTTTACAATTATTACAAATGAAATTCAAGTTTTTGGTTAAAACTAAAAAATATTAAATAAAAGGTAATAAAAAAAGATATTGACTCTGAAAAAAAACTCAATGCATATCAATATTTTCATTAAAATGTATTTGTTTAAAGAGATTAAACTTCAATAATGAATATCGATTGTATTATACAACTACCAAACGCGTCACATCACTAATTAGACAGTAAATTAGAGGCGAAGGTTCTTGGTATTGTGTGCGGAACATCTAGCCCTGCCCCTCACGTCTCCTTCACCACCGCAATGCGTGATTAATTTATAACTTAAAAGTATAAAAAATGAACTTATCGGTGAAATGTGAAACTGTAATTGTGTTCAGTATGTTTCCAAGTATCATTTTTACAAGATTTTACTATGCAGTTGACCATTTTAATAGGATAAATATATGAAATCACTGCTAGGAATCTACCATTGATGCGCACCTCTAGCAGTCGATTATGATCACTAGAGCTTGCGGGTGGAAAGTCGGGTTTTTCTTACCCGTGTTTACTGTTTTCACTATGAAATACGCGCTCTATACCTACAGGATGAATACTCTAAGCCCACTGCTACATACATACCAGAGTAACACCAGAATTCGGTCATCTTTGCCATTGTTACTTAATCATTCATCAGATCAATGTAAGTACATACCTCATCACATCACTATTTTCTACAGATATCTTTACATAACTCTGACCGGGTTTTCCACCTTAAAATGAGGCTACTGTAAATGCTGTCAAGAACTCCAGAGAGGATTCGTAAAGCACCGGCACTGGCATTGCCAATCATAAAAGAAATGAAGATGAATATATGAAGTTTGTCTCAAAAAGGCTTGTACCCAGGGACGTTAATATGTTATGTTATTAAAAGTACAAAGAAAATATTTAATCTGTGATCTGTGGTAGCCTGGTAGCCTACACCCACAGATCTACTAATTCCTACACCACAGACCAACAGAGTACTTTGTATGTAGCCTACGGTTTTCAATTCAATTTCATTTCTTTTTCTATGAAATATTTGTGAAATTCAATGGCTTATCGACATACTCTTATTCTGAAGGAATGAAGAAAGAACGCACAGGCGACAATTGTCGCCCATTTAAATTATAAGTATTTTTTGACTTGTTTGTTTCTGGAACCCTGTAGAGTTGTAGTCGTATTTATGTTGTTACTTTTATTATTTCACAGCTCATCAGATATTGAGTTTGACTGGAATCAGTTTTGAGAGGAGAAGCATTATTGTAAGTAATTTGAAGTCTAAATTATGAATTTTTTCAATTTGAGGTTAATTGGATCCATTCTCTTTCATAATGTCGAAGGTCCTCTCCACACTACGCGTGCGAAGGCATTTTCTTCGAACCATTGCGATGGTGGAGCAGTGATTTTGTTTTAAGAATTCGCGTGAATAGTGTAGTAGGCCCTAAGTAGCAATTAACCATGTTATCCAGGAGAAAGACGGTTTTTAACACTTAAAAATCATATAAAATATTTTTGAGGCAGCCTTCTTACTACACCCCAACCTCATACCCCTTCAAATGGAAAACAAATTATACAGTCGGCACCATCTTTCTTTCTCATTCTTCCGTGCCACTGCCCATATATTTTCCTTTGTTGTAGTCTTTGGTCACCTAGAGTTTAGCTGGAAGTATGGAAATGTTCACACTGAGCCGACACTACATAGGAACTACAATAGTCTAGCTAATAGACAGTGTGAACATGAGCCGACACTACATAGGAACTATAATAGTCTAGCTTCATATCCATAAAACCCCATACATAATTATTTGTCTGACTATAGTGCGGCTCTCCAGAGAATGCTGAGATTTGACATATTATGCTCGTTTGACAATGTAACTAGTCATGTGCCCATAGACATCAATAGTATATATACTATTTACCTATCATGTAGATGTAACATATAACAAAAAAAATAGCCATTGCCAAAGCTGAGGCTAAAGTGTACTTTGTGGAATGTCAGTTTTAGGGGTGGTAATGGGCGAAGGGGGTGGAGGGTGGGGAATGAAACCCTCTGTGAAGAAGAGGGTGTGGAACAGAAATAAAAAAAATGAGGTAATGTCAGACCAAAGATGAACTATTATTGGCAAAGGAAGGTTAGGATGGGGGAGAAATGGGGGGGGGAGGGCAGAAGCAATCCCTGGCTAGGGCCAACGTCCCCCTACCCTTCTTCCTTTTTGGGGGTGCTATAACCTAATGGATGTCAGCTACCACTGCATGGAATTTCTCCTTGTTTTTAGTCAGTCTGCTAAGACTGATAGCGCCCTTGCTTTCTTTCTTATGCAAAAACGGATCTGGCTGAAATTTGGTTAGGCAGAGACAGATTAGGATCTGGATTAACACATAGGCTACTGTTCACGCACTGCGCACCCTCGAAAAGTCAATGAAATGATGTCTTCACAAGGCTTCACCCGCGAAACAGCTAGTCATATAATAAATAAGGGGTCCGTGCACTTACTAGCCCCCTCCACCCATTTTAATCCCCAACAAACCTTCGGGATTAAGGGGATGTGGAAGTATCAGGGCGGTACACTTTTACCCAGTAGTTCTTTATTGGTAGTTCTTTTCTTTATTAATTTTTTACGATTCCATAAAAAAAAACATCCCTTATAGGATCACTTGTGCGTCTGTCTGTCCGTCTGTCACAGCCAATTTGCTCTCAATCTACTGGACCAAATCAACCCAAACACAGAAGTTCAAAGTAAATAAATTTTTTTTTTAAATAAGGTTAATTTTCGGGGGACAAATTAGGAAATTAAAAAAAAAGTTTAGCAAACCTTTACTGTGTCATATTCTCGTATATCATATGAAAAGGCTCTTTATGAGGAACTCAAATATATTTTTGTTATTATTGTAAAATAAATAGTTTTGATTTAATTTTTGAAAGAAAACCAAAATTTACCATACCCCCCTGATCTCCAAAACTGCTAAGCCTAAAATTTTGAAAAAAATGCAAAATATAGTTTATTGCTTTTAAATAACAGGAAAACCTATAAGAATTCTATCAGTTACTGTGTATGTGTAAAATATGTTTGTTTCATATTTTTAAGCTTAGAAACCAAAGATTGATTTCTTTACAATTTTGAAGATAAATAGAATGTTACATTCTATCCCAGGCTTGAAGTAAAATCAGTTGAAGAAAAATCAGCATTCTCTGGACGGCCGCACTATAGTCTCTCCGAATGTAGCCTTAGCCAGAGATTTGTTATATTATGCCTTAACAAACAACATTTGAAAATCGAACCCATTTACACACAAAATATTTTAGGTATTTCCCTTCCCTTGCATCGAATGCTACTAAGAAAAGAGACGCCAATTGGCATCATTTTATTTTCTTCACTTTTAGGACAGATGTAACCTATGTACCCCCCTAATATATAGCATATCTCTTGCCTTAGCCATGAATAAACCCATGGTCTCATGCAGCGCATATAGATGTACACATATGGATATGTGCAGTGCTATCTAATCTCATACATATTCCTAATTAAGTGTGTAAGTATGTTTCCTCATAACCTTTCAAATTCCTTCACCATTAAAGCTATGTGTAAGTAAATTATGTAAGTTTCAGAAAAACTTATAGCTCTTAGAGCTGCTAGTGTATTAACCAAATAATAATAATAATATATTGGCCATCTTGCACTGGAAGGCGTAGTATAGGCAGGGTTCCGACTTGGTAGGACGATGACTCAGTGAAAAAACTGGTATTGGTGGTGGGCTCCCGTTTCCACATTTGAACTCTAAACTGGTGAAGTTTGCGGGAAGCCGCTTGATGCAGGCAGCTCAAGACCAGTAATCCTTGGGATAGGCCTTTGTTCACAGGATGTCTTTTGACTTTTATCATGAAGATATTGGCCATCTCGGGATGTAAACCTGGGTTAAGTAGGACATAGTCGTTCATTCATTACTGTTGAGCCACTGGTGCTTTTTCCTCCATTGGATCAATATAAATGAAAAAATAAAAATAGAAACCATACTATATCTAGAAATCTGTACTTATTTACTCCCCTATTGGCAGGGATTTGTAGAGTTGACAGTAGTGCCACTGAAGGACAACTTGAGATACATACGCCTCAATGCTAAACAGTGCCGTATCTACAGGGTGTGTTTGAACGATCAGTATGAAGCGAACTTTCAGTACTGTGATCCGTTTCTGGACATCTGCCAGCAAGACCCAAATACGTAAGTTCTATTACATATTTTGAATGGAATGTTTCACGAACTACTTCATTAACAACCCATAACATCCCCACTGCTCCACAATGTACCGCTACAGATCTCTTCTCAAACTCTGGAAGGTTAGGCCACACACCACCCATGGGGCAAACTAATTAATTTTAACTTATAGCAACGATGATTATGTCCATTATTATTATGTCTATCAGGAAGTCACGTTTGAGGACTCTAACATTGGAGGACTCGGTTGGCATGGTGAAATGGCAATTTCTAAGCCCATCGGGCTAGCTAAGTTTTGCCGCCAAACAATAATGTTAACAATATTGATATATATGTTTATTATTAATATTTATAATTTTAATATTAATATAATATTCTATTTTTAATATTGATGTGTTCCAGCTTGAAGATAAGATAGCCAGTTCCCCATTATATCTATCTTCAGCATGATTTTGGTAAAATTCATATGAGACCAACTTGGCAGCAACCCTATCGAATAAAAAAAATAGCTCATACATAACTCATTTAGTAGTAATTAAATATTATTACACATCAAAAAAAGAAGTTAATTTACACATTACTTATAAAATATAACAGTTAAAACTTTATACTAATTAAATATAGAAAAAAAAACAAAGTATAAAAGTAAAATAATCAAATTCATTACAATGTCATAAATTTTAATGAAAATCTGTTCACAGTCCGCCAAGATGTGGCATAACAAACATAAAATAAAAACATACAGTTGAATGGTGAACCTCCTCCTTTCTGGAAGTCGGTTAAAATTGTATTTTACCTAACAAAATATGCTAACCTTACCCTATTATAAACCCCTGCACTGGACTACAGGATTATAAATAAAGAGGTACTCGGAAGATAACATTAGGAATAAGAAACAGCATTAATTCATAACAGCTAACTTTTATTATGTTAATTTCAACCGCCTCCGTAGCTCAGAGGCAAAGTTCACTGGCTTTACACAGGAGGTCGCGGGTTCGATTCCCGGCGGGGTCAATTGTAAGACTTGGTTTGGTTGGTGGTAGGGCATTTTCTAAGCCCGTCTGGCTAGCTACCACCATCTTATCTAAGTCTTGCCGCCAAATATCAATGTTAACAACATTGATGTGTTCCGGCTTGAAGATAAGATAGCCAGTTCCCCATTGCGTTGGGAAATATTGGTAAGCCTAGTTCCGTCTTCGGCAACATCGTCACTTACCACCAGGTGAGATGTTGTCAAGGGTTTACCAATTGTGAATAATAAAAAAAAAACCGGGAGGGGCAATATGTTTTTCTTGACAAAATAAAAATTGAAGTAAACTTAAGTCATAATAATATTTCTTGGACTTGTAGTCCGTACATAACAAAACATGAATTTATGATTTATTTTATTCCGAAGGTTTCCCAAATCTTGGTAAGCCTGCATCCATCTCGCTCCGGTATCATCATCACTTACAATCCGGTGAGATGATGTCAATAGCTAGTTACCAATAGGGTATTTGACAGTGTATAAAATAAATTAAAAAATATTATTTACTAAATAGCATTTCTCCTACAAAAGCATAAAAACTTATTCATTTAACATTTTATTCTAATTTCAATTTTATATTTATCAAAATCACTAAATTAGTTCGTCAAAGACAATGATGTCCCAAGTTTGTAATATAAACAATTTCAGAACAAAATGTCGTTTTTGACAGTTGATAAAAAGTAACTCTAATGACTAGCAGTCAAATACCAGATTGCAGATAAATAAAATAAATACAAAAGCTTTTCATAAATCTACTGAATCCTTCATTTTTAATATCTTTTTATACTGGCATTGTTAAAAAAAATTAAAAGGTACTTTTATTGTTTTTACGAAAACCTAGAGTATTTTAAGAAACTAATAATTTGAATACTATTATATTTTCAATCACTGGTTATGATTTTTAAAATTATAAAAAGTGTCAATTGTACATACATATTAACAATAAAATAAATATTAACAATAGAACGTCTTGGGAAACTGTAAGCTCTTATTGTAAATTGAACAATAAAGAATAAAGAATATATATATACTCAAATAGTCATACTATTAAAATTAAAATTTCAGAAACCCTGACAAAAATCCTCTAAAAAATAGAAAATAATATGTTTTGACCCTTTATGTTTAAGTAGTTAAATTTTGATCTAAGAGTCGTCGCTTAGGTTCCCCCTAAGCGACGACTCTTAGATCAAAATTTAACGCTAAGTTGGGAAATTATTAGTAATTAGTTGTAGTAAGGTAAAACAATTTTATTCTGATTTTATTTACTTAGCGGTCCCCCTATGCGACGACTCTTAGATCGAAATTAAACTACTTATATTAAATGGCCAAAACATATTATTTTCTACTTTTTAGAGGATTTTTGTTGAGGTTTTTTTTAATTTTAATGTAAGTTTTATTTCATGCTTTTTAAACTATACATGACAAACAGGGTATTCATCTCCATACGAGGGCCGACGGAAAGCTTTACAACATCATTTCTCTCCTCAAGTCCAAGAGAAACTGTGAGGACCTTTTCGTCGATAGCCTTCTTTTCGCCGACGACGCAGCCTTTGTGGCCAACTCTGACTGCCAGCTTCAGTCTATGGTCGACAAGTTTTCTCAGGCCTGTACTCTTTTCTCCATGTCCATCAATGTCAAAAAGACAGTTATCCTATCACAAGGCAGCGCGGTTCCACCCTCAATCTCACTTGATGGCGCGCTGCTCAAGGAAGTCGACCAGTTTTGTTACCTAGGGTCGACCGTGTCGAACAATCTCTCTCTAAACGCAGAGATCGATACCCGTATCGGCAAAGCGGCGACCATGTTCGGGAGGCTCAGTACAAGAGTATGGCACAACAAACATCTAACTATTAAGACCAAGATGATCGTTTTTCAGGCCTGCATCTTGAGCATACTCCTGTACGGTGCTGAAACCTGGACTTCGTATGCAAAACAAGAGTGTCGACTCAACACTTTTTACATGCGCTGTCTTCGTATTATCTTAGGTATAACATGGAAGGACAAAGTCACCAACGAGGAGGTTTTGAAAAAAGCGCAGCTGCCTAGCCTTATCGCGCTTCTCAAACAGAGACGTCTGCGTTGGTTAGGGCATGTGTTTAGAATGGACCCTGCTCGGTTACCACGACGTGTTCTGCTGAGCGCAGTAGCGAATGCAAAAAGAGACGTGGGGAGGCCAATGCTTCGCTTTAAGGACTGCGCCAAGCGGGACATGGCTGCCTTTAAAATAGACCACCACGACTGGGAAAAGCTTGCAGAAAAGCGGCTGGAATGGCAAAAGCGTATTTCGGAGGGTCGCAAACTGTGCGACGAGGCTTGGTTTGGGGCGCTCGCTGCCAAGAGGGAAAAGCGCCACCAGAGCGGCAATACTCCATCTGCCGCAAACTTTCCCTGCCAAGCGTGTGGGCGAGTCTGCCGTTCGCGCATCGGGTTGCTAAGCCACCAAAAGCGTTGCCTCTAGTCCAGGACACTGTAGTGAATCGTCTGTAATAGACGTAGAGGCCAGTGATGAAACTATACATATCCCAAACACGATAGCTCCTTTTGTAAATTGGTAAGGAGTTGGGTATCCTGCAGATACCAGGAAATAGTGCAGCATTAGGCCAAGGTTACCTTATTCTATCTAAAACTTATTCATTGAGACTATTCCGAGACTAGTCCGCTGTAAGTTAGTGAGGAGTTGGGTATCCTGCAGATTTCAGGAGATGCTGCAGCATCAGGTCAAGGTTACCATGGTTTTGCAATATTATTACAGTAACAGAGCACCAAATTTTGAATTGATGAGACTGGTATAAGTTGCCCACATCCCTTCATTACATAAATAAGAGCTGATGATCTTCAAACGGCTTAACAAATCTTTATAAATTATAGCTAAGAACCACCTTGATTATGTCAGCTTTCAAACAAAAAGAAATGCATCAAAATCGGTCCATTCGTTTAAGAATTACGATGCCATATACGAACACAGATACACACGCTTAACTTATAACACCCCCCTTTTTGCGTTGGGGGTTAAAAATAGCGTCGGTGGCGTAACGACTAGGGCTGCTACCTGCTGTCCGTGAGGTCGCGGTATGAACCCTGCTACGTACCAATGTGTTTTCTAATTTCGATTTCTGTTTATCTGACGCTCTTCTAATTCAGCGCAGGCTCGAGCCCTTCAGTGGGGACGTATATGAGATATATGATGATGAAAATAATGGCCTCAGTACCAACCTTTTTGAAGATTATGAAATTACTTTAAAATCGTAATATCTCTAAATGGTTTTTTTTATTTATATGCCTTATAAAAAAATAACTATGTCAATTCTACCACTGACAGGCGATCTCTGGAAGTCTTCTCTCAGTACCACTTACAAGCTGCCCAGAAGATAGACCCGGACCACAATTCTGGTGAACTCCACATCCAAATCCCAGAGGAGGCAGCTCACTTAGTGGGCGAAGGGAGAGGGTTGAGGATTGGCATTGAATTCTCACTGGAGTCCCCGCAGGGTGGAATGCACTTTGTGGTGCCGGAAGGAGAGGGAACTTTGCTTGAGGTAGGAATGATGAATTTATGTTTTTGTTTAAATAATTCAACAATCTGTTACAAGTAAAAAATGTTAAGTTTCATTGCTTGATTGTGATTTTCATAAGCATAAACTTTATCGTAATTATAAAGAGTTTGACTAGTGACAAGTTAAATCATAATTACCAACAATCGTCATACCAGCTGTAAGACGTCCACTTATCTTTATAAGTGGGGGCTGCAGTTGCAGCGACACTTCGACCCAGTGGGATCTTTTGTGTCTACCCCTACAACCTTTGCACCCCAACCTACTAGAAGATGTGCTGAATCAATGCAGCAATTCGGCTGATAGGGAGGTGCTTGTAGTCCTCCGGTTTTGGGTAGCCATCACCTAGGAGGTACATACTCTTGCTAGCCAGGACATCGCAGTGACACAGTAAGTATTCCATTGATTCTGTATCTTACCACTGCAGGTCGGGTCAGTCGTCAGGCCGATTTTTTTCAGTTGTGCGTTTGTGGTAAAGTGCCCCGTCAACGCTCCTGTTTCAGCTCTGACGCGCGTCCTGCTATTTTCCCAAATGTACTTCGTTGCCCCTGTGGTTACCTCACCGATGAAGAGCTTAGAGTATTTGTGTTCATCCTTAGATAGCCATGTCGATCTGTGTATTCCCTCGGCCTGTTCCTTTAATGTCCTTATAATAGTGCTCCTTAGTAGCCCTATTCTTGGTTTTGGACCACACATTTTTGGACACACTAATACTCGCCGTGTAATCCTTAGCATAAACGTCTGCGCAAGCACCAGACTCCATTTTCTATCTGTCTGTATAAGTGTACGGTCCTTGTTGTTTAAGTCCTTTACTCCATTCTTCCGTTGTCCGAACATAGATTTTATATTCTTTTTTGAATATGTGCACAGTCCGTATTTTGTTACATCTAATGCGCATAAACCTTTCCATACCTGTGTCGAATGTTAGATTGGTATGTCTGGTGATTGCCAGGCAAGCCAACCGCTGAAGTTTTGTCAGTGTTTGCCTGCATGTGCCTACCTCCGTTCTAGGCCACCACACAATGCTGCCATAAGTAATAATGAGTCTTACTATTATTGTGTATAGCCAGCATATGACTCTGAGTTTCAAGCCCCAAATCTTTCCCTACGCAGATCTTAGCATACCAAAGATTTTAAGGCCTTGACCATGATCTTTTCTGTGTGCAGAATCCACGTTAGTTCTTTATCCAAGTTCATGCCTAGATATTTAACGCTCGTGGACCAGTTTAGTTCTGTACCATACAGTTTGAGAGTTTTTAGACCTTGTAGGTTTCTTTTCCTTGTGAATGGTACTCGTACAACCTTTGTCTTGCTAGAGATAATCGACAGGTGATTTTCACCACACCATCTTTCAACTTTACGGAAGGCCTTTTGCATTATTTGCGATACCATGTTTGGAAATTTGCCACTGATTAGTATAGCTAGATCGTCTGCTTAACCAATCGTGTAACGAAGGCCTGTGTTCAGCTCCTGTAGAAGCGAGTTGACCACTAGCACACCCTGGACACTTCATATAACGGGCCAGAAATGACATATCAAAAAACGAATGACGAAACAAAAAAAAATGGCGGCGAAATCCTATACGTTCGACAACCTAACTGTAACCAATCTGTATTGACGGGGGGGGGGGGGGGGAAGGGAGGGGTGAGGTCGCAATCTAGAGAGCGGCAGGGAGTGTCCATACTGTATGTTAGTACTAATATATATACTTTGCCACTAGACTCCAAAGTGTTGATGACAGATCCTTTTGTAGTATCCTCTTACTGAAGTATAACATAGTGAAGATGTGATAATTCTCTTCCTGAGCATACTATCTATCCATTTACATTTGGTTTGGTCTATGCCATGTTAGATAGCTGCATTCTCGATTTCCTCGAAAGTAGTGCGATCAAAGGATCCTTCTATGTCAAGGAAGGCAGCAGCACATACTTCCTGGTTCTACAACGCTTTTTCAGCACGTGATATTACAAGATGTAGTGCTGTTTCAGTCGATTTGCCAGACTGATATGCACATTGTAGTCCATTTAGTGGTTTTTTCCGCAATCCTTTATATATTTGTCGACTACCTTTTCCAGAGACTTCAGCAAGAATGATGAAAGGCTTATGGGTCTGTAGGACCTCGGTTCATCATAGTTATCTTTTCCTGGCTTTGGCAAGTAGACAACCTTCACCGTCTCCAGATTTTTGGAATATATTATATATCCAAAGGCAATACACACTTTGTATAGCCTACATAATGGCTTAAGTAGCGCCTTTGATCCTTTTTGTAGTAGGATGGGGTAGATCCCATCTGGTCCTGGTGATTTCAATGGTTGAAAGCTACCCATAGACCATAGTAGCTTTTGCTCATTTACTACCTTCTTGGCTATGTTCCAGTTTTTTTTCCTCATATAATTATTGAGCTTATTCCGAGTTACTGGGTCATCCTTTTCGCTATCTGTTATTCAGTTCGGGAAGTGGGCTTTAAACATCACTTCCAGTGTTTCCTTCCCAGATTCAGTCAGTTTTCCCTCTTCGGTCCTGATAGATGTCAGTTGATCTGATTTTGTGAGCGCCTTTGAGAGTCTTATTCCTTCAGGAATATTGTCAATACTCTGACAGTGCTTTCTCCACTTATTTCTTTTTCTCTTACGAACTTCTAGGTTGAATTTAGTAAGAGCTGTTGAGTACTCCGTAAAGACATTTTTCTTCTTGGCTTCATTGAATGCTCGTCTTGTGTCTCTCCTCATCTTGTCAAGATCGGAGCACCACTACCACAATTCCTTTTGACAGCCTTTTTAGGGCAGTTTTTTATCCAGGCAGTTCGTATCGCGTTAACAATCTTATCCGCCTCGCTTTATGTCAAGTAACAGAGTTTAGTTTACCTCGAACTTCACCCAATTCATCCTTTAGATCTGCCACGTAAGAGTCCCAGTCAGTGTTCCGTGGTTTTCTCTTTTGTATAGTCTGTATCTGGTTATCAGTTTTGTACTTTAAACATATGTATTTATGATAAGCCCCTCTGATTTCGTTAGATATATGCCAATTAGTTATGTCTTTACTGGCCCTGTTTGAGGCAACAGAAACAAAAGTTCAAACTGGAATGTATTGAAATTTCAGAAATCTGCCCACATGTTTACATATGGCCACTCAGCTCGGCTTTGGTTTCCCTGCGTGGACAGTTTTGCTGAACCTTGCACCTGGAAACTTGAATTCACAGTAGACGAGTCCCTAACTGCTGTGTCGTGTGGAGAGCTATTAGATGTTGTCTATACTCCAGACCATAGACGAAAGACGTTCCACTATGTGGTGAATACTCCGGCATGTGCTCCTAACATTGCCTTGGCTATTGGGTAAGTAAAATTTTAATTATAATAAACATTTATTTATTTTATTTATACACTACGGTACATAGAAAAATACATGTAATTTGTTTCTTTAGTAACAAGACTAAATAAGTATTTACAGATCAAACTTTTAGACTAAACACATGATTTTAACCAATTTTTGTCTCTTTAGAAATACTAAAATCAGTAGGGTATTTTCTAGTATGAAAAAATAAATTATAAAATATTATTCATCAAATAGTATACCTTCTGAAGTATCTGAAAACCTTACTTTTTTGGCTCTCATTCATTTTGAATTATATATTTAATCAAATAACAAAATTTGTTCCTCAAAAACATATATTATGCTAGTTTACTGTGCGCGAAAACCGTGCCCCCGCCAAGACGAGCCAAGCGAAGCGCAAGGGCTCTACCTACCTTTTCTCGAAACGCTTCGTCGTTTTATTGAACTCTCATAACTTTGCTTTGGATGATGCTAAATAATTAAAAAAATTCAAGATAGAATGCCATCAGTACAATCATTTAACATACAAAGTTTGAATGTCGTAGCTATTATACTTTAGATTTTATTAATGTCACAAAACCCTCGATTTCGTCACTGACACACTGACTCACTGATCATCAAAATTGTTAGGGTACTTCCTGAAGTCCTAGAAAGCTGAAATTTGGTATGTAAGCTAATATTACTACAAAGACAACAAAAAAATTAAAAAACTAACCTAGCCTATCCCCTGGGAATAGGAGGTGGAAGCACAGATTACGATTAGATAATAGTACCTACTAAGGTGGAAGTTTGTATGAGACTTGCACTACAATTTGTGCTACACAAGTGAAAATTCATTAAAATACTCCTATAACAAATAAAAAATACGTACGTCATAATTTTTCGAATATCATCCCCTAACTCTTTAAAAATGAGTAAAAGCTTAAACACGGTCCGGCGTCACTAGATGGCGCTGACTGTATTTTGAAACGCGGTAACGACTTTTATAACTCTTTAAAAATGAGTAAAAGCTTAAACACGGTCCGGCGTCACTAGATGGCGCTGACTGTATTTTGAAACGCGGTAACGACTTTTATATCGGGCAGCCTTATGTAGCGAAGTGGTTCCTCGGCCGTTTACAGTCGTTTACGACATTCTTCTTTTGCGCTAGTAAAACTTTGGTAAATAATATTCGAATATCTCATATTGTTTAAGCATCGTAGCCTATTTTGAACTCTCATAACTTTTTGGATGATGCTAAATAGTTAAAAATTTTCAAGATAGAATGAATGCCATAATTCGAGTTAAGTAGGTTACTGGTACAAATTATTATAAGTATTTCTTTGTTATTTTCTTAGAATTTAATATTGTAAGTTTGAATAGAATTAGGTATAGGATTAGTTTTGTTTATAGTAAGGTCGTAAAGTGTAGGTTAAATTGCTTCAGATTGAGTATTATCGGTATTCTTCTGATTTTAACATGGTTTCTGAAATTGTTGTACTGGAAGTAGAGGTGGGACCCCGCCGTCATTATGTGGTATGCATGCCGGGAGTTGGTTCCTGCCTCTTCCATTCCTGACCTATCACTTATTTTAAACAGTAAATTATCAAATAAAAAAGGCAAAGATAGAGAGTGGGCTATAAAAAAGGTGTGGCTGACGTGCAAGAAATACACACAAAAAAGGGAAGAAAAAATTAACAAAAAAATCCATTAACCAACTTACAAAAATAAATGAAATCCCACCAAAAACATTTTCATGTAAAAATGTTGCCAAGACGAGTCTACGTAGCTTACCATGTGAAAAAATTATCAGATCTCGTATAAAGCCAAGCTCTAAAGAGTGCACGCTCTAAACCTACAAGCTCTATACTTACACCTTACTAAAAATATATTAAAAAGTGGTTAGATGTCATGTAGAGCCAAGATTTTTCATCTATGCGCCCTAACTTTACCAGGCAAACCTTCACAAATTCTACATTTTAGTCAAAGCGTGTGGCTTGGCCTTTTTGCTACCGTCACGAAGATTTCATAGGCATTCGTTCATTGGGTTACTTACTTTATTGATATCGACTATATGTCAATCGTTTGTTATTGACCTCGTTACCACCCTTGTATTAGTACAGTGAAATTAGGTTTTAACTTGGACATTTAAAATTACTAAACGGGATCTTTTGGAATATGTTCGGACACCTTCCGGGATGATGCTCAAAAAAGTCCCAGGACCTCCTTAGTGGGATACCCTGGAAATCCTGGAAAAACTGGAATTTCAAGGAAATTCTTGGAGCGTACCTAAGATTGTTATAAATAACGCAATTTTTTTTACATACAAGACATCTGAGTTTTTAATTTTATTATCCAATACATTTAGTGTCAAAAAACCTGGAAAACCTGGAAAACCTGGAACTGAAAGGAAAAAGTAAGGATTGGTTTAGAGCAATGGCAGAACGCCGTTTTTTAATCCTAAAGGTCTTTCTATTTTTCTTAATAATGTTGACGTCAAATATTTTCCATTCCAGGACACCTGGAAGTTACCTTGGAGCGAGATAAAAATAGTCAAAAAATAAGCTGCTTTAAAAGCTTTTTTCATTCTTATGCATTTATTGCGCTCTACGCAATCCATTGCCTCTACAAGTACAGGATTCCTGGAAATCCTTGTTTGTCACGTTTAACTTTTCATATTATAGGTACTTATTATTCGTCTGAAATGAGTGAGGAATGTACTGATATGATATTTTAATGTAAGTAAGTAAATCCACTTAATTCTAAAAGATTTCTTTTTATTACAGCTAGCAGAAGTCTCCAGCACTGCTCAGTTCCATATCAGTGTCTGAAACAAATAAGTATATTAGAAAAAAAAATAACACATCCTGTAAAAGAGTCATTTCAGACGAATAATAAGTACCTATAATATGAAAAGTTAAACGTGACCAAAAGGATTTCCAGGAATCCTGTACTTGTAGAGGCAATGGATTGCGTAGAGCGCAATAAATGCATAAGAATGAAAAAAGCTTTTTTTTTTTATTTTTTGACTATTTTTATCTCGCTCTAAGGTAACTTCCAGGTGTCCTGGAATGGAAAATATTTGACGTCAACATTATTAAGAAAAATAGAAAGACCTTTAGGATTAAAAAACGGCGTTCTGCCATTGCTCTAAACCAATCCTTACTTTTTCCTTTCAGTTCCAGGTTTTCCAGGTTTTCCAGGTTTTTTGACACTAAATGTATTGGATAATAAAATTAAAAACTCAGATGTCTTGTATGTAAAAAAAATTGCGTTATTTATAACAATCTTAGGTACGCTCCAAGAATTTCCTTGAAATTCCAGTTATTCCAGGATATCCCGGTTATCCCACTACGGAAGTCCTGGGACTTTCAGGAGCGTCATCCTGGGAGGTGTCCAAACATATTCCAAAAGGTCCCGCTTAGTAATTTTAAATGTCCAACTTTGGTCAAAAATTGCCCTAATATGACTGAGCTATATCACAAATAACTATTAGAATAAAAAACAGCGTTTTTGACAGATAATGAAAAGTAACTTATTTAAGTTAGTATGTAAAAAAATACCCTATTTGTTGATGACTAACTGTAGTTTTCTAACGCAATGTAACTGACCTATCATCACTTACACTATCATAGCTTAACTGTCAGTAAGCATTAAGAAATGTGTCCACAAATAAATCTATGAACCCCAAAGAATGAAAATTTCTTAGTTTTCGATAATGTATTAGAAGATGCCTTAAGCATATTAATAAAAGGTAACCAATCTATCATTTTCTGTGGCGATTTCAATGTGAATATCCTGGAAAATACAAGTTTAACAACAATATTAATAAGTTTATTTAAGTCGTTTGATCTTGATTTTTTATTTCAAGAGCCTACTAGAGTGACAGTAACATCAGCTACATGTTTAGATAATATTTTCTGTAACAGCGAACACAGACAAAAAGAATTATAAACTGTTTAAAATCTGATTACATTGGTCAGCTTGTACTATTGCCTTGTAAAAAAAATTGAGAAGTAATTACATTTCAAACGAGACCTGTCACTACTCAAAGATTAGAGATGTATAAACAAAGATGCACTTGTCCAAAAGCTACCAATCTCAATTTTATATCAACAAGACTCGAATAGTTTCTTCAATTTATATTTTGAAGTGATCAGTACTGAGTTTGAAAATATATTCAAATTGAAAAAAATTAACGAAAATAAAAAAAAATATAGATAAAATCTGTTTTTGCGTTACGAACAAAAGACATACAACTTTGAACTTAAGTTTGTTGAGAATGTTAAAAATTATTCAAAATTATTTGAACTGGTTTGTCTGGCAGCTAAAGCCAACTTCATCTCTAAAAAATTAAATATTCTGATAATAACATAAAAACTGTTTGGAACGTAATTAATAAAGAAACGGGAAAAACGAAGCCGCGAGGGAAACAATATGTCATGTAAACTGATCGTGGTCTCATTTCTGAAACCTCAGAGGTAACAAAAGAATTTAAATCTTTCTTTACAAATGTTCCACTCGCAGCAACCGAGAGCCTTGACTCTTCGCCTATTCGCAAATCAATTACTTTCTAGAAATGTACCAAAGTGCGAAGAAGATTTTACATTCTAAAACATTAATCCACACACAATTATAAAAGCTTTTAAGTTGTTGAAACTTAAAAATACTGAGGATCTTTGGGGCATGTCTGTTAATTTAATAAAGTCCGTAATTTAAAGTTTAGCCCCTTACTTGGCTGATCTCTTCAACATTTGTATTGATACTGGAGTGTTTCCAGATCTCATGAAATTTAGTAAAGTTGTTCTACTCTTTAAGTCCGGAGAAAAGAAAGACCCTAGCAATTATAGGCTTGTTTCTGTGCTACAAGCTTTTGGAAAAAAATATACTAAACCAAATGTTGACTCACTTTAACATCAATAAGTTGCTCCGTAACCTGCAGTTTGGCTTTACAAAAGGGAGTTCCACAACGGACGCGGGACTTGATCTCGTTAAAAACATATATGATGCTTTTGAGAAATCCCAGAACGCGATAGTGATCTTCTGCGACTTGTCAAAGGCATTCGATAATGTGGAACTTGAAACTCTGCTTGTAAAACTGGACCATTACGGTGTTAAAAATAAGGCTCTAGATCTTTTAGAATCTTTTATTTAGTAAATAGGATACAAAAAGTACAAATAAATGGGACGAAATTAATGGATTCTTGGGTTAAGATGGGTGTGCCTCAAGGTTCTATTTTAGGACCTTTCCCTTTTTTAGTTTATTAATGATCTACCATTCATGGATGAATCACTGGCGAAAATTGTGTTGTTTGCGGATGATACATCACTAGTTTTTAAGGTTGACAGAAAAACTGATATGCCTGACGAAGTAAACGACACCCTTTCAAAAGTATTTAATTGGTTTACTGTAAATAAGTAAGTCTTAAACACAAACAACAAATGCATTAAAATTCACATTATCTAATGTTATTGAAGAAAACATTAATGTATCCTTAGCTGGTAATATACTAGAATTTGTAAATCAAAGTGTGTTTCAAAGAGTAACTGTAGATTCAAAGCTTCAATGGGGCCCGCATATAGAAACGCTAGCATGGAGGCTTAGCTCAGCCGCATACGCAGTCAAAAAAATCAGGCTCCTTACAGATATAGACACCGCAAGACTGGTATATTTCAGCCACTTCCATAGTATTATATCTTATGGAATACTTTGTGGGACATGCAGCTGATATCAAAACCATATTTGTTCTGCAATTAAGAGCGGTTCGCGCGGTTTATGGAATGCGTTCTCGAGAATGGCTCCGAGATAAGTTCAAAGATATTAATATAATTACTTTCCCCTGTCAGTACATTTATGAAAGTATAATGTATGTTCGTAAAGATCTGCATCGCTTTTCACTGAATAATGATTAATGACAGACACAGTCGCAATCTTCGGAATTAAAATAAACTTCAAGTAACTTTTACCAGACTTAGTAAAATCAATAAGTCCTTGCTGGGACAATGCACACTCATGTATAACAAATAATCCGATGATGTCTTAAAGAACCCCGTACCAAAAGTATGGAAAATGTGGTTTCAGTTAAATATTCTGAGATTTTGATAGAATATAGATTTTAACGTCCTGAACAAAAGTCTCTATGGGGGCTACCACTGTTGCCGAGTCCCTTTCAGAGTTACGACTGATTTGATTTGAAATGAACCCATAATAAACCGAGTTTGAAAGTGTACATGTGTATCTATGAAAATATATGTAGATAAGATTTAACGAGTAACACTAATTTTCTTTCATTTTACCCGTTATTGATAGTTTGTTTTGTTGGTCTACTGTAAAAATAAGGGTGCATTAAAATGCTCAAATATATGTTCCAATGATCTGTGTGTCGTTGTAATAAGAACTTCGTAAAATATTTATGAAACGATTTATTTTGCACTTGAAAAAGACGCTGAAGGTGTCATATTACTGATATTACTATCACTGTGACAAGGTGCGAATTGGTACTAGAGTCGATTTCCTTGAGGATACAAAACCAGTCGTAACTCTGAAAGGGACTCGGCAACAGTGGTAGCCCCCATAGAGACTTTTGTTCAGGACGTTAAAATCTATATTCTATCAAAATCTCAGAATATTTAACTGAAACCACATTTTCCATACTTTTGGTACGGGGTTCTTTGTCACAGTTTAAAAATTGAGTCAAAAAAGTCTTTGTAAAAAAGGTTATTATAAGACATCCGAATATTTAAATGACAAAAATGTATGGGTAGACAGCGTTTATTCTATCAATGCTACTAATCATGTTTAAAAGTAATAAAATGATGACCAATCTAAGAATTGATGTCGAACCGACTAGACATGACAAGTCTAGTATTACTTTTAATTAATATTTTTATCTTAGCATTGACATCAGTAGTGCATGCTCGCTTAAAAGTTCATGGGGATCGGATGGTGGGGCATCGGGAGCCGGGTCGTTTCTTTCCCTCTAATATGGTTGATGGGAGTGATGGCTGACTCTCGAGTTATACTCGTGACCGGGTGCTGCCCGTGTGAACTGGCCTACTCTTGTCAAAGGCATTAATGACATTCAATGATTTTAATGTATTACTTCTCGCGTCATATTGTTTTCATGTTCTAATGACAATTTGTTTTATATCAGGGATTGGATTTTGGCTTTATAAAGTAATGATTGTTTATTTCTTTATTTTTCACAAATGACATTATGTAATTACAATTTTATAACTGCTATCAGAAAAAGTGTAATTTGCACATAGTTTGAATAAATATCTACTAGATACATCTATTCTCTCTTTTTCCAGACCATTTGAGATCTTTGTTGATCCTTTCATGAACGAAGTAACACACTACTGCCTGCCGAATTTGCTGCAAATACTGAAGAATACTGTGAGATATGTGCACGAGGCCTTCGAGTTTTATGAGGAGACCCTGTCTACTAGGTACCCTTACCCTTGCTATAAACAAGTCTTTGTGGATGAGGTCAGTACAATGCGTTGACTTTTTATTTCAATTTATATATTAAATAAAATTGCCTTGCAGGCTGACACAAAAACGATCAATCATATCAGCTCATATACGTCCCTCACCGAGGGGATCGAGCCTACCTTGAATTAGGGCAATCGGACTTAGTCGACCACACAGGCCCAGTGAGGGTTAGTTGACTTCACATACACCTTCGAGTTTCTTCGCAGGCGTGTGCAGATGCCGTCACGATGTTTTCCTTCACCGGATCGTCGGACAAACATACATATGAAATCGGTATTCGAAAACACATTGCTATGTGTCAGAATTTGAACCTCGACCTCGCGGACAGAACGCCGTTACGCCACCGACGCTCTCAAAAATACAAAACAAAAACGATACCCAAATATAAATATGTATTAGTCAAACTAAATTATTTATTTGTTTATTTATTATGTTGTAATAGCTGATGTGCCTATATTTAAATACATATTTTAAAAATAATTTTACAAATCTTATAGGTCAGCGATTATGTTTAAATTGTATTATGTATCATTTAGTGAGTATTAACCGATCGTCGATTCGTGCTTTTTACTTAAGTTAAAACGAAATAGAAAAAAAATATTCTAAAGTTCCTTGCAATATGGACAGCTCAATTATAAAAACAATACAATATATCAACACGAATATTACGTTGTTTAGGTAATTAAATGTAGATTAATTGGTCTTATGACAGTTTGCTCCTAACTGTTACTCTTTGTAAAATTTAAAAACCATAGTGCGTGGGATACTTTGGAGGAGAAAACCTATTCAACACATCTTAAATCGAAGGTTTGGATGTGGACCATTCATGCAGTTTTGAATCGCGGATTTATCAATTGCAAGTTGCTTGTCCCTTATCTTACTTTAAAGGGTGCGCGCGGCCGGCCACTGCAGCAAGCGTTGCTTTTTAGGTGTCCGTGCCTACGCCATCCACCTGTCTGTCTGTCCGACATTTACAGATCTCTGTCTTTTAAACCGTAATTGGTTGAAATTTTCACAGAGTATGTATTATTATTATGGCAGATTTCCTAACAAGTATTAAAAAAATAAGGGATTGGAAACATGTTATTAAAGTTTTTTTTTTGCTCTATCGTAAAAATGACAAATGTACTTACTTATTGTCAAATGTCGAACTTAGTGTGATTACAGTGCAAACTCAAAGTAAAACTATAATAAAAACCGGGGTTTTTTTTTTTTCGTAAATACATAGATAGAGCGTAGGTGGCGTAACGGCTAGGGCCGCTGCCTCCTGTCCGGGAGGTCGTGGTTCGAAACCTTCCACATACCAATCTGATTTAAAATTTAGATTTTATATGTACGTTTATCCGACGTTCTTACGGTAAAGGAAAACATCGTGAGGAAACCTGCACACGCCTGCGGAGAAACTCGCAGGTTGTTTGTGAAGTCGACCAACCCGCACTGGGCCCGCGTGGTCGACTAAGGCCCGATCGCCCTAATTCAGGGCAGGCTCGAGCCCCTCGGTGGGGACGTATATGAACTGATATCTATAATATAATAAAACTGTAACGGGGCCGTGTCTGTACATGAAATATTTTTGGAAAATAATAACTGTGGTGGACATTACTAACGATACAGAGGCCAAAACAACAACTTTTGGAATTTTTGTCTGTCTGTCTGTCTGTATGTTCGCGCATCACACAAAAACTACCTGGCCGATTTTGATGAAATTTTGTATGGTGGTTCCTTATAGCCCGGGTTAACATATAGGATACTTTTTATCCCAGAAAATTCAAGAGTTCCCGTGGGAAAATCAAAAGTATTCATTAATAGAATGGCTCACCACGCAAGTGTGGCTTGACCTATTACAATCAAATTTTACACGTTGATACCCTTATCGCGAACTAAAACTGGGACATTGTGAATCCCAAAAAAATTAGGGTTCCTACAGGAATGCAAAAAATTGTATCTTTAGAATGACTCAACGTAACAATATGAAACCTTTACATTGGGATGGGGTGTTTTTAACCATCATTGTATAGTCGGGTATTCTTTATCCCGGAAAACTAAAGAGGTCCCGTGGGAAATTATCTATCGATACTTACAATAATATCACTAGAGTACTTTTTTCTATATATTAGCTACACATACCATACATTATAATCATAGTAGCAGAATGTCAATAGATGGCACTGCAGGGATAATAAAACGCGCTTAAGTTGTATTAAAACATTACAAAATTATTTCATACTTTTGAGTGGATTTTTTTTATGTATTTTTCAGCATACGCTACTTTAAACTCTGGAACTATGGTACGATAGCGATGTGTTTCATAGACGAACAGAGAGGTATTTTTTTACAGATTCCAATCGTGTAAAAAAATAAAAACACATAAATCAAGTTTAGCATCTTTTAACAGGAGGCACAGATATGGGAACTCTTCTGACGGCGACTATTTGCGTGTGGCAGTTGCTCTCCGCCTGCAATATCAATATCTGTGAACCTCATCAATGTATTTGCGGGTCCACGGCTGAGGCAATTGGCCATCACTCACTGAGTTGCAGTCGTGTTTGTGAAGATTCCCACGTCACCAATTCCTTAATGACCTCACTCGGAGGGCACTGGTCTCGGCCAGATGGAATTGATTCCAGACAGAATGGAATATTCCATCTTTGATGCAGCCGCCGGCCGGGCTTTAGTCGATCTGATGGCAAAAGGCCGGAGGGTTTAAACAAGTGCTATGGCAGAGAGGAACGCGTCTGCTTTGGGAAGCCACTTTTTCTGCCTCACTCCTCACCCGTACGGTACTGCTGCTCAATTTGCGGTGAGAAAGAAGCATAATAAGTACTCGGTCTTGGAGGCAAATTTCTGCTTTGTGCTGCTGGTCTGTGAGACAACCGGCTGCTGAACCCTCAGAGGCCTTTGCCTTCACAAAGGAGATTGGCCTTCGCCTTCGAGAGAGGAGATGTGACGTGAGGTCCTACCTGCTGCTTAGGTTGTCTATTGCCATCCAGCGCGGCAACGAGAAGTGCGTCTTGGGCTCCTTTGGAGCTGATACGACTCGAGGATTTGACCCATATTAATATTGTTAGGAAATTTTATTACTAGATTGATACCTATAATGATTTGAATTAGTTTTTTGATAATATAGGTACATGTGTTATTCATCATATCAGTTTATATACGTTGGGGACGTAAGGGGCTCGACCTGTCCTGAGTTAGGACGATCTGGCCTTAAACGATCACGCGGGCCCATTGCGGGTTGATTGACTTTACACATAAGCTTCGAATTTCATCGCAGGCGTGTGCAGGTTTCCTCACGATGTTTTTCTCACCGTAAGAGCGTCGGATAAACGTACATAGCAGTATGAAATCGATATTCGTATAGATATTGGTAAGTGGCAGGATTCGAACCACGGCCTTCCGGACAGGAGGTAGTGGCCCTAACCGTTTTGCCACCGACGCTCTATATTTTATTTAAGGTTTAGATCTCCTTACTTAATATTATAAATGTGAAAATGTGTTTGTTTGTTTGTTACCTATTCACACTTCAACACCTCTACCAATCTTGATGAAATTTGGCATGCAGGTAGCCTGTATCACTGGGAATGAAATAGTCAACCTTTTATCTGTGGAAATTATCATAGCCCGATGCAGTTCCTGAGGAAACCAAAACAATACTCTTTGTTCGTTTTATTTAAAATCGTAACGAAAAAATAGATTGGTGTGATTTTTAGCACAGATATGAGTTGGAAAATGATATAATTTACTAATAAGTATATCCTGACATAGTTCCCGAGGGATCTGGGGACAACTGTTTTCTACGCTCGCGCACGTTGGTGGCGTCGCAACGGAGCAACGGATTAAAGTGATTTTTTGTATAGAATTTGTTGAGGGGGTGGGAAGTGACAAAGACCGCTAATCCGAATAGCCCGATACAGTTCCTGAGGTACCTGCAGAAAACTCATGTCCACGCTTGCGAGCTGATTGCGGCTGGCGCACCACTCACCCTCAAAAAGAGTCATAAAAGCTATGTCCACGTGGGCGAAGCCGCGGGCAAAAGCTAGTGATTAAATATGTCGGAGCGTCATTGAAAACACGACCAATACCAGCTCGAGAAAAGTTTACATAGATCGTTAAACTTTATTTGGATCAAACGTCAGGTATCAGTACCTGGGTGAAACCGGTGATGGCGTGACAATCGCTTGTACTCGTGAGACGATCGTTTGTGGTTGCAAAGATGACGTATTAACGGAAGGCTGTTTGTGATTAAGGTGGCAGCACTGAGGTGAGAATTTATTAGATCTGTGGAGAAGCCATATTAGCTGGACGTCAGTCTCGAGACAGACACTTTTTGACGGAGCGTCGAGCAGAACACAAGTAGTGGTGATCTGTGAGCAAAACGGACGTGTCACGCTATCGCTGGGATCACCGCTTTTGCATCCATTGTAATAATCCAAGGCATTCTGTACAATTTCTATTGCCGAACGATCAAGACTATTGAAGAAGGACCTCTGAGATAAAGCTGCATAGTTATTTCAACGCCCGCGACCGAAATAGTTAAGGACGTGAACCACAAGGCCATCCATAACCTCACCACCCCCTTCGACAAATACATATATAACACAAATATATGTGTATTGGTACGAAACCCTCGGTGCGCAAGCCAACAAAGTGCTGACTTGCACTTGTTTTAGGTTCTATTTTGATAGATTCTCAAAAGTGTTATAGGACTTAAAGGCGAGTTAAAATACATGGTTCTCGTAGAAGATTTGATATAGCTATTTATCTGAGTAAAAAAATTACACGGAAGGCAACGCAAGGCAATCCAGTAAACTGATGGAAAAGTATAAACAATTTTTTAGATTGACCCGACCTGCAGGGCCTGTGGCGAAAATACAGAATCAATGGAACACTTACTGTGTCACTGCGATGACCTGGCTAGCAAGCGTATGTACCTCCTACTGGCTACCCAAAACCGGAGGACTACAAGCACACCTTCCAATCAGCGGAATTGCTTACATTTTCGAGTAGGTTGGGATGCAAAGGTTATAATAGGGGTAGACACAAAAGATCCCATTGGGTCGAAGTGTCGCTGCAACTGCAGCCCCCACGTACAAAAATAAGATAAAATATATTTCATGAAAAAATCGTACACTCACTGAATGCTAAATTTTGAATGAATGATTTATTTATTGTATTGCTTAAGTACACAAATATAATTAAAAAGAGAAGAGTAGATAAACAAAAAAAAACAATTATAAAAAGAGAAGTTTTCTCGCAAGTTGATTAGATTATAACGTAGTTATTCAATAAAAGTTTCCATAATTTACGTATTTAAAATTAGTCACTTCTTTGGATATTCAATACCTTAAATTTTCCAGATTGAAGACGACGCCACAGCATACAGTACAATGTCCATACTGAGTACTCACCTCCTACATTCGATAGCTATAATTGACCAAACGTACATAAGCCGTAAAGCGATGGCCCAAGCTATAGCAGAACAGTTTTTCGGCTGCTTTATAACCATGCAGAACTGGTCAGATCTGTGGCTGGCCAAAGGCATACCGGAGTACCTCTGCGGATTGTACTCAAAAAAATGTTTCGGTAATAACGAGTATAGGTATTGGATTCACCAGGAGCTGCAAGAGGTATGCTATAGCAGTTTTCTGTCATATAGGGTCCATCGACTATAGGTAATTGAACACATATCTAAAGACAATTTATAAATTACTATTTGCTGGGTAATTTTTCCAAATGTCATCGTTTAAAATCTATTTGTTTGGAAATGGCTAAACATGTAAAATATTACTTACTTTTTGACATTCTACATGTTCCTACAAGAATTTTATTCACTTAATCGACTCTGTGTTGGAACTTAAATACCAATTGAAAATGGTTTATTTTTAAGACAACACTTCACATTTTGTTTACTTATTTGGCCATTTCCAAACGAATAAACTTTAAATAGTGTGCGGTCTTATAATACCTCCACAATTTTATAATTTTTTTTACATGTTTTTTAAATATACATTCCGGTAATTCAGCACATGAAACTGAACAAGTTTTTTCTGGGAACCTATACTCACTTCCTATTCCCATACTACATACTAATTAACTATCTAATCAGTCAACTTTGTATGGGAAGTCTATTTTTTTCACATTTAATATAGTTTACTCGGGGACTAAGAGGTTTGCAGTTATATTTACCAGTTTCTGTGTACTTATGGTATGACTTAAGACACATGAATGCCAACTATAGACAGTCTGTGGTATCTACTCAGTCGTTTCGTTGATAATATCTTGTCCCTAGTCATCAGTTTTATCACAATTCACCCACCCAACTGCAAAATACTGTTCACTGATCGTACTGTTGCCTATATTTTGACATATTATGTAAAGGAAGCGGGAATAGGAAGTTAGAAGAAGAAAGTAAGAAGTTTTTTCCAGCAACGGTCTGGTCTCGCAATCCCCTTTCAAGCAAAGAAGAGCAGAGTTGTGGATGGCAAAACACTGCTGCTTATTGGGTTTAAGGACGTACCGAGCGCAGCGCCGCTATTATTTTTTAAAATTATTTTTCATAACATGAATGATCTAACTAAATAAATTAATATCATATTGTTTAACATGTTTTGAAATAAATAAATATGGGAAAAAGGTGTTGGTTACAAAAATAAGTTTTGTCTCTCTAAATAATTTACCCTGCAAATGTCAAAGAACACAAAAAAAACTGGCGAAACTTATCTACTGGCCTTCTGTCTCTGGCCTCGCAGGGTGCGCTCCGGGCTTCGCCCTAAGAGGAGCTCTGCCTCCGGCCTCGCATTCGGCGGCATGACCATGTTTGCTTATCCATCGTGACTGAAAAAAAGGTGGCATGTCAAAGTTTTCTTAGCCATCGTGACTGAAAAAAACCCATTTCCTGTTACACACTCTCGTCCCTTTTCACGAAATCACTACCACACAGATTGCAGGAAAGCGAGAGGAAAGATGTTACACATCAAAAAGAAACATGCACTAATTTACGACAGTACTAACAGTAACATCAAAAAGAAACATGCACTAATTTACGGCAGTACTAACAGTAACATTTTTTTATCGCTAGTTCTGAATGAGGACTTTTTACAGGTGGTCACATACGAGGAGCAATACGGCGGGATAGTGCTGGATCCTTGGCAACCGCCCATCAGTGGCGCTAGGGTAGAGCCTCACGACGTTTTCTACTTCCCAGTGCGCAATGTCCATACCATGTCGCCACGGTATATTGAGGTAAGGATTTATTAAATCTACAATGTTGTCCAGCATTTGGCATCATCTTACTGCCAAACTTTATTACTGATCCAGTGTTCGAAAAAATCAAGATAATTACGCTTCTTTATAATTATCGGATAATCATCACCAGTGTAAGAAATTCATTTGTTATATTGTTTCATACATAACAAATGCATTATAATTTGGGCTATTCTAACAAAAAAAAATTAAATTAATAGTTTATAATTTCTATTTATTATTCCTTGCATCTCTTGCTACATTTTTGCACCGAGCCCATAGCCCAGTATTTTTTGTGTTCATGCAAATAAAGTATGACCATATTGGATCTTTCTCTCGAGACATTTTTCAAATTCAACTCAATATACAATATCTAATTTAAAAAACCAATGACACTCAAGTTCACTCAACTTTGCATAATCCCGTAAACCGAACTGAATTTTTCTTGTAAGGGGAATCCCCACGGCGCGGCACGTTGACACTTTGTGCGTTCGAATAGACGCAAGTTCGGAAATACACGTTCGAATACAGTTCACTTTCACGAACGCAATCTTTTGTTATTATCAGTCGATAATTATATATTTGTTATTATCGTGATAATTATCAAGATAATTATCATTGATAATTATCCTTTCGAACCCTATACTGATCTGAACTGTGATGCGAGTGCTTACTGCGCCGGTATAACCGAATAGTTGGTACCTTTACGTCCTACTAACACTTATAGTTTGGTACTGCGACGCGTCTTGCGACCAACTGCAGAGCCGTAATAAGTTTGGCGTGACGTGTACCTGATGGTAAGTGACGCAAATGAAAACTGGCTATCTTATCTTCACGCCGGAACACATCAATACCGATACTGTTGCTCTCAATTATTCAATAGGTGATAGAATCCAACACATCCAAATAAAATGATACTAAAATATGAAAGTGGCCAAGTGCGTGTTGGACCACGCGTAAAGTGGAGTTCCTTAGTGGTTTAAAAAATAAATGTATTTGCAGTTGTTAAAGAATATTTTTTTGTATGAAAAATTTATGAACATTTTACAAATCTAACTGTACATGTGCAGATCTTAAGTTGGTCAATTATTCGACTGTTACTCCTAAACTAAGAAAGTCTACTTAGCCGTGATATTTTCCTGTTAAATTAAATGCCCTACTATTTGCAATTCTTTACACCGATTTCCTGTTAATAATGGTTTAGCTGGTGGGGGGGAATGTAACTTACAAAAATCACCTCTAAAAATCTTGGCAAACCGTCAATAGTTTTTAAACGATAGCTTTTTTTGGAGAACCAAAATAACTGATAAAGGTACCTCTCAAAATTGATAAACTTGGGGGCAGGGCACATAACTTGTAGAACAGATGGCCGTTGGGGCTGTAAAGTTCTCGCGCACCGAAAGACGTAGCGTAGGCAGGCCTTTCACTCGGTAGACCGACGTCCTAGTGAATGGTCGCGGGAAACCGCTGGATGCGGGCAGCGCAGTACCTATCGTTGTGGAAATCCTTGGGGGAAGGCCTTTGCCCAGCAATGGACGTCTTTGATATGATAAAACGACTGTGACATACCGACGCGATGGACAGACGGATATGGCGAAATTATAGGGGCTCCTAGTTTGACTACAAAATCCTAATAATAAAATACTAAACAAAGCGTTGCTCTTGTTAATATTAATTACTATATTATACATAAAATTATAAAAAGGCATAGTAGTACACGTACGTTGTAAATGTACATAATTTTGGTTATTTAATGAACTCCGTATAGTTTATGAAATAGTTCCACACTGTGTGTTTAAAGAGTTATTGATGTTTTTCCTCTCGCTTTCCTGCAATCTGTGGAAGTGATTTCGTGAAAAAGTAAATAAAGGAAATAACAGAAAATGCGGTTTTTTTATCACTCACGCAGGCTAAGGTAACATGGCCGTGCCGTCTTATTTTTAACCCCCGACGCAAAAGAGAGGGGTGTTATAAGTTTGACGTGTTTTCAGTTAGAAGGCAACATGGCCATGCCACCTAATGCGAGGCTGGTAAGGCTGGTAGGTTCTTTACTTATGTCAGATGTTACACATCGTGTGCGACTACTGCAAGGCACGCTCGTTTATATTTTTTATTATAGATTTATTTCAATTACAGCGTTTATTCTAAAGTGCTCGGGATTTGAAAAATATGTATGCCAATTTATAAATTTACATTGAAAGTTTTTAAAATTTAAAGATTAGTAAAAGCTGCACTTACGAAGTAACTAGTATTTCATTGGTGACTGCACTTTTTACGGACGCGGGAATTGTATACCACTATCGAAAGTTGTCTGCATAATTAGTGATTAAACGAACTTACCAAAGTGAAGTTCTATCATAATTATACGAATGCTTCGTCCTCGAGATTGGTACCTGGAAGAAATATCTGTTAGGTATTCACACATGTAGTAACGCGTAGGTGCTACCACTCCTTGCACTTTGTTGAAGGTAATTGTAAATTTACTTTTTTTTTTTTCTCTATTGAGGGTACCCTTCAGTGCTTGTTCGTCGGTTGGTTGAGCCGGCCTGTCATTCGTTTGGAGTACCGGTGCTCATTTTATTTCAGGCAGGCGTTTCCAAAACTTGGTAGTTGGGGCATTTCAGGGTGGGAGGGTGGTACCAATCTCTTCGGACGAAGCATTCGTATAATTATGATAGAACTTCACTTTGGTAAGTTCGTTTAATCACTAATTATACTTCATGCTTCGTCCTCGAGATTGGTACCTGGAAGAAATATCTGTTAGGTATTCACACATGTAGACTTTGAGAGCGTTTTGGAAACGCCACTCTTAGTGAAGGTAAGGAAATAAAATATAGATATTTTATCCTGATTGAGATCTATTATTACCTTGAATCGAGTATGATGATTATACTAATGTAAGTAATTTGGATTAAGCGTCTAGCGCACCATGTATATAGCACCAAATCTGTATCCACGCGGGCGAAGCCCTGAGCGAATGCTCTAGTATAATCGATAAGTAAACTGTGAAACTAGCTAACTACAATTTCATTATATTTTTAATGTGTGTTTTTCAATATATATATATATTTTATATACATACTTATGATTAAATTAATTACCTAGTAATTGTTTAAGCTAGGTATAAATCAATTAAAGCAATTAGCGATAGCTCGTGCTACTGCACCACGATCTGTTCTCACAATGTCTCTGTTGTAGAACTTGACGAATGTGGCGTTGTTTTAGCCAGCAGTATGTCGTATCTGGTCGATACTGGCGCCTCGTTGCGCCCGGGACGTGGACGCGAGGCGGGTGCTATGTGCTAAGTATACTGAATCGTTAGCATCTCCATCCTTGAGCGTAAACTTAATCCAGCGACTCGAAGTTGGTGTGCTCACAGCATTATGTTTAAAACTTATAAAGGGGAATGTCTGATTGAACCTTATAATGTTTTGGCCGATCAAATCTCCGGTTTCATTTCGAAAAAAATATAGGCATAAGAACCGGTTGTTTACATTTTAAAAATAAGTTTTTAATGAATTCAAGGATTTTAATTGTGATTAGTGCGGAAAGTTTGGATATATAAATATTTTTTATCTTCGATCAAGTTCGTACTCGTTCGTGATAACGAGCGAGCGCGAGCAGTGTGATACACTTGTAATCGGGTGCTTGGAGGCGAACTTTAGAAAATCTTTTATGCGCTCATCCTGGATATCTGTGCCAAAGCTGATTTACAGGGTTTCAAGGAGGTGTGCTAACCACCGTTCGCGAATATCTTAGTTAAAATTTAATTATGTGAGGAATTGGCTCCGCCTTACAGAGATGTCATACCGTTTTCTTTAGGTGTCGTGCTGCTTAAATGAGTTAGACGCTAAAAAGGCTAGCTTAATATTAACTGAGAATTGCAAAACACTATGTCGCAGCAGCGCTGCCCTGGCCACCAGGGTTGCGCTGAATGCTGCGATAGCTGGCATAAGAATTTAACGAACAAACTGTGAGTAAAGCTTATGCAGTCTGGTACCATCAATTTTTTCTGCAGCGGGTACCATGGTATGTCGGCCAAGCCGGTATAACAATTATGCCAGTGGCTATATAAAGTGGTTTTAAAGACCTTGAAAAATTGTTTCAGAATGGTAGAAATGCATAAAAACGAAACGTTAGCCTAGCTTAAATGCATTTATAAATTGAGCGTCTTTGCCATGATAAGTTCTTGTTACACCTTTTATTCAATCTGTTGACGAAAAGGTCGATAGAAGGATTTCTAAACCTTTCTATGTTTATATTGTTGTATGTAAAGCTGACAGCTCCCACTCATCACACTCTGGGTGGGTGCGTCTACGCCGCATGTCTACCTGATTGTCGGCAGATTTTACATTCTATCTAAGAATATTCTCCTAGATTTGAACCACTGACTATGTTAGTGAGGTGGTGGTTTTAGATTCCATTTTATACAATGAAATGACTGTTGGATTATCGATCCGCAGATGTATCTGGCAATATGTGTTATCTGGCCGAAGTTTTTCTGAGCAAGGAACGCGAATAACAACTTGAGGGCTTTGATGCGTTGCCTGCGCTCCTCATCAGACCACCGGCCTCAGCCAATATGGCCGCCGCAGCCGTGCCCCATCCCGTCGTTGAGGCGTCAGAGTAAATTATCTAGAGGTACTGTGGCGTGGCGTAGGCCACCAATGTAATGTAATGGAGCTCCGGTGATAACGAGGATGGAATGTTCAAGGCTGTATTAATTGTAGTTATCGTCTAATTTCAAACTAAAAATTTGACACCGTTCTAGCCTCTTAGTATAAAGTAATCCATGTTCTACGGCGGTGCAAGCACAGGCTAGCAGACCAAGAAGCCGTGCGAACTCCCGGAATTGTTACGAGTGTGGTTTGTATAAATCTTTGTTACTATGTTTTTCTTTTGTTAAGCTGAAATGAGAATCAATTAAGATGTATAATTCTAAAAATTTAAATGAAGTGGATTACACTCTTTTTCCATGTTTGCGTTATGAATATATTCTTCATAAGACTAATAGCCATGTACATAAAAAATATCAATGTAATAGTGGTGAGGTATCCACTGGACCTCGGTAATTTTGTCACAAGCTTCGTAATTTAGCAATACAAAAGGTATTCAAACCAAATGGAAGAATGTTAAATTCAAATGTGATTATTTCTTTGATTCGGTATCTACTTTGATACTTAGATTGTTTTTTTTTTTTTATTATTATTTTTTTTACTTTTTCTATTTTATTTCTTAATATGCATCTTTAGGCCTCTGCCCAGCTGTGGACGCCTTTCGACTAATATGATGATGGTGCATCTTTTAAATCGAGGGTTACGATGTAGCAAACAATATTTTGTTAATAACTTTACTAGGGTGCTTCGATTTTGAAATGGTCGGTGTCAATAAATTTATTTTTAAATTTAATACAAATCGGAATTTGCCATTTGGTTTTAGGTCGTAACATCGTGGTACACATTCATTTATTGCATGTAACTCTCATATGTAAATCTCGAGTTATAGCAGACCGGTGGATCCGGTGCAGGGTGTTTAGTGACCGGGCTCGAGAGTGGTATCTTAAAGTCCTTGATCCACTCGAGGATTGTACGGTCCTCTGTGAGACAAGTCCAATATTTATAAAAAAACGGCCGTTGTCCAGCGAACATTACCCCATTCAGCGGCGACAACTGGCTTCGATAGGGTTGTGGGCGCCTTGCGCTGAGATGTCTGTCGGAGCTCCCGGGTCTTGCAGCTCCTCTGCGGGCCCGGCATACTGGACTCGGCTACTTTTTTTTTTTTTTTGACGGAAAATATGGAGAAATTGCGCCTAGCCAGTGATTTCATATATTGGATGTCACACAGGAGGCGCTCCATATTTTTTTTGATTGGACTGTAATGGTTGCTAAAAGAAACGATAATTATACAATAGCAAGTTGCGTGTTTGCCAGGTGTTCGAAGCGCCTTGCAATTTTGCCATGAACGGGGCGCCGTACTCGGTTTTTGCCGATAGGATCCTTACCGAGTGGCGTCTCTGTGGCGTTGGCGGCGTCGAGGGGCTCCTGAAGGAAGCGTGGCTCTTCGGCGGGCGCGGCGAGGCCTTGGCCGGAGCGAAGGCCGGCACTCGGCGGCGCCTGTGACTGTGCGAGTGCGCGGCGGAGGACGGCGCCTTCGTGGCGGCCGCCGCCGCTATCGTGGCTGCACTCCAAGTTAAGGATCTCGCGGACGTCGTCGCTGTCGATTGCATCGACTTCGGCGAATATTCGTTTAGAAAATTTCACCCGTGAATGCGGTGCGCAGCGGCAGGTGTGCGTAAACTTTTTAACGTGTGTAGTCAGCGAGGTCAGACTCTGTTCGAGTAAAACTCATGCGGACTTAATTTATACATGTTTCGCGATAAGATAGATTTTCAGAAAATAAAATGCAAGTTGCATATTATTTCAATTGATTTTGGATCGGTAAGGTAAGATTCACATAGAACAGAACTGAGACCGATGCGTAAACGTGGCGGGACAGCCTCGCAGGCTTCCCTGGTACGTTTATTTTACACTAATGTGGCTTAAGAAAATAAAATGTGACCTGAATATACTATGTATTTCAATTAAATTTGAATCGGTAAGGTAAGATTTACACATAATAGAACTCAAACCGATGTGTAAACGTGGCGGGACAGCCTCGCAGGCTTCCCTGGTACGTTTATTTTACACTAATGTGGCTTTAAGAAAATAAAATGCGATCTGAATATACTATGTATTTCAATTAAATTTGAATCGGTAAGGTAAGATTTACACAGAATAGAACTCAAACCGATGTGTAAACGTGGCGGGACAGCCTCGCAGGCTTCCCTGGTACGTTTATTTTACACGAACATAGCTTCCCTTTGCAGGCAAGGAATTATTAGAATCAAATATGTTGGTACCTTGAAGGTTATAAAGCGTGGGTGCAGGTTCCCGCGATGACTGTGTCTGATGACAATTCGATGATTGAATCGGTAAGGTAAGATTCACACAGAATAAAACTCAGACCGATACTCGTAAACGTGGCGGGATAGCCTCGCAGGCTTCCCTATACGTTTATTTCACACGAATGTGGCGAGAGAGCCTCGCAGGCTTCCCTGTACATCATTTGGGTAACGAGGCGAGATAGCCTCGCAGGCTTCCCTGTACGTTCATTTGGAGTAACGTGGCGAGATAGTCTCGCAGACTTCCCTGTACGTTCATTATGCAGTCAATGCACTTAACTTTTGGTAGCAACATATGAAATTATTTAAATTGAACATGTTGTAGCTACCTTCCTTATGACGTGGTGACATGACAATTCACTGGTAAGTGAGCGCCGTGGGCGCCGATACTTTTCTTGGATTTGTTGTATTTCTATCACTTTTAATATTTTATACACTGTGTGGAGATCAGCTGATCTCGCGCGTTTTCTTTTCGGCATTTCACTTCCTTAAAGGTCGTTTATCCAAAAGGACACGTGTTCGATTTTCAAATCGTGTTTTTAATTTGTACCGACTGGAGTGGTAGGGCACTCGAAAGCGAATGACAGGCCGGCTCAACCAACCGACGAACAAGCACTGAAGGGTACCCTCAATAGAGAAAAAAAAAAAAGTAAATTTACAATTACCTTCAACAAAGTGCAAGGAGTGGTAGCACCTACGCGTTACTACATGTGTGAATACCTAACAGATATTTCTTCCAGGTACCAATCTCGAGGACGAAGCATGAAGTATAATTGTTTTTTTTTTGCATTCGAATACCACTTTACCTCGTATATGTATCTTATTTTAAATATTATGTGGATACTTAACTATTGTCTTTACATTTAAAATCAACAGATAATGCGCAAAAAGTCGCACTTGGTGCTCAGAATGTTGGAACAGCGAATAGGTCAGGAGCTTCTACTCCAAGTCTTCAACAAACAGCTGTCGCTAGCCACCAATGCTGCCAACACAAAGATCGGGAGTGGACTATGGGGCCACTTGCTGCTGTCTACCAATTTATTCGTGAAGGCTATTTTTACGGTCACTGGCAAAGATATGGCGGTGTTTGTAGACCAGTGGGTCAGAACTGGCGGCCACGCGAAGTTCCAGTTGACCTCAGTGTTTAATAGGAAAAGGTAAGGCTTTATTATGTTTTACCATATCGAAATATTTATTTGCATAGCGCCGTAATCTTTTTTTTATTCCACAATAATTGGTCAGCTCGTGACATAATCTTACATGGTGGTGAGTGACGATTTTGCCGAAGATGGGAGCGGGCTTATCAAGATTTCCCAACGCAACGGAAAACTGACTATCTTATCTTCTAGCCGGAACACATCAGTACTGTTAACTTTGATGCTTGGCGACAAGACCTAAAATGGTGGTAGCTAACCAGGCGGGCTTAGAAAATGCCCTTCCACCAACCAAACCGAGTCATACAAATACTCCGCCTGGAATTGAACCCTTGACCTTCCGATGTGAAGCTAATGGAGGCGATTAAGTATATACCTATAATATACACAATCTCTTTCTGCATGTGTTTTGTCAATGGCGTGCAATACTTGTACTTACTCTCAACGTTTCCTAAGGAACCCATAATGTTATTATATTATAGTTTATACACTAGCAGCTTAAAAGCTGATGCGTGTATTTCACTGCGCTTATGTAGTTTCTTAATATTTGTCTTTAAAACTGTTCACGGATGGAGCACTTATAACTGTCTCTGGTAACTTGTTCCACTCGTTCACTACGCGGAGCGCCAAGAAGTGACGGCGTGGGTTGCTTGCACTTACAAATAAAATTACTTAATAAAATACTAATATTCATACATGGTAATTGAATAACTATGTTTAGATAGGTAGTTATTTTTTTTACAACTATAGGTTCTGTGGTTTAAAAAAAAAACTTCCGTGTTAAAGTCCTTTAATTAAATGGTAAAAATATGGCGGGGAAATTAATACACAGTTTGGTACAAGAGCTGCCATATATGTGTGGTGTTCAAAATTTATGTAACATATCCAGAAAGAAATTCTATGCCACTTAAATGGCTATGTCGTATGGCACACTCTCATAAGTTGCTGTAGTGAGACTGAGACAAAGGTAATATAATTTTCATATAATTTGATTTTCTCAGCTACATCTTCGAATCTTATATTTGTCTACTTGCCCGTCGAGCCGTAAAAAGTTGCGTCACTGAAAGAAATTCTATGCCACTTAAATGGCCCCACGTTTGAGTATGTCGTATGGCACACTCTCATAAGTTGGTGTAGTGAGACTGAGATACATGTTATATAATGTGCATATAGTTTGATTTTCTTAGCTACATCTTTGAATCTTATATTTGACTGAGTACTTGCCCGTCGAGCCGTAAAAAGTTGCGTCTCTGACGAGATATAGAAATTCTGAAATGGCATACTTACTAAAAGTAAGGGCACTTCAGGAGCTTGGCTGGGGGCGGGGGTAATCCAATTTATTTCTTTTAACGCACACGTGGGTAAAATGTGTAAACTGGTCCAAAAGTTGACGTTTTGATCCGAGAGTTGTGGGTTCGATCCCCACCCAGGGCAAACATTTGTGTGATGAGCAGATTTGTTTGCTCTGTGTCTGGGTGTTAAATATCTATATATGTATGTATTTGTATGTGTTTAAACGTATATAAGTATGTATATCAGTCTCTGGTTCCCATAACACAGGGAATCCTACTTTGGGGCCAGATGACCATGTGTGATTTGTCCCAGAATATTTATATATATATTAGTTTATTCAAGCTACAGATATACCTCCGGTCCAGATTTTATCCACAAATCTGCAGACACTGTAGGTATATCTGTGGCGGCTCTTGGACCACTTTTGCCCACTATTATTCCATTCAATTAAATGATATTATAACAACGAATATTGACCAGGTTTCACAGGCAAATTATATCGTTATTCATTAGCTTTTCCTTGAATGATTTATTTTACATCATCATCATATCAGCCGAAAGACATCCACTGCTGGATAAAGGCCTCCCCCAAGGATTTCCACAACAACCGGTCCTGCGCTACCCGCTACTAGCGGCTTCCCGCGACCTTCACCAGGTCGTCTTTCCACCGAGTGGGAGGCCTGCCTACGCTACGTCTCCGGTGCGCGGTCGCCACTCGAGAACTTTACTACCCCAACGGCCTACAGTGCCTACTCCGGGACCTACCTGGACAGTAAGGTAGTGGTTCTCTTCCACGAGGCACTCTCCTTGCAGAGTACCGGGACAAGCGTCTTGGCGGCAAGACCTACCGTAACTGGTCCTTGTCTTCACCTTATGGTGTTGGCAGGAATAGTGGCCCCCACTGTATGCCCAAGGGTAGGTAAGTGGGGACGCTATATCATAAACGTGGTAGTTTTACCGTATCTGGTAGATATACGAGAGGGAATGCCTCAACGGCCATCAATTTATTGTACATACCAAAATGATGTTCAATTTCTTAAATACCCAATTTGAACACTTTTTTTTTTCAGAAACACAGTAGAACTCGAAATACGTCAAGACTGCGTCCACGAGCGTGGTATCAGAAAATATGTGGGGCCTCTTCTAGTACAACTACAAGAGCTGGACGGAACCTTCAGACATACCCTCCAAATAGAGAATACTGTTGTGAAAGCTGATATCACCTGTCACAGTAAAAGTAGGAGAAATAAGAAGAAGAAGATTCCTCTGTGTACGGGGGAGGAAGTTGACATGGATCTGTCAGCTATGGAGTAAGATATTCCTTTACTATACCACAGTCCATCTTATACAAAGAATCCATACATTCGTCCAATGGAGATGTCTAGACGGGCAATCGTGCGAGCGATTCGATCGAGGGTTCCAGTGGCGATGGGCAGTTTGAGCCCTAATTACCCTAGTCATCTTTTGAGACAATTCATACAATTCAATTATTTCATGCGGTGGCGGAGGCGGGCGTTCCCAGTGGCTGATAATATCGGCTTTATTGCAAACAATAAAGGTGTTGGACCACTGTTGGACCATTTTTACGCTGTCACCATACTGAGTTTTCTAAACGCATTTCTGATATAATCTTTGTAATGAATATAAAATGCTTGCACATTCCGTGGTAACTGGTTACTGCCATACAGCTAAAAAAATAAGTTGGCACTTTCATTGTCCAGAGTCTATTAGAATCAAACACCCGCAATGTCCATTTTATTGTTTTGACCACTACCGTTAAATTTAAAATGGACATTGCGGTTTTTGATTCTAACCGACTCCATACACTATCGCACATTGTGTTTTTTGTAGCATCTTTGATTTTTTATCATTAATTTCCTTGAGACATTGCTGTTTTTGATGCATATGTAATTTATTTTATTTATTATTTATAATACACTAAAATATTCCTTCAACCATAGAGATTAATATGTCATAGACAACTCCTTTTTTTCTTTTACGGACATTGCGGGTTTTGATTCTAATAGACAATTCATCATCATCATCATATCAGCCGAAGGAAGTCCATTGCTGGACGTAGGCCTCCCCCAAGGATTTCCACGACGACCGCTTCTGCGCTACCCGCATCCAGCGGCTTCCCAAACAGATTGTCGTGTAACTTTTCGTAGAAGTGGATGTAGCTCAGTTTGGATTACGTGTGCATGTCTATCACACAGGTTAAGTAACTACACGTACGAACATTATTTGGATGGGTTTGAATGTTATTGGCATTTTCATCTATTGTTTTCGTGCTTCACAAGGCACGATAAGGCTTGTCAGAGGACTTGGCCCTCGTGTGTGCAGCATGGGACAAATTGCGTTTCTTTACAGCGATTCCCCAGTCCTATGGATCCGACTCGACCCCGAAATGTCTTTACTTCGAAGCACAGTCATATCCCAACCGGATTACCAATGGCAGTACCAGTTACGTCATGAGCGTGACGTCACAGCCCAGAGCGAGGCCATAGATGCACTCCATAACTACCCAGAGCCAGCTACGAGGAAAGCTCTGACAGATACCATAGAGAATGAGCAGACTTTTTACAAGATTAGATGTAGAGCGGCGCATTGTTTAACTAAGGTAAGTCTAGACTGAAGTAAACTAGGTTTCATTATTGTCATCCTTCCTGTTTCCTGGATTAGTCAGTTAGAAAAAGAGTAGTAGTACATTACTGCAGCGGCCAGCAAAAGAAGCATTGAGGCATCAATGCCTAGTTGTGGCCAAGGCAGGCGTCCGTCACTCGCTCAAGGCCACGCGTTATATGCCTACCGCTACGTGTATCGGAGACGATAAAACTCCCCCCCGCGCGCGCCTCCGACTTTTATTACCAGGGCGAATGTAAACGAAAAAATCTGAAGAACTATATTATTAAATAGTTACTTCGTAAACTATAGCTTGTATTCACAAGCCGTTTTTTGTTATGACTTGTAGATAGTAACAGAAAAACTACCTAGTTTTTACCTAGCTTTCACTGAAAATAACAATAATTCAAGCTCACAATGAGGCCCTCTTGGGCAATGCTTTTGTATGAATAGTACTTATGTATCAGGATATTTATTATAAAAGTGTAACAAAAAACATAACTGCACTAGCTTCAATGCTTTGTTACAGGAGAAACCTAACTTTGACGAAACAGCACTGTTTACTCATTTCAAAGCCTATAATAAGGATTCATCTTTTTATGGTGGGCTTAAAGTCCCTCCAGAAACTTTTAAAATAAATATTAAAACATTCGTTTCATTACCACAATCATCATAGGTACAACCCTAGCACATTCGCTCGATGACGCGCTCGCACGTGGGTCGCGCGGCGGGCAAAACAATCTCAACTCTCTGTATGCGTAGTTATGGTACATTTCTTCTCGCTACAAACAGCTGGTATTATTATTAAGATTTTGTAGGTTATTATAGCGTAGGTATTTACGCTTTTGTAAGGGAGTGATGTATCTGTTACGAAGTATTTATTTAGTAATCTGTGGCCAAGGCTTGTATAGTACTTTTCTCAAATAATGCTCGGATTTCATATTAAACGGAAAACTATCACGGCTAAGTAGGCTTTCTTAGTTTAGAAGTAATAGTCCACCAACTGAAGATGTGCAGTTGAATTTGTTAAAGTTTCATTGATTTTACTTACAAAATGTTATATTGAGTTTAAAGATATTTATTCCCATAAAGACAGCAGTCACTTCCATGAGAAAAATATAAATATTATACTTAACAAAGTACAATTTGTAAGTTTGTGTTCGCTCGTTTTGGAAACATAAAAAATAAAATATATATCTATATATATATACATATTAAGATTTGTGTGTTTGCAGGGTCATTCATCACATCGATATTTGGCTAATAATGTATAATATCTTCCAATATATATTGGTAAAGTTTACCTTTAAATGTGTTGAATGACTCCGCATTTTTTACATGTGAGGGTAGTTTGTTGTACAGTCGTGCCCCCTCAAAAGTAAACATTTTTTTACCATAATTAGTTCGTGCCTTCGGTAGAACCAGATAACTAGCGCGCCTCGTTATTCTTTTAGTTACATGCCTTAATTGGGTAAGTGAGATAGTTGTGTGAATAGTTTTGTATATTTTTGAGGTAGATGTTAGGTAGGGATAATTGAAAAGCATTTTGATCAATTTGTTTTGAGCTACTTGTAGTTCGAGAATTTTAGTTTTGGAGGCGCTGCCCCAGATTTCTAATAGATAAAGTAGATGTGATTTGACAAGGGAGTTATAGATGGTGAATCTAATATGGCGTGGAATGCATCGTACTGTGTTACGGAGGGAGCCCATTAGGGATGACAGCTTATTTTTTATTTATTCTATTTGAGTGTTCCATGACAGGTGTGTATCCATTCTTAGGCCTAGATATTTTTCACAGCTTTTTTCTTGGATAGGTATATTATTGATGGTTAGAGCTTCATAGGAAGAGATATGTTTGTTTTTAGCCTTAAAAATGATATAGGAAGTTTTTGAAATATTTATGGTTAGGAGATTATCCTGGAGCCAATTAAAAATTTTATTCAGATCTTCTTGTACGAGTGACGTAATGTCGTTTATCGAGGAACCAAAGTAGAACAGGCACGTATCATAAAGTTAAATGTCTATGTAAGCCTATGTCACAGATGTTATTAAAATAAATTAAAAAAGCAAAGGTCCTAAAATGGAGCCCTGCGGGACACCGCACGTTACCGGGAGGGCTGTACTCTGTTGTTCTTGTATTTTTACTATTTGCTGTCTCTTTTCAAGATATGATTGTAACATTTTCAATGCATTCCCTCTGACACCTATCCTCTCCAGCTTATTTAGCAGTATGTTATGGCTTACTGTATCAAACGCCTTTTTCAGGTCAATAAAACACCTTAAACAACCCTCCTATTATCAATGTTGTGCTTGATTTTAGTAACCAAATCAAGTGTTGCTCCAAGTGTGTTACTTTTGGGCCTAAAACCGTATTGGCGTTCAGAAATAAAGTTTATTGAATCTAAGTAATTTTCGAGCCGTCTGTGTATAATTTTTTCAAGAATTTTAGAGAGTACGGGTAGTACAGAAATCGGTCGGTAGTTTCCTGGATCAGTCTTGGGTCCTGACTTAAAGATTGGGCTGACTTTAGCTATTTTAAGAATATCTGGGAAACACCCATCATCTAAGAGTTTATTGAAACATTTTGTAAGTGCTTTCACAATTAAGTTTTTTATACACAATATAGCTTTGGTACTAATTCCATCAATGCCTGTATTTGAATTTGGATCAAGGTTGTTAATGATTTCAATTATATATTATCAACTGCAAATATAATTTTGTTTTTTAAAATATACATTTATCTTTTGAAAAGACACTATTTTGCGAGAGTCCGACTCGCACTTGGCCGGTTCTCTATCCACAACACCTCACTTGATGGTAAGTGACGATGTGGCCGAAGATGGAAGCGGGCTTACCAAGATTCTTTAACATAATGGGGAACTGCATAATGTTATTAGTTTAGGCGGCAAGACGTAGATAAGATGGTGGTCGCTAGCCAAGCGGGCTTAAAAAATGCCATTACACCAACCAAACCGAGTCTTACAAAGTTAGCCTCTGCCGGGGATCGAACCCGCGACCTCCTGGCATATGAAGATAATGGACTTAATCATTACGCCACGGCGGTGGTTAAAACTGCAAAAGTATCTCGCACGTCGTGGGCAGTTTTGCGTTTCCTAAATCGTGTCTCGGGTGGTGCAGTGTCTGTGAAGAGGACAATTATACCGCCCGTCACACTGAATAAATCGTCTGTTATAGACGCAAAAGGCTAAAACTGTATCTAGGCGAGTCAGCAGTAATCTGTTAATGCCCCCTTCCCTTTTCTTCAAGGGAGTTCCCCTTTAATGGGCTTTATTCTTTATTACAGGTAGCAAACGCAATGGTGAGCTCGTGGGCAGGCCCGCCGGCCATGCTGACGATATTTCGCAAGATGTTCGGCTCGTTCGCGGCGCCGCACATCATCAAGCAGAACAACTTCGACAACCTGCAGCATTACTACTTGCAGAAGACTATACCTGTCGCTATGGCTGGTGAGAATTGATTTACCTTTTTTATTTTGGTCAACTAGCAGTTGTTACATTAATAAAACAATATGTTATTAGAATTTAGAGCTAAATATAAAACATATAAAACATGCAGACAGCATGCGCCAATGAATACCGTTTTTTTTTCTACAATTGGTAAGCCCATGTATCATACATGCATCATACTCGTATCACCTGATGGTAAGTGACGATGATTATGTTAAATAGATAGGTTACGTGTATATAAATGTAGTTTTAAAGACTATTTATCTATTTTAAACTTAATACAATTTCCCTAATTTTGAACATTTGGGTTTATGTCAAAACGCTGGCTGTAAATCACTTATTGAAATTTAAGTATAACCTGCGTAGATAAAGAAACGAATTTTAAATGGCGGCCGGTGTCATGCTATGTAACTCATATCGTATATCTGTCTATACTCTCACTGCGCGGTTATAACAGCAGCTGAATTAATCTAAGTAAGAAAATTCCAATTAGTTCAACTATTGTACACTACCTGCTGCCTATTGTCATAAAAATCTTGATACTTTTGACAACACTTGTTACAGACTCTTCCATTGTGCCTTCCGCAATTTTCAAAGCGTTTCTTTATCTGCACGGGTTATACTGATGGAAACTCTTGCACAAAAAATAAGATACAGATGTTTTATCTCACTAGTGCAGGTTAGCCATACTTGTGTGTGTTAATGTACATGCACATTGTCTTTGCGTGCGTAAGATCGGGAGCTTACAATAACGCACACAATAGACACAACTTACAATAACACTGAATAGCGCGTGTCGATACGCATTACACACACAAGTATGGCTAACCCGCGCTTGTGAGATAAAACATCTTACGCGTTGCCGATGCTGACTAGTCTCGCCTTTTATTTGGTTTAATAGGTGTTAACAGCATCTTTACTAAGACATACATCCGAAAGTGTGTCTATCTGTCGGTCTATCTATTTGTTACTCTACCAATCTTATATACTGAACTGAATTCGCTGAAAGAAAACAGCCCAAAATTGGCCCGAAAATGTCCTAAAACATTCGGCGCAAAAATTTATCTCATGTTATTCACTGGTATGAGTAAAAATATGTAATAAGATGCCTATAAAGTAATAATATCTAACATTTATTTTTAACCTCCATGCAGGTAAATATATGTGGGATTTTTTGTGCACACGCCTGCGGAGAAACTCGCTGGTTGTGTGTGAAGTTGACCAACCCGCACTGGGCCCGCGTGGTCGACTAAGGCCCGATCGCCCTTATTCAGGGCAGGCTCGAGCCCCTCGGTGGGGACGTATATGAGCTGATATGATGATGATGATGATGGGCTTAACATGATTGTATCTACTTTAGCAATGTTAACAACTCATAAACGTTCCCACTGCTGGGGCACCGGTCTCTTCCAAACTGGTTAGGCCATACTCCACACACGGGGGCCAAGTCCGGGTTGGTGAAGTTTGTAGTGCTAGTGGCAAACCCCACTGTAAGAAGTTTTTCAAGCCGCTTGTAAGGCAGCTTTACGGAGATTCTCCAGTCCAATGGATCGGACTTTTCGAAGCTCAGTCATATTCCAACAGGATTACCAATAACAGTACCAGGTACCTTTTGCAATAAGACCAAAGAATACTAACTGTACTATTACAGCGCAAAGAAACATACCTCCCCCCCAATATATCGTCGCCTGTTACACAGCAGTACTCGCAGCAAAACAGGCAGGCCGGTCACTGCGAGTGCGACACAATTAAAGGGAGGTTAGAAAGTGAAGCATACATATCATCGAGTTTAGGTACTTACTCTTGATTCATTGTATACAGTTTCGTAGGCTGATAAGACCTTTGGATTGGAAATATATCATCATCATCATATCGGTCGAAAGACGACCACTGCTGGACAAAGGCCTTCCCCCCCGCCCAAGGATTTCTACAACGACCGGTCCCGGGAAGCCAGTATCCAGTGACTTCCCGCGACCTGTCCCAGGTCGTCGCGTCGGTCCGCCGACTCTTCCGGTGCGCGGTCGCCACTCGAGAACTTTACTTCTCCAACGGACATTAGTTCTACGAGCTGTGTGCCCATATATTGAAAAAATATATGAATTCTTACAAATAAATACGTGTGTTTCTTGCAGGCTTACGCAACATCCACGGCATCTGCCCACCGGAAGTGGTTCGATTTATGCTCGATCTGTTCAAGTACAATGACAACTCCAAGAACCATTTTTCAGACAACTATTACAAGGCGGCTTTGGTGGACGCTTTGGCAGCGACGATTACGCCCGTCATATCCGTGTTGCAACCTGTGAGTATTTCTTGAGTTTTGGTTTAGTTTAAACATACAGGTTTTAACAAAATTGGTGTACTGTACTGAACAAATTTTGTTCTATGACTGCTGAAATCGTAAAAAAAATCATACAAATAGATCAGTTGATCGACCAATTTTATACATTTTTGTATGGAAGGTTGTGTGTGAAGTTGGCCAACCCGCACTGGGCCCGCGTGGTCGACTAAGGCCCGATCGCCCTTATTCAGGTTAGGCTCGAACCCCTCGGTGGGGACGTATATATGAGCTGATGTGATGTGATGTGAGAATTTTTTTGAGAATTGACTATGGTTTCCTTGGGGAAAGTCGTTCAGTATGACGATTAGAACCCACAGTTAAAGACCTACACCAATTTTGTTACACCCTGAATACCTAAGAAAAAAAATGTGTACAGGGAAGTCAGAAGTTTTAGAACTTTTTTTGTTGTCATAAGTACTGACTCCATCCAACAGGACTCGGCAAAAGCGAGAGAGTACAAACTATGTTTATTTTTTCTTTCGTGGTCTCGTTTCGTGCGAATTTTATCTGACTGCCCAAAAAGGAGGTTAATGTATTTTGGATGTATGTATGTAAGTATGAGTTTTTTTGACTGAGCCTGTAGCCTAAACGGTTTGATGGATTTTGAAGTGCGAGGTGTCGTGAGATTCGTCTGGATCCCCTGAGTGACGTTTTATACATTTTTACCAGACTCTCCAAAAAGAGAGTCATGTTTTGTGCAGTCGGGTTCTTAATTTTTAATTAAATTGGTTAGGTTATTCGACAGAGGCAAAGAATAAAGACTATTTACTACATAAAAGAAGGTTAACTCCGTAAAATCATTTGAATGAATGGCGACTCTTGCTACGACTCAATAAAGTGCAAATTCAGATCGCACAGCGCTTATTACCTACAGTTATATTCATCTACAAGTTGAATCTTTTTCTATCGCGTAACGCTTATCTCTTCTGACTACTGAATTTGCCCCATTCAGGGGTCGCGTGGCGTAGAGCGTGGCGTAGGAACATTTTCATGCCTACAGCGTGGAGTGCGACAGGCCTGACAGAGGATATTTATCGTCTAGATCAAGAGCGGCGGCGATGATGCGCCGAAAAAAAAAAGCTAACTGTTAGCCTATACGCCGCTCCCCGCCCTTCAGTGTCCATAGTGACAACACGGGATACGCACGCACACATGCGTATAAACGCTGGCATATTTTTATCTTAGTGATTACAGGGTGAGGATTTGTCTAGTCAGTAATAATTATTTAATTATAATTGAACTGGTGAAGGCCGCGAGAAGGCGCTGGATGCGGGTAGCGCAGAACCGGTCGTCGTGGAATTCTTTGGGGGAGGCCTATATCCAGCAGTGCACGTCCTTCGGCTGATATGATGATGATGATGAAAAGCGGTGGCCGAGCTATTAAATGTCAAATCGAGAGCCGTTTATATTCAATCTTTTTTCAACCAAATTAAGCATATTAATCTCTACAGGATGTATCAAAATTGGTGTAGGATCTGTTAACCGTTAACTCGTTGGAATATTATTTATAAACAGACCGCTTTAATCGCCTGAATTGAGTGAACTAGTCCTATGATAACGGAGGATACTTATTTCCAACAGGGTGCACCAATAACAGCAGACTCTTTATCAGCCGATACGAAATTAGTTCTCGAAGAGATCACCAGAGTCCTGAACCTAGAAAAGGTGTTGCCGTGCTACAAAAACACGATAACAGTCAGTTGTTTGCGGGCCATCCGTCGGTTGCAACAGTGTGGCCATTTGCCTAGTATACCTACAATTTTTAGAGCGTATGCTCAGTATGGGATGTACATTGGTAAGTACACATACATAGTGTCCTAGAATGGTTGAATCAAATTGATGTGAGATAGCTTGGCTAAGGACCTACCAGATGACATAGTTTGTAAAGAATTTTGCTCCTTTAATTTTGTATGATAAATGCATTTCTTTTAATATACTGTGATTTTGTAAAAAAAAAATACTACATTAAGGGTGAGTTGCACCATGTAACTATAACGATAACCAAACAGTAACATGCCGTCAAGTCGCCGTTATTTCACCATAACAATAACCGGTCAAAATCGAGTGGTTAACGTCTTTAAATAACCGTTGTTAAAATGACACAACCCAACAGTGCAAATCCTTTTAAAGGGCTATAGATCAGTTCATTTGCAGTTAATTTGCTGATTTAGTATGTACCTACCGGGTACGTAGGTTGCGAACATTTATTTTGCTACCTACTCCTATTGTATTGGTGATATTTTGGTAATTCTAACAGATATGTTAATTTTTTATACCTCGTCTTAAAGATAGTAAAATGTAGATGTTTTTAAGATATCATGCAAATAAAATTGTATTAAGATTTTTTGTTTTATACTTGCTTTTTTATGCAATGTTTTCGTTAAATTACAAGTTTTTTTTTTAAATTTTGAAGCATTGTGTTCACATTTATGAAAAAAAATACAATCTATCGATTCTAATTTATCATTTAGAATGTAACAAAGTCAAAATCAATAAAAAATACGAACGGTAATTAATTATTTTCGTTTTATTGATATTTAGATATAACACTTGGGATGTTTTATAAAAAATCTTAAAACTGCAATATCTCAAAAATGGGTCACTTTTGCATAAGGTGTTATATGGTTTAATTTGTTGCAAATGAACTGATCTATAGCCCCTTATAAGGATTTGCACTACATACCAGTTAGCCTGTATATATAACCCGCGATTTGACGGCTGGTTACGGTTTGGTTATCGTTATAGTTACATGGTGCAAATCACCCTAAGTGTGCAGAGTATATAAAAAAAACTTCCTCATTTCATCAGCTTTCCAACAAGGTACTAAAGTTTTAAAAAGAAATTGGTTAAAGTAAAAAAGTGGCCTAGTGCGTGTAGGACCACGCGCAATTTAGGGTTCTGTAGTCTTAAAAAAAATGTATATTTAAAAAAATTAAGGTTTTTGCAGCTAGTAAAGATTTGTATGGAAAATCTATGACCTTTTTACAGAACCAACTGCATATCTTAAGTTATAAAAAAAGCTACTTGGCCATGATAGTTTTCCTTTCAAATAATTGAAATGCTCTATTATTTCCAATACTTTTAAAATTTCCTGCAATAGCAGCTTGGCTGCTAAAGGAGTGGGATGTAAATCTTAACAAAATCCCCACTTAAAAACTCAATATTTACTAAACGAACTATTCATGGGAACAGCATCATCTTCACTTACTAACAAGAAAACTTAATAAGTTTTTTGTATGGGGATCCACTCATTTTTAGGGTTCCGTACCCAAAGGGTGAAAACGGGACATTATTACTAAGACTACGCTGTCCGTCTGTCACCAGGCTGTATTTCATGAACCGTGATAGCTAGACAGTTGAAATTTTCACAGATGATGTATTTCTGTTTCCGCTATAACAACAAATACTAAAAATAAAAAAAAGTGAAAGTCTCCATACAATAAACGTGTTTTTTTTTAAATCGTGAAGGAACTAGCGCCATCTAGTATCATGGTACGGAACCCTTTGTGCGCGGTTCTGACTTGCACTTTACCGGTTTTTTAATTATTTTATTTTCTGCAATAGTTGTACATATACTGTGAAAATTTCAGCGGGATATCTATAAAGGTTGAAAAGATACAGCCTTTTAAAGTTCAGACAGACGGACAGACATCGTAGGCTTAGTAATAGTGTCCCGCCCGTCATCTGGCATTCCCTGAAATATACTAAAAAATACAGTCTTCTTGTAAATGGTATTTGATTCTACATGATATTCTTCACCACCAGACGTGCGGATAGCCGCCTTCGAATGTCTAGTAGATTTCGTACGTGTCGACGGCAAGCCTGAAGACCTGTCTTCTTTGCTGACTGCCGTGGAGAACGATCCTGACCCTGGAGTGAAGCACAGCCTCGCGCGGCTGATGGTCAACAACCCGCCCTTTGAGAAGGCGCAGAGGCATCGGCTGGATACTGAGGCAGTTGTGCATAGGTAAGATCTGGATAAGTTGTACCTCATCAGTCTGATAGTGAATGTCACGGGAAACCGCTGGATGCGGGCAGCGCAGGGCCAGTCGTTATGAAAATCCTTGAGAGATGCATATATTCAGCAGTGGAGGTCTTTCGGCTGATAAGACGAATCAGACTTTGAGCCACACCCCGGACACTCCATACAAACGAGCGAGAAATGATATACATAATTATAACTGACGTATCTATAGGCAAGAATGCAGGTAGGGTTGAATCACACCGGCGGTATTGGTCACGAAATGTTTGTTAGTTATTTACTGCATGCACACTGCAAGATATATATACTGTGCTGCAAGCAACAATCAACAGTTATCTTACATGATTAAGTAACTTACATGGATAACATTGTACATTTGTTCTTCAAACACAGGAGCTTTTGTCCGTGAAACAACCTACAATAATAGTCAATCTCAATCTATAATTTCGAGATCACATTTTATAATATCACACCACTAGATATTTCTATACAACTCATACTTTTCACACCATCTAATCAAATTATCACAAGCCACAATAACAAACTGACATGTGACATATGAAAAACATAAAGGAACTACATTTCTAAAAAAAAAAGATACAGCTAGTATGAAGATTCATAGGAACTGATTGTTCTTAGATTTGGTCGTATAATATTGGTGGTCAGCCAATCATGATACGAGGCATGCTGAGACGCCGCGCCGCCTATTGGCGTCGAGCGGTGAGCGGCGCGCAAAGTAAATATAAGTGACGTTAATCGCGCATGCGTAGTTCGTCCTTTACGTTCGGTAACTAGTTGCTTTTTCTTCCGGTGTACGAAATCACAGCGGCGCGCAAAGTGAATATAAGTGACGTTTATCGCGCTTGCGTAGCTCGTCCTTTACGTTTGGTACCCAATCTACATCCAATCTGAGTGACGGGGGGGTGAGGTCGAATTTAGAGAGCGGCAGGGAGTGTCCATACTGTACTTTAGTACTAATATATATACTGTGCTTTGAGCAGTGGAAGGTTTTTATCAGCGATTGGTTCACACTAGTGAAGCCAAAAACCTAGTAAAATCCTACACCTTTTTCAAGTCCTTGTACAGATAATATGTTAATGTAAAAGTGTCCTTTTTAGACGACTTCAAATAGGAGGAGGTTCTACTGTATGGTTTTTTTATCTATGTTACGCTATTTCTACTCCGAATGTGAACCGATTTTGTGGATTCTTTTTTTATTTGATAAGTTATGCCTCCCATGTGGTCTTATTTAAATTGTATCAAAATCGGTTTTGTACCTTTAAGAAGATTAACAAAAACAAAAAGGATGTTATTGCGATTGAAGTCGGTTATTTTAACGTGTTTAGCGGTTCTTCAATTCGGAACCTGTATGCCTGTGGTTTGGGAAATGTTAAGAGAAGCTCAGATTCAAGATTCAAAATAAGTGCAAATCACACTCTATCTGATAGTCAGAAAATAGTAATTACATAATATACATAATGTCATTTGTGAAAAATAAAAAAATATACAATCATTAAGTTAATAACGTCAAAATACAATGATTGATAGAAAATAAATGATGTCATTAGGACATGAAAACAATATGACACGAGAAGTAACACATTAAAATCATTGAAAGTCATTAAAGCCTTTGACAAGAGTTGGCCAGTTCACACGGACAGCACCCGGTCACGAGTATAACGCGAGAGTCAGCCATCGCTCCCCTTAACCATATTAGAGGGAAAGGAACGATCCGGCTCTCGATGCGCCACCATCGGCAGCTAATTTTAACACGTTTAAAGTACCTGGATTTTGTAGTCTTATTTATTATTGTTGCCGAAAGTACCGAAACCCAATGAGGAAAAATATGTTATTGTAAAGTTAACTGCATATTTCTTTAATAGGATAGCACAGTGTGTGATAGATAGCCACTCATTAATTTTATTATTTTTACAAATATTTGTCTCCTTGGAAGCGCTAATGATTCATTAACTTTATCTTTGTAACTATTGCATGAGACAATAATTTGACACATCGTCTCAAACTTCATGCTAACGCAATGTTTGATAAAAATAAATACATAATTATCTTATTGTTTTAGACTATGGAACAATATAAACAGTATGTTATCAAACGATGCGAGACTGAGATGCGACCTTGTGGACCTGTACTTCACTTTGTATGGAACAAAGAGGCCATTGTGCGTGCCTCTGCCCGAAATACAAGCGATGATGAAACAGATGCACAGCAAGGAAAGAGAGAGGCTGGAGAGAGAGCGAGAGAGGGAGAAGGAGAAAGATAGACAGAAAGAGTTGGACCCGCAGCCTGTTATCAAGCAAGAGGTTGTGGAAGATGTAAGTGTATCCTTTCTTACTAATTTTATTAATGTGAAAATGTGTTTGTTTGTTTGTTTGTTACCTTTTCATACCTCAACACCTGGACCAATCTTGATGAAATTTGGCATGCAGGTAGCCTGTGTCACGGGGAAGGACATAAGCTACTTTTTATCCCGTGAAAGTAGCATAGTTCGATGCAGTTCCTGAGAAAGCTGAAAAAATTACTCTCTTTTTGGCTGATTTATTTAACATCGCAACGGAACGGAACAATGGATTGTTGTGATTTTTAGCACAGAGATGGTTGAGGAGTGACATAGACTGCTAATCACAATAGCCCGATTTGAGATAGGGATCTGGAGAAAACTAATTTCCATCCGCTTGCGGCTCGCGCACCACTCACCTTCAAAGACAGCCTTAAAAAAACGATATCCACGCGGGCGAAGCCGCGGGCAAAAGCTAGTATTAGATATTTTGCTCAGCTACTTTACACTATCAGTGTGCACTTACAAAAATGCTTTTTACTATCTCTAGCTGATTTGCCTGTACAAATAAAAAAAAATAACGGCCCTAAAGCGTCCGTTAAAATCTGTTTGTTCCTGACCTATTTGCGTTACAGGGTCAAGTCAGTCAGTGAGTCATTGATGAGCGTAAATCTTATATTTATTAAATATTTCCACCCAGGTAAAATACGAGCCTGTAATCGGTCCGCTAGAAGCTTTAGGCCCACCGCCGCTGGTGCCGATACCTAAGACCGAACCACGTGACGACGTACTGCCAGTGCCCGTTACCAGCATCAAGGAGGAAGAGGTCAATGTTGACGTCACGTCGATGCAGGATATGCCTGTGAGGGTGTATACTGTAAGTTAACTACCTGCGTTTTTAAAGTTTTAAATGTGTGGAATGTTTTTTTCATCTCTCCTGTTCGGAAAGTTTAATTTTCATGAGTAGATAGCCGGGTGGAACGTTGCTTTTCCATCCCTAGGGAGGAAAGTATTTTTTTTATTGCCAGCCATGGAGTCGAAGATAATTGAGATACATCATATTATTAAATTACATTAAAATAAGAGGTTTTCATATATCTTAACTCAACTATACATTAAACGACGTGTTTATTACGATCTATAGGTTGATATTAAATCATTTTTTAGTTGGTCTATTTTTTCACAATTACAGAAGATTTAAAACTAAAAATAATTTCTCTATCTGCTGCACGCCATAATGCCATGATAACATGACACTTTTTTTTTTAATTTTCGCCTTGGCCACCTAGATGCACGTCGTGACCAACTCGATTAGGTACAATCTAGTCCGCCGTGGCAACCGGCCATTGCGAAAAGTTTGGAGGCTGGGTTGGGTATAGGTAGGTAAACTTAATTTTTTGATATCTAATTAATATTACGTTTCCTCACAGTCGAAATGAAAAGTAGAGTGTTTAACTCGGGTGAAATGACCATTTTCACCCTCGAACTATTGGCGCTCTCACTTCGTTCGAGCGCCAGAAATATCTTGAGTGAAATGGGCCACTTTCTTCCCTTGATTAACAATCTACTATTGCTGTATTGTATGCATGTGTGTAAAAACACTTTATTTATTTTATATTTTCAAGAGATTCAAAGGAATACGAGTAGCTAGAAGTGAGGAATGTTGTGACTCGTGCGATGTTAAATATAGGATCTTCTAAAACTACTGACAACTTTTTCCAAGGAACTTATACTAAATTCCTAAAAAATCAAAATTAAACTTTAAATTTGGACGTGCTTCGGCTGATATGATGATGATTCAATTTATTTCAGAGGAGAGAACGGCAGTCCTCGACGGATTTTCTTAGATAAAAAAATATATCTTTCGTTTATTACCTATTTCTCTCTAGTCGGGGGACTAAAAAGTTTTTAAAATCCTTTTTCAATTACGTATTAACACCCGACGTGGGCTTTTGCTTTTTATTTTAAACTTTTTAGAGTACCTACGTTCACTTAGTTCTCCTTCTCATTAAAAGTCTTGAACTACGTCTTACTCTCAAAGATTTTGTTGTCCGTATGTCGTAGATTCTTTAAATTCTCAACAACTCGTAACATATGCATGCTTTATGAATTTTTATTGAGCTGCAGCGCCCCTTGATGGTCTACGGTTATAAAACATGTTTAGACTTGCTCTGAATAACCTAACCAAATTAAAAAAATAAAAACCCGACTGCAAAAAAACATTACCCCTATTTTTGCGCAGTCGAGTTAAATTGAATCCTATGTCACTTTCTGGATCACGAAAAATCGAACGACACCTCGCACTCAAAAATCTATCAAACCGTTTAGGCTACAGACTCAGCTAAAGAAATGGACATACATACTTACATTACCCACCTTTTTGGGCAGTCTGTTAAAAATGACAAACAAAGCAAAAAACAGCAGCGGAATCGGTTGAATAGCCCCTGAGAAGCCTCAAGTGCCAACCGTCCTGGCTGCTGCAGCGCTTCCTGATGGTTTACCAACATAAAACATTTCTAAGAACCTGCTCTGAAATTATACCTTTTAAATACAAAACACCGCAAGGAAATCGGCCTAGTAGTTTTCGAGATTAATAGCAACATTAGCGCCAACCATCCTGGATGCTGCAGATCTTCCTGATGGTCTACCGCTATAAAACATATCTAAGAACATGCCCTGAAATGACACCTTTTAAATGCAAAAAACCGCAAGGAAATCGGCCCAGTAGCACAGATGATCATAATAGTAGAAGTACCAGTAGTTTCGAGATAAATGGGATCATTCGTTTGTACACACAAACGAACAAACCAGCAACCTCTCACCCTAAACGCCCTCCTGCGTTCCGTCGTGGTTAAAAAATTTGGACCTTTCTTACTAAATTCGTTACTAAATACAAAAAAATTGCGAACTGAGTATAGGTCCTTTGGGAAAAAAGTTGTTCAGTTTCCTAGGTAGGAAATCCTTTATTTTTTTAATAATTTTAAAATACTAAATTAATAGATGTTTCTGAATAAATGAAATAGGTATGAATAAAGATTATTTAGTTATTAAAGCCTTAATATTAAAGGGTAACACGCAATTTTGAACTTATCCTTCGGTCAGATGAGCAAATAGAATGATACGATAATGGATAGTGATTTATTTTATTCACAAATGTTGAGCCCTTGGATAACGGAGTGGAACTGCGTCAGTGTTTCCCGATTCTGCTACAATTTGGGGACCTTTAAGGCGAGAGTGAATAGGCATTATTTGATTTTACGTGTACCATTCTCGACTGTATAGTTACTTCCCATCAAGTGAGTTGCAGTTAGGGTAATACTATTTTTATATCTTTTTTTTTATATAGCTTACGCCTTTGTCCTACAGCGTCACTTTGCACGATCCTGACATCCATCCCTCTCTTCTTTTACATCCAACAATCTTCTCGCTACTCACTTCTCGTTTTTGAGGACGTCACCAATTTGGTCGATAAACGTCCTCCTTTATATCTACAGGCGTCTTTTGCAAGTTTATCTTATCTTGATTTTTAAGGGTTGCCACCGCAATTAAAAAAAACAATTATTATTTTTTTAATCAAAAATGGCTATAACGATTTTAATGAAACTCGGTATGTTACGCGGTAGTTAAAATCGGTATAAGGTACCTCATATACAAATTCAGGTTGTTTGTTACTTTTTTGTTAAAAATGGCTCTAACGTTTATATTTAAACTTTGTGAATAACTAGGACTTAATAAAGCCTACTGTACTGAGTACTTCATTATTCCAGGAAAAATCTGACAAACTGAATTGAATATATTTTTTTTTATATACAAACTCATTTTTTATATATTTTTTTTATATAAAAAATGAGTTTGTGATAAATGACAAAACACGTCCCCATTCTTTATTCATGTTCTCCAACATATAACGAAACCAGTAATTAATTATCAATTTTTTTGAACAAATCTCTTCTCACAAATTAGAAGGTTTGGTCAATTTTCAATACTTTGAAGGCCATTTTCTCCTAACAGGTTGAGTTTGGGCAGCTAAAAAAAATACGTGTCCGTTATTTTAGACTACTCTTTAGCATATATCAAAATAAATCAAATCGGAGTCGGACAGTTGGGTACCCTTCCTTGTGAGTAATGTACCTCCCATACAAACCCAAATTATTTGATATTTTTTTATCAAGTCTGATGTACCTAGCTTTATTCTTTGCTACTAATAAGTAAGTGTAATGTTTATTGTTGATTTGTACTCTTTAGCATATATCAAAATAAATCAAATCGGAGTCGGACAGTTGGGTACCCTTCCTTGTGAGTAATGTACCTCCCATACAAACCCAAATTATTTGATATTTTTTTATCAAGTCTGATGTACCTAGCTTTATTCTTTGCTACTAATAAGTAAGTGTAATGTTTATTGTTGTTTTGTGTATTTTTTTATTTTTTTTTATTCACTATTGGTAAACCCTTGACAACATCTCACCTGGTGTATGTATATGTGTATGTCCAAGTTCGACAGACGGTGAAGGCTAATCACGAAAAAGTACGCACAGCGTGTCTGTACAAGTGTACAATTTAATTTTGCTGAACTAACTTATCGCACAAATTTTGTATCACCATCATCATCATATCAGCCGATGGACTCTTCCACTGCTGGACAAAAGCCTCCCTCTAGGATATCCACAACGACCGGTCCTGCGCTGCCTGCATCTAGCGTCTTCCCGCGATCTTCACCAGGTCGTCGGTCCACCGATTGGGTGACCTGCCTACGCTACTTTTCCAAATCCTTTACTAGCCCTTAATGATCTAATATGCGATCTACTGTGACATAGATTAGCTTCTAATATCACTTTTTTGGCCTACAGCATGATTCGAAGCGGGATCGGGACTTTACTTCCGATAATGCTGTCGCTCTGCCAGGCATACCCGGCTCATCAGGACCTATTGGCTTTGAGCCCGGCATGTTCCGGCACGATAAAGACGACTTGGGTGCCCCTAAGGTAAGCTGCGTGGTATTTATTGAGGAATAGTAAAAACCAAAACTTTTAGCACGTTAAACTTTTTTTAATCAATAATTGGTAAGCCCTTGGCATTATTCTACCTGATGGTAAATAACGATGATGCCGAAGATGAAGCGGGCCTACCAAAATTCCCCAACGCAATGGGAAACTGGCGATCTTATCTACTTATGGTTATAATAGGGATGACGAATGCTAGTCATCTGATTTACTTTTTATCATCTGTCAAAAACGACATTTTGTTCTAAAAATGTTTGAAATACCTAGGCGTGACGTCATAGTTTTGCAGCGTCATTTTGTGATTTTGGTAAATTAAAAATCGAAGACCTGATGGAAAACAAAACGAGTAAGGTTTTCCGAAGTTTAAAGTTAGGTTTAAATTTAGTGATCAAGAGTTCATTATTTATTTCTGATGCTGTCGTCATCCCTATTAGAACTAACCTAACCAATTCCTATGATTATGTCACTCAGGGGTTCCAAGATGAATTATATATAACGACACCTCGCATTCCAATATATATTAGGTCTTTATCTATTGAAATTGCCGATTGTATAAAAAAGTTCAAGATGAAAATTAATATTAAGAACTATAGTTATTATAACAAAATTTATTCTCAAAATAGCATTAGACTATTATAAATTAAATGGTGGTAAACATATGCCTATTGTTTAGATATTTTGAGAGCACGGTGGCTTTAACTCCATGAAGTCGGGTTTTTCACCTGAAAAAAAATCGCCTTTATTGAGGTAGAAAATAAACATTTTTAATTTTAAAGCTCTAGATTTATCGCAGCAGTTTCTTACTAATGTCATATTTGGAAATATCCGCATAAGATTTCGTCACTTTCAGGAAAATTCAAGAAAATTAACTAGTCTAAAAAATTGCCCCATCTGTCTGACCACTATGAAAACGCCTTTGTACCATTCAATGCTACATAGCTCAAGGGATTGGAACATGAAAGACATGCCACAAGTTACTAATAAAAGACCATATTATGTAGTGTCACCATAAGGTCAATAACAAAAAACAATAACTTTTTTATTTTCAATAAAAATTGGCATTGGCAACTTCGAAAACTGAATCGGCAATTTCATAGGTAAAGACCTATTATCTAGCCGTTTAGGCTACAGACATATATTATATATACACACACCCGAAACAAAAAATCAGTCCTTCTTAAGCAGTCGGTTAAGAACTTCTTTGGCGCATGGCAGTATGTGCCACTTTTTGCAGGCAGTTTGAGCACATTCGTGCAATTCTAATGAAATATTTTACTCAGATCGCTCTTAAACATAACATTTGTCCAAATATAATAAAATTAAAGGTTTCTCATGATGTGTTCCGGCATGAAGACAAGATAGCCTGTTAACCATTGCGTTGGGGAATCTTGGTAAGCCCACTTTCATCTTGGGCATCATCTTTACTTACCATCAGATGAGATGGTGCCAAGGGCTAATTAATGTACATAAAAAATAAGCAAAGGTTCTTGCTCATGAAAAAGGCTGTCAAACCAAATGTCACTGTCGTCCGTATTCACAGTTATTCATTTCTATCGCGTTAATTTAAACTTGAGAAATGTGGGTTGGAAAAGGTAAAAAAGAAAATGTTTTGGTCGTTAGTGAATACCTCTAGAATCGTGAAGATTTTGCACTAGAACCCGTATTTACTTTCAGGCTAAGAAAAAGAAGAAAGAGAAGAAGAAGCACAAACACAAACATAAGCACAAGCACAGCAGTAAAGACAAATCTTCCAAAGACAAGGACCATAAAGAGAAGTCCTTATCCCGACCTCCATCTGGTTTGGACCACTTGAAGATCAAAGAGGAAACTAGAGAGACGTTAAGCTCGTTTAGTTCAAGTCAAAGCCCTTCAGAAGATACCTCCACTATGCCGAGTAACATGAGTTTCTAATTTAAACTGAAAGGCTCTATTTATATGGACGACAGCTCTGCTGGTCGACGTCGAAATATGAGTGCCAACGACATCTGACCATAGACTACGATATTATGGACCGCGACGCGATAGGACTGCGTGGTTAGACCGTTCCCGTGTTTGCAGTGTGGACGACCGAACTGATTGAATTGAACGGTTCGGCCGGTCGTGTGAATGGAGAGTAATAACGCGCGCTTGTATGTTTCAAAAAAAAATTACAAGAGCAAGTAGAAGATTATTTGAATAATTTTCGAAAAATCTAAAAGCTTTTTGGTACAAGCTTTTTACTATCAAAGTACTCGTTAATACGAATCAAACGAGCCCAAACTCGATGGGGTTGTGTCGGTTTATTGCCACCTTCCAGCTCCAGCATCAGATCAGCTCCATGGCATCATAATATTGCATTGTCACGCGATATACATATGCTTGCAAAATTTCAGCTCAATCGGAAACCGGGAAGTGGGTCAAATTTAACTTGCAAGATTTCATTACAGACACCGGGACAGGTGAAAGTAATTTGTAAACATTATCTTTTGAATGAGCCAGCTTTGTGAATAAAAGGTACTTGCAACTTTACATTATCGGGGCAATAAAGGAGTGATACAAAATGGCGGAGCGCGGGGGGGGGGGAATTTCAGTAATTTAATTATTTAATAGGCATCTTCTTATATAACCGGCCAAGTATGAGTCGAACTTGCATTAAAGTGATAATAATAACAAATAACTGTGGGAATTAAAACCTATGACCTAGCTTATCAACCAGAACTCGCCGGATTAACGTTGATTTTTGGGCCTACGTCCTATATAAGCAGGACTCATGAGAGATGCGTGAGTCATTGCTGCTATACTTGAAAGCAAACACATATGTGGCCAAAATAGTTCTTTAATAATGACCCTATTGACCACGTACCAGGAGTATGTGCTAATGTTTTTTAACAGAATGAATGTACTGTATTGTATGTACTCTACCTTAAGAGTTAATAACAGAGTATTAATTAAGATAGTTCACATGTGAATTAGATATGAATGGTGAATATACTTTTTTCACAATTCTAATATCGACTTTTTATATGGAAATATTTGTCCTACCTACCTATAATAGTTATTTTTAAATTATGATACAAGTGTGGTAAAAAGGTTATTAATAAACGAGTGACATTTATAATCCCGATCCGCAGGCGAGGGTTTACCATCGTCACGAGTTTGTCATTTCCTTTTACACCCATGTATCATACGATATTTTTCAATACAGTTGTAATCGTAATAAAAAACGACCGTGACGGGAAAACAAAATACATGGGTACATATCTATCAAGGTTTCGGCAATCAAAGTTTATTTTACGCAACATGTGGCTCATTTTAAATATCCGGGGAGTAATCTCACTTTGTTTTTTCCTATACATACACAAAAGTATATTTTTTATCACACGTATATTATATTTTTCATAATTTTATTCGTTTTCACAACTAAAACAACTCAATTCAGTTTAATTAAAATTGTGCCATATTTAATTTAGCTAGGCACACGTACGCATGCTTAAATATGTTTTTAATATTACCATAAATAGATTACAATAAGGCTTGGGATAATAGTAATGTAAGCATTAAAACCTCCTTGGAAAAGATGACCTATTCCTTGGTGTAACCTATGCACTTCATTCATCTTTATTCTCCTTTCTTCACAAAGATATAATTCAAAGAGAATCTACTCAACTAGCGTTATATACTAACCTTACGGAGGAATAAACTATCTCTTTTAAAATTCTCCTTTAAAAAATCTGGGCTGACTCTGTATCTTTGGTTAATATATTTTTTTATTTGCTAGAAATGTCTTGTTTCTTAAAGCTACAAATTAAAAAAGTGGCAAAGTAAAAAGCACGTGTGCGGTAAAATCTAATTTTCGCACAGTGAACTAGCATATAAAGTTCATTTTTCGAGCAATTGTATTGAAAATATCTTAATTAAGAGTATTGAAAGTCTACGATAGCGGGTCTGGGTCTGCTGGTACAAAATTTATTTTAAGGGCATGCCCCTACATAACTAGTGCCGTCATATGTAAAAAAAAAATAGACGCTGAGTGCATACTCGTACTTAACGAAAATTTACATATAATATTTTTAAAATTAAGAATACCTACTGTAGTTTATTTAGAAACTATCAACTCGGTAAAATATAGTTCGCTGTAGTTACAGATAGGATGTATGCATTTATGCTATCTGTAACTACAGCGAACTATATTTTACATCGTCAATAGGTTTTAAATAAACTATAGTAGGCAGCTGTTTTTCATCTTAATCGTTTAAAGTTTTCGTCAAAGTTTGTATTTGGCAAGCAATTATTTTTTAACTGATGGCGGCACTATAAAGTAAAAATAATAATAATTAATGGCGTTATAGTTATTTATGCCACTGCCAAAAGCCATTACTCCCGTTACATTACATAGGTCCCGTTTACTGGGCCTGTTAACTATCAAACTGAACAACTTTTGATCTATGACTTTGCTGAAACCGCAAAAAAATTACGTCATACAAATCGATCAGCTGATCAACCAATTTTGTGTATTTTTGTATGGAAGGTCCAATAAAAAAAAGATTATGGGTTTCTTGGGAAAAGTTGTTCAGTTTAACGGGACCTACACCAATTTCTTTACACCCTGTATAGTATAACAACCACAATATTAAAAACCGGCCGCATCGAACGAAAAAGAAAACATTTTTAATTTCGTTGTCGTTGAGGTCTTATATATGAATCCCAACAAAACATAAATGTGAAAGGAGCCAAGTTCAATATAAAAAAAATACAAAGATCTAACTGGGTAGGTACGAAGTTCTATAGTGGTTTCTTAAGTCATAGCAACGGCACTTCAAACGTAAATATTAATTTGGTATGTTATGTGTCACTAATGGTGTAACTTGCTAAGTTTTCACTATTCAATGACATTGTATATTGGCATTTATTTTGCAAAGTAAACTTTGCTTGCTTAGTGGATTGACTATTTAAACTTGCAAAGGTACAATTAAGCAGCACAGTGATACGGAACCCTTGGTGCGTTTGTACGACTCCCACTTCGCCATTTTTCGATTTTTCCTTTGTATACGTTCAACAACCTACCTAGATACCAAATTTCAAGTTTCTAAGTCACCTGGAAGTGGTGTATAATTTTTATGAGTCAGTGAGTCAGTCAGTCAGTCAGTGAGTCTTAAAAATAGTGATTTTCGGAGTCGATATCTCAGAAATGGTAAAAGATATATTTATGAAAATTGGGATTCTAAGGGATCGAGGGAGTCTTACTAGACACACAAAATCGCAAGTGGGTGGGTCAAACAGATTTTGAGTTACAGGTAGGTCAAAAGTGGCTTGAAATGGTTCGTGTAATATAATCCACAGCCGGTGTCGCCCTTTTCTTTTCAAACTTGGCTGACACACTGCCGTGTGCAGATACTTACGTACTCGTATAACCGACAAGAGTGTTTGTAACCGACATAGCTCACAGAATCGCTAAACTTAAGTGGCAGTGGGCGAGTTGCATAGCTCTTAGAACAGATGGTCGTTGGGGTAGAAAAGTTCTCGAGAAATTTACTTCTCTCCTCAAGAAACCCATACCAATTAAATTAGAAGAAAGAAATTCAGGACTATGGAGTCGAGCTCATTGATTTGTATGAAAAGTTCAAAAATCATTCTGCGATTGAGTGTACGATCCTTCATGAGTATAGTCTACCCTAAAGGCGAGGCATTGATTGGAACAGTTGTCTCTGTCTTTTTCTTTACGTGTAAAAGAGTAAAAAAAAATATCCACACTTGCACTTTTTCAATGATTTTTCGTTTTAATTAAGAACTACAATTATTTTTTTAAAACCAACTGGCATATTGAAGTGTGTGTTTAAGACTAATCGACAAAAAAAAAATGAGGTACTGAATCGGTCTGGTTTGCCTGTAGAATGCATATCTCTGTTTTAAAAGAGGTTTCTTTGATATATTTTTTTGTGTTATAAAAGTTAACGAATTGTGTTTCTGCAACTGACAAAATCAAGTTATTGAAATTAAAAATCAGGTTACAAAATATAATTTTCATATGTTTTGTAACGCCTAAACAGGTTGCACACTTTAAAAACATCCTATATTATCCGTAAAGTTTTGTAGTTCACGATGCGTGAAACCTCTAAAACATGATATTGCTTACTCTTACTAGTGGTATTGTTGGGTATATTATATGTATGCAACCTTAATCCGTGCGTGTAGTGTAATTCGAGACTGCGGCTGTAGACAGCACATCCAACTTTACTCTTCTCATATTACGCTGTCGTAGATCGTTACTGTGTCGTTACTAATGAACAAGGAAGTAATTTTACGACTAGTGGACAGCGTACGAGCTTTCTGAAGAAAAACCGCAAATCGATACAGTCATTTGGCATACGCATACTAGAGGCCAAAACAATTTTTTTTGACCCGGAATTCTTAACCTTAGGAGGGGAGTGCCGAGTCATCATTTCAATGTATGAAAATTATTTTTTTCAGAAACCTAAGTGTGTGGTATAATACGAAAGGGCTTTTTGAGACAATTCTAAAAATTTACCACATTACATTTCAGCCATAAAAAAAAAATAAAACAAAAATAATTTTCAAAATATACCAAGTTTGGGCTTCTCCAGATACGATATGGCTGATATTTTTTTGTACAATATACCACAAATGATACGTGTAATCCTCACAGCTAACCCCAAGAAAGAAATTTTGAAAATATTTTAATAAAGTAATTTTTTAATTTTTCAATGTTACAAAGTGACACAGTACTATGCAAAATAGATACTAAAGTAGTACTGATAGTAAATACTGTGTCACTTTGAATATTGAAAAAAAAACAATGAAATTAAAATCAAATTATTTTTAAAATTGCTTTCTTTGGGGTTAGATATGAGGATATCACGTATCATTTGTGGTATATTGTAAAAAAAAAAACAGCCATATCGTATCTGGAGGAGCGCAAACTTGGTATGTTTTGAAAATTATTTTAATAAAAATTAATTTAAAAAATGGCTGAAATGTAATGATGTGGCATATTTTTAGAATCGCCTCTGAAAGCCCTTTCAGGTTTCTAAAAAAATAATTCCCATACAAAAAAAAATATGACTAGCACTCTCTTCTTAAGGGAATTTTTTTCAAGAACTGTGGGTCAAATTTTTCATTGACCTTTATTATGCGTATTACGAACGGCTAAACTGTACATCGATTTGCCGTTTTTTTTTGCGTACATCTTCCACTAGATAGTTTTGTGATATCCAGTCAGACTTTGATGCACTAAGTAAGTAAATAGTGAGTAAATACAATATCCAGTCAGACTTTGATGCACTAAGTAAATAGTGAGTAAATACAGGATGTTTTGGTCGACAATGCCAATCAGTTTCTACTCATGAATCTGAACAACTTTCCATAAGGCACACATACTCAATCCTAAAAAAATGGCATCTCCATACAAAATTAGTCAACTAGTTGATAGATTTGTTTGAAAAGTATTTTTTTTTGAGATTTTAGCAAACTTGTAGGACAAAAGTTCATGAGTAGAATTCCTACTGGGAAGGGTGTTGTCGACCAAAACAACACTTGTATACTTTACTACAGGGTCCACGGGGAATTATACACCTAAACCTTCCTCATGAATCACTCCGTCCATTGATGAAAACCGTATGAAAATCCGTTCGGTAGTTTTCGAGTTTATCGCCTTCAGACAGACAGACGCGAACGAAAGACTTTGATTTTACCTATACCTAATATCTATAGATTGCATACAAAAATTCTAATGATTCCAAAGTATAGCTATGTTGTATGTTTTGCCATTATAAATGTTTTTTTTTAATTTTATTTTTATTGGTTTATTAACAACTGTTACTAGTTACTACCTTACATGTTAAAAATACAGTATATGTTCATTATCTAATTGTACAGCCTCTTACAGATAAACTGCTGTGCTTAATCGTGTACTTTGTAAGAACAATTTGGGGATCTTCAAGGCGAGAGTGAATAAGCATTATTTGAATTTGCGTGTACCATCCTCGACTACATCGTCACTTACCATCAGGTGAGATATAGTGAAACGCACTCAAATTTTTAATAAATAATAATAATAGTATTGTCACAATATTACGATATAGCGGCTTACAGTAGTGCAACGAATATACTTTCGCAGAGCAACGGAAGGGTACTTGCGGGGCAGCGGGCGGCGGGGCACAGCCTGGCAAACTCCTTAAGTTTGCTAGGCTGGCTACAGGCTAGTACTTCTAGTACCTACCCCGTGGCGGCATCGTGCGACATAAAAGGCGTTCTGCTAATGTAAGCCATATCGTAGTATTGTTCACTGTGAATCACACTTGCCCGTTTATATACAAACTGTCCGTGCTTTTTTACTATTATCTATGGATACGCACGATGCCGATAGCAGTCGTAAAAGCTCTCAGTATTCTATTATATATGTCGCAGGATAATTTGATAATCCGTCGTTTCGCGAAAATCCTAGGAAAATTGGATACTATGGAGTAGAAAACTCCTAATAAAACCAAGTCGGACGGAGCCCCGCTTCGTTAAATAGGTTAGGTTATGTTAGCATGTCTTTTTCTACCGTAAAAAGGAGCCCCGCATAGCGGGGCTCCGTCCGACTTGGTTTTATTAGGAGTTTTCTACTCCATAGTATCCAATTTTCCTACGGTTTTCGCGAAACGACGGATTATCAAATTATCCTGCGACATATATATGATTCGCATATTAACTCACAAATGGGTTTGTAGCTAACAGGTTTTTGTATTTTTAATTAAATACAAGACAAATATAAATACTATATCGATATTTATAGGTGATTAGATATTTATTTAATCAATTTGAGGGTAGGTAATTAAAATGCTATGATAACTGCTGCTAAAATCAACAATATGTTAACCATTGAATTATTATTCCCAAGGTATTTGATTTGACGATCTCGTTTATCTAGTTTCCGTATATCTTTGTGCCGATGTTTTCTGATGTGGTCCGTCACGTCACTATGTTTATGTATTCGTAAGGTTCTAGTTGTGTCTCGCCTCCCAATAAGTACAGTGTATATCTATAAAATTTTATGCTCTTGTTTTTCTTACTTTGATAATCCCTCCACTTTTTTGCAAGCTTTTTTGGCAAGTTTTTGTGTCTAAATAATAGTGATGGCGTCAATCCACAATGGTTTTTCGAAGAAATTGGATGTCACCGTAGTCGGAGGGGGACTTGTAAGTACTTACAACTTTCTTAAATATTTTGTTGTTATTTATAATGAAAAATTTGATTAATGTTTTTACTTTCATTTTGCTGACTTGTATGTATAGGTACATGAATCATAAGATTCCTAGGCTTATAAGTAGTTCTTTGTCATACTATAATTTTTTGATCTTAATTTTTAAAATGTATCCTTTTATTTATGTAATTATCAATAATAAAATTAAAATGTAAATATTTAAATATTGTTAGTAGTTTCTTTTGTATTAATAATTCTCGAAGGTCTTTTATTATTATAAGTTTCTATCAGCCTCCGTGGCGTAATGGCTTAACCATCATATCGGAGGTCGTGGGTTTCTAAGCCCGCCTGGTTAGCTACCACCATCTTATCTAATGTTAAAAGTATTGATGTGTTCCGGCTTGAAGATAGGATAGCCAGATCCCCATTGCTTTGGGGAATCTTGGTAAGCCCGCTTTTGTCTTCGGCGTCATCGTCACTTAGCATCATGTGAGATGATACCAAGGGCTTATCAATTATAGATAAAAAAAAATCAACGTCTATTAATCATTTGTTTCGTCAAGTCCCTCTTAAGAGTATACAGTCATATCTAGCTAGGAAGTCACTAAAGTGGATCAATTATGATCAATAAGCCTATTGATTGATGTCAAGGACTTTAATTCGAAATATACGTACCTATCCAATGTTACATTTGAACTCCTAAAATTTCTACAGAGTCATGGTTCTTATTTTATGTTAATTATTAGTATCTACCTATTTAAGTAAAAAAATATTTGATTTATATTTTAACAGGTTGGTTCTCTAGAAGCCTTATACTTGGCCAAAAGAAATCATCGTGTTCGCCTCTATGAATATCGAGAAGGTACGATAATAATTTTTGCTTCTGGACTTTGAAAGACAAGATCTAATTTTATTAGGTACTTATCTCCTTACCTACTTGTTTTGTCGCATTTTTACTACTGTAGTGTTGGTAGGTATTCTGTGTTCATCGGGTGATTACTGACTATCAAATGAGTAAATAGATTGGATATCCAAAGTGCCTGTTTAAGATAAAATGTGCTATTTTAGATGCGAGCACCGCAGCACCGGCCGGGCCGTTGTGGAAATCCTTTGGGGGAGGCCTTGATTTAGCAGTGGAAGTTTTTCGGCTGATATGATGATGATGTGCAAATTTTCACTTCAGACTAGGTACACTACATTACCTATTGTTTCATTTGACCGCCTTTTTTTTAAACTGTGTTATATTTTAATTGAACAGACATAAGAAATGCGCCTCTCCTAAGAGGGCGCTCCATAAACCTCGCCCTTTCCGTGCGTGGTCGCAGGGCGCTGAAGGATGTGGGGCTTGAAGACCACCTGATCGAGAGTCATGGGATTCCTATGGTGGGGAGGCGAATCCATAGACTGGATGGGTCCACTTACGTCATTCCTTACGATGCCAGGACGAAACAGGTAAATTTTTAAAATGTTTGATCTTTTTGTGACTTTAAACATTTTTCCCTGGGAAAAGGAATCAATGGTAAAAAAACAATTTAAGTAGGTACCTATACAGTTCATTATCTAGATTTGTGTTTTGTGCAAAGATAATTTTATTCTAATGATTTTGTGTACTTAATTGATTTTTGGGGTGGCCCCATCAGCTTTTTTTCATCACACCTATTCGTAAAACAATGATTATTGGTTCCTCAATAAGTGCGAACAAAATTCTACTTTGCTCCCTGCAGGGAGTTTTCTTTTTCTCTTCTGATTGGTCCGCGTTCGTGAAGGTTGAATGGAAAAAAAACTAGGGATGCATCGATACGCCTTTTTGCCGATACGATACCGATACCGATACTCTTACAAAAATATCGGCGATACCGATACCGATACCGATACGCTTATTGAATTCAAAAAGCAAGGTAGAATAAATAAAACACAATTAATTAATAGTTTTAGTAATCAAAATTAACATTTATAAGATTTTTATTTAAAAAACAAAGCATTCTTAAGTTTTGCGGGCAAAGGCGATTTCGCAAGTCTGTTTGAATAAGACCTGCGGTGGAAAATAGTCTCTCAGATGCGACAGATGCCTCGTTTGCAACGAAATAGATGGGACAACACGCGCGTTTACATTACATTTTTAAAGCGCGAAATTTGAAAAGTATCGTTGAATCTGCCATAAAAATATCGCCGATACCGATATATCGGCAAACCCGAAGTATCGCCGATATATCGGTATCGGTATCGGTATCGGATGCATCCCTAAAAAAAACACAAACTAACATTAAATTCGCTATGGCGATAAACTTACTTTTGTGATTAGTTGGCCAGAATTTTGTATTAAAATACTAACTTTTTGGTTGGTTAGTATGTGAAGTTTAAAAGAGGTCGATCGTATAACATATGAAGAAGTTACTAAGTCGGTTGGGTTTTGGCGGCAATGCGCACTGAAAAAAAAGAATGGTCATGTGCATTCTTCTTTATTTTCATTTCTTTGCCTCATAGGTTGTCTTATCGCTGAGCCCAACATAATTGGCGAAACTAAATTGCTTATCGCTGAGCCCAACATAATTGGCGAAACTAAATCGGCCCGACTTCGCTGGCTTGGTCACGTACAGAGGATGGAGGAGAATCGTGCTGTAAAGAGAGCGTACATGGGACGACCGACAGGGAAACGTCCGGTCGGGCGTCCCAGGTACCGCTGGATCGATGAGGTGCAGTAGGACCTGAGTCCAGAGACCCAATTGGCGTGAGGTGGCGCAGAATAGGGACGAGTGGCGACTTTTGGTGTCGGAGGCTAAGATCCTCTCTGGGTCGCTGAGCCAGTGAAAGTAAGTAAAGTATAGGTTGTGATGAAAAATTGTGCGTCACTCGGAGCCAAAATATTTTGTTCTCTGGCGATATATATTTAAATTCCTCACTAAGCTTAGGATTCAAACAAACGCTCTCGGAATAAAATATTACTTTGTCCTCTTGTTACACAAATAACTAAATATAATTATTGTAAATAAAAAAAAATCTATTTTAGCGATTTTACTATAGGTTTCTTGGGAAAAGATGTTCAAAATCACAAGCAGAAGCCCTGTATAAGATATCGGGTACAGGGTATAAGAGACTAATAGATTCACACCTTGTATAAAGGTTGATAGGTTAAGTAAAACACATTGATGATGAGACATTTAGGAGCTGGTTAAAATATTTATTGTTGGAAAGTGAACTTTATTTCGTTGATGAATTTTTTGAAAAATTTCTATATTATTTTTGACATTTTATTTACAGAATAAACTTCTTAATTTGACTTTGACTACAAGTCTTTAGTAGCCGAACTTTATATGAAACATTTTTCGCGAATTGGCTGACTCTGAGAGATTCGTGTTGTTCGGCAGGAAGGATTATTCCACGTTTACCACACGACTCGCATTCGATCTGAATAAGCCTCAGTTACTGTGCTCTTCACCAATTTTGTGATGTTAAATATATCAAGTTATAATATAAAAAATAGTGTGGCTGGTAACAGGTTTGGGCGCTTTAAATAAACGTCTTACTTCTATCTTGTTGGAATAAATTATTAGAATAAATTAATTTGTTGAGCCGACACTACACTGAGATTCGAGACTTGAAAAATTTGCTTTCTTGTCCGTCAATAATCTGAACTTGGACTTTGATTTCCGGATAATTTATAATCACTCAGTTGGATTCGATTTTCCATACAAACTTTTTTTATCTAATTTACCCAAATAATTCTATGTGATTTTATTTCCTTAGTTTATTTTAGTGGTGCAACGTCGTCAAAGAATGTTTAATATTCCTTCTTAAATCAAAGTTATCTTTAATAAATAGAACACTAATGAGATAGGTTACTAATAGCTTAATACACTACTATATCTGTATACTAGCTTTTGCCAGCGGCTACTTTTATCCCGTAAAAATAGCATGATTCGATGCAGTTCCTGAGGGTACCGAAAAAATACTTGACATCGTTTCAATGACTGTCATTGAGGGTGAGTGGTATGCGAGCCGTAAGCGGCTCTCTAGGTCCCTATCCCAGATCGGACTATTCTTTTTAGCAGTCTATGTCACTTCCCACTTAACCAATTATTTACAAAAATCACTTCAATCCGTTGCTACGTTGCGACGCCGTTGTGCGCGAGCGTTGAAATGAATTTTCCCCAGATCCCTCGGGAACTATATCAGAATATGCTCATTAGTGAATTATGTCATTTCCCACCCTCTCAACCATATCTGTGCAAAAAATAATCCATTGTTCCGTTGCGATGTTAAAGAAATTAACCAAAAAAAGTATTTTTTCGGTACCCTCAGGAACTGCATCGAATCATGCTATTTTTACGGGATAAAAGTAGCCTATGTCCTTCCACGTAACACAGACTAGCTGCATGCCAAATTTCATCAAGATTGATCAATGTGTTGAAGCGTGAAAAGGTAACAAACAAACTAACATATTTTCACGTTTATAATATTAGTAAGGATGTAAAAATGTAACTATATATAAATAAAAGCCAAAGATCACTCACTCATTACCTACACAAAACCTCGAATACTACTAGATCTATGAAGCTGAAATTTGCAAGGTTTGTTTGATTGTTTATTCGTCATTGTAAAAAATGTGTATAAAATAAAAATTTAAAAGAATTTACATAATATGTACGTAGGCGGACTTAAACTAACTACAGTTCATACGTAGGAGATGTCTGCTAAGAACTGATTTTGCGACAGGGCCGAATGACGGTCTAACTAAAGTTTATATGGAAGTCCTATATTTTTGCTGCTAGAGACAGAGATGAGTCATTCTGGTTAAAAATGTAAAATAAATAAATGGGGTAATAAGTTTTTTTGCTTAGAGACTGATTCATCATCATTATCATATCAGCCGAAGGACGTCCACTGCTGAACATAGGCCTCCCCCAAGGATTTCCATGACGACCGGTCATGCGCTGCCCGCATCCAGCGGCTTCCCGCGACCTTCACCAGGTCATCGGTCCATCGAGTGGGAGGCCTGCCTACGCTACGTTTTCCGGTGCGCGGTCGCCACTCGAGAACTTTACTTCCCCAACGGCCATCTGTTCTACGAGCTATGTGTCCCGCCCACCGCCACCTAAGTTTAGCAATTCTAAGAGCTATGTCGGTTACTTTAGTTTTTCCTACGGATCTCCTCGTTTCTGATTCGATCACGCAGAGAATATAGAGCATTTAGCACGCTCCTTTGCCCGTTGGGTGACCTTGAGCCTTATTATGAGGCCTATAGTAAGCGACCGTGTCTCAGTTCCGTATGTCATCCATCACTGGCAACACACACTGGTTGAAGACCTTGGTCTTAAGACACTGCGGTATCTGGGACGTAAAGATATTGCGAAGCTTCCCGAACGCTGCACAGCCGAGTTAGATTCGACGATTAATTTCTTTGTCGAAGTTGGACCTACCTAACTGGACTGTTTGTACCAGGTACACATGTTCGGTAACAACTTCGAGTATAGAGCTTCCAACCTTCAGAGGAATAGTTATGACACGGACGTTTGACATAATTTTCGTCTTGTCTATGTTCATTCTAAGACCTACTTGTTGAGGGGCTCCACTGAGGCCATAGAGCATTGTGCCTAAGTCGTCTATAGTCTTAGCCATGACTACGATATCGTCAGCGAATCGAAGGTGGGTGATGTACTGACTGATTAAGACTGATTAAGGTGGTCAAAACAAGTAAGCTAAGTAAAAAACTTCAAATTAAAAATTTAATTCAAACACGACTGCATAAAAACATTACCCATCTTTTTTTGGAAGTCGGATAAAATGTATCCTATAATGGGATCAAGTCGAATCTTACGATACCTCGCATTCTAAAATCCATCAAGCCGTTTAGAAGATATCGTGGGATAAATAAACATAACATACGCGTACATATGTTACATTAGACCTGAAAACAATACACGCTTTTTTGTGGACAGCCGTGTAAAAAATTGTCCTTTTCCTAATCTCCCACGGAATAGGGAATAAAGCGTTGATGAGGTCGCAGGACAAAGCGATAATATTTTACACAGCTGATCGATTAGCATGAAGAGCAGTAGGGTAGTTGACTGCATCAAAAATAAACAGAGCGATCCTTCCAGTAGTCGCAGATGATGTGTAACAACTGACATAAGTAAAAAACCTACGGGCCTTCAGGACTCTGGGCTCGCATTAGGCGGCATGGCCATGTTTCCTTAGCCTTTGTGACTGAAAAAAAATTAGGCGACATGGCCATGTTTCCATAGCCTTCGTGACTGATAAAAAATAAGGCGGCATTGCCATGTTTTCTTAGCTTTAGTGACTGAAAGAAACGCATTTCCTGTTACATACTTCCTTCTCTATTCACAAAATCACTCCCACAGACTGCATTGGCCTTCGTGACTGAAAAAAGGCGGCATGGCCATGTTTCCTTAGCCTTCGTGACAGAAAAAAAACCGCATTTCCTGTTACACACTTCCGTCCCTTTTCACGCTCAAACAGATTGCAGGAACGCGAGAGGAAAGATGTTATACATAAATAAATTATGAAATATTTCTTTTTTATTTTTTTCTGCTCCTGAAATTTGAAAAAACCTTACTCGTTTTGTTTTCCATCAATTCTTTAATTTTTAATTGAAAAAATTCACGAAATTAGTATATCACCTTGACGATGACGCTAAAAAACTATGACGTCACACGTTCCTATTTCATACATTTTTAAAACAAAATTTCGTTTTTGACAGATGATAATATGATGAGTAGGCAGGCCTTCCACTCGGTGGATCGACGACCTGGTGAAGATCGCGGAAAGCCGCTGGATGCGGGTAGCGTAGGACCGGTTTTCGTGGAAATCCCTGGGAGACGTCTTTGTCTAGCAACGGATGCCTCGGCTGATATGATGATGATAAGTAGAAGCCTCAGTTAAGCTCATACATAAATTTCACTCTGTATAAGTACTAATCACATCGGCTTTATACAGTGTGTCCCAGCGCTGTGAGCTTCTTTATATTACGGCGATAAAAGAGAAGCAACTTGTACTTGTATGAAACTACTCTAATTTAGAGTAGTTTTGACGTTTTGGCCCTTCTAAATCCTGCATGCAACTGGTTTATTTTTGTGGGTAAACAAGCAGTGGTTCTTTCTAACGAACCAAATTAAAAAGTTTTAAAATCCGACCTAGGGTAGGCGCGGAGCTTTTGGCCCGCGCGCGCGTCCTACTATTTTCACAGTACGCGAATTCTGGTTTGTTATGTATTCTGAGGGCTTCAAATTGACAGTTCGCAGCATTCTATCTGAACTTTTTTTTGATCTGAGCAGTCAACAAAATGATTGGCAGATTTAAATTTTTCTTGAATCATGGATTTAAAATTTTTTTTTGGTTTTCAGTGCATTTACTCCGTGGGGCGAAATTACCTGAATAGTTTGCTTTTACAAGGTAGGTAACTTTCACCATTTTACATGTAAGCATACATATATAATATGTATATTTTATATTATAAAATATATATCGGTGGCGTTACGGTTAGGGCCGCCGCCTCCTGTCCGGGTGGTCGTGGTACGAATCCTGCCACGTACCAATGTGATTTCGAATTTAGATTTCATATGTACGTTTATCCGACGCTCTTACAGTAAAGGAAAACAGCGTGAGGAAACCTGCACACGCTTGCGAAGAAGCTCGCAGGTTGTGTGTGAAGTTGACCAACCCGCACCGGGCGTGGTCTACTTAGGCTCGATCGCCCTAATCCAGGGTAGGCTCGTGCCCCTCGGTGGGCCGTATATGAGCTGATATGGTGATATTATGAAACGATAAAAGTTTTGTAAGTTTCCCATAGTTTGTGTTGGCATAAATCAAAAGTTTTGTTTCATTGTTTCAGAATCTGAAAAATATGAAAACGTAGAGCGACATTTCAATCACAAGTTAGTTGATACGAACCTGAGAAAAGGCGCGTTAACTTTTCAAAAGTAAGTTAGTTATGCGAATAATAAAAGTTGCTGTTTTATTGTAAGAGTTCCTCAGTGACGTAATGGTTTATTCAATTCGCTTTACACCAGAAGGTCGCGGGTTCGATTCGCGGCCGCGTCTTTTGGAGACTTGGTTTGGCCTGTGATAGGGTATTTTCTGACACGCCTGGCTAGCTACCACCTTCTTTTCTAAGTCTTTCCGCCAAACATCAATGTTCATCAAGCATTGATGTGTTCCGGCTTAAAGATAAAATAGTCAGTGCCATATTACGTATGGATCTCTTGGTAAGCCCGCTTTCATTTTCCGCGTCATCTTCACATTTGATAAAAAAAACATATATCTTGTCTTGTCCAGGGCAATGTATATATATTAGCAGGCCCGGACTGGGACCCGAAACCGGCCCGGGCATTTTAAAGACGGTCGGCCCTTTACCCTCAAGAGAAAGGAAAATTACCTTCTAATGAAAATTTCCAATCATATATTTTCAATTTTAACAATTAAAGACTTCCGAAGAGGCTCACTACTCTCGGCTACTTTATCAATAATGTCTTCGCTATCCAAGTTCATGAATCTTTTTCTACCGTCATTAACATAAATTATTATTTAAATTATCAGAAGATAAGGTACTATTCATGCGATTTTTGATAATTTTTAGGGTAGAAAAGGATCTTTCACGTACGTATAGGCGTTGGTCAAAAGATTGTATCTATGCAAAATTTTAAAGCAGCAAATGGCGCAATTTTTACATGCACGGCGTGTCATATATAGTACAAATCTTTCTTCATCATGGTTTTCTATTTGTAAAGGCGTTTCATCGTTGACTTCTTGACCTTCTTCACTTTTATTCTCTTCTATGAATATTTTATAATCTTCTTATTCAGTGGTTTTAAGTTTATCCTAATGCAATGCCAAATTTTTCAATTAAATCCGAAAACTTCCACCTGTAGCTGTCTTATTAAATTTCAATAAATTACTACTTAACTCATCTAGTTCACCGGATTAAAGTTTATTATATTACGTATTTCGGGGAAACGTTTTTGATCTAGACACGAGAAATCAGCGTACAGTTTTCCATTTGTAAGAAAACGGCAACCCATGCTTTGGGAACTGTGTTAAAAATAATGTTATGAACATTGACCTTGTATGCATGTATTTTATATCCAAGTATTTAACCTTTTCAATTACCCCTAGAACACAGCCTCCTGATTCCCTTAATATATAACAGCTCACTGCTCTATCTGTTGTAATGTCTCTTCATGTAGCTACCCTAAACTAAAAACGGTCTATAATATAAAATATCTGGGTGTTATTCTCAATAATTATATCACTTTCAAACCACATATTAACAAACATACGCAAAGAGTTAGAAAACTCACGCCTCTATTCAGAAATATTCGATCGGTAGCTGATAGTAAAATAGTACAACGCTCTCCGCAGATCAATCTTGAGCTATTACATCTCTTCATGGGGAGGTGTTTACAAAGCCAATCTATTATAGATTAAAAGAGCCCAAAGATTGATCCTTAAAGTTGCTACATTTTAAAAACCATTATTATCCCACTGACATCCAGTGCCAAGTACTCACGGTTAGACAATTGTTCATCTATAAAGTAATCTTATCTGGACATAAGTCTATTGCATTTAATCTTGACCAACTTGAAACTAGAGGAGTAGACATGATCTTTAGACTGCAATTCTTTAGGACCACCCTAGCTCAACAACATTTGTGTTTTCTAGAAAACTACACTCGAGAGCGATGAATCCGGGTCACTTAAAGAATCCCAAAAATCTCGGAAACTAAGAAGGCTAGCTTAAATGAAAGTAATGAAATTTACGAGTCACTACATTTTATTTACAAAAAAATACATAAATAAAAAACAATAACATGACATGACATTTTTGAACATCATTACGATTTACTTGAATTTTAATACTTTGTATTGCCTCCTCGTGCTTCCATCACTGTGTTTACGCGGTTTGGCATGCTGTACACCAAGTTCTTTATACGATTTTGGGAAATATTCTCCCATTCTATTTTAAACTTGACATCTTATTAATTATTATCAATAACTTAATTTAATGTGTAAGTGCTTTGGTTTAAACTGTAAACTTACATTGTGCCTGAATAAATAAATAAATAAATTCCTCTGTGAGAGCGATTTTGAGCTCACGAAGCGTGATTGGGGGAGGGCTTCTTTGTTTTACGCATCTCCCTAGCTCGTCCCAAGCATGTTCGATCGGGTTGATATCCGGGCTGCGTGCTGGCCACTCCATACGAGTAATGTTCATCTCTTGAAGTTAGTCATTCACAATCCAACTCGTATGAGGCCGGGCATTGTCATGCATAAAAATAGCATCCTCACCCAAATTGACCATAAATGGACCAACGTGTTCATTGAGGATTTCTTCCACATATCTTTCGCTAGTTAAAGAGCCGTTTTCTATGAGCACCAGTTATGTGCGACTCGCTTGAATCTTTCCCCTGGTCTTCTATACACTCTGTGTCTTCCATCGTGCTTGTAGAGCTTAAATTTTGATTCGTCGGAGAACATAACTTTTGACCAATCTCTAATACTCCAATTTAAGTGGTTCTGGGCATATCTTAGTCTTGAAATACGATGCCCACGCTCCAGTTTAGGGCCGTTTGCAGGTCTAAGTGGTTTCAAGTTAGCTTCAGCAAGTCGTCGCCTTACTGTCCATGCGCTTGGGTTACTTCCTCCGAGGCGTCGAAACTGATTTGTAAGTTCAGTTCCTGTGAGAAAGCGATTACGAAGCATTGTGTTCATCAAGTATCGATCTTCTCGTGCTGTGGTACACCTGGTTCTGTCTGTTCCTGGTCTGCGTAGGTTAGAACCAGTTTCCTCGTACCGTTGGAGAACTCTTTTTACTGTTGAGAGCGACACACCGACAGTCGTGGCTGTATCGCGCTGACCCCGGCCGTTTTCCAGCATTGTGAGTATTCTGGTGCATTCTTCAGGTGTAAGCGACATGATTACTGCTTGAATAATAAATATTGAACACTATCAACATGGTTTATGTACCCACTTAAATGACAGATTAGAAACAAAAGCAGAAACAAATGTAGTAATTTCGTAGTTCCATCTTCGAAAGTCTCCCTTTTTCAAATTTGATTTTATTATGACATAACTTTACAATAACTAAGAAGTTTTAATGACTTTATTTAAAGAGTATTAAATTGTCTATTAAACACAATTTATTTCATTAAGCTAGCCTTCTTAGTTTCCGAGATTTTTAGAATTCTTTAAGTGACCCGGATTCATCGCTCTCGAGTGTATTTGTCTATCAAAATATCTAAAATCATGAAAATTTGTGACCTAAGTTCTTACAGATGTAAAACTACTATCACTGCTTGGTTGCTGACTCTTGACTACTCTGAAATGGAAAAAAATATCCAAATATAATCATATATGTTTTTTTCTCACACTTACTCACACCCACAAACAAACTGACGCACACACACACACATATTCACGCAAGCGCAGCTTAACCTTCTAATATCTTTATTTTTTTTATTCTGTTTATTTTTTTACTCCTACTTCACTTTTCATGTTTTGTTCTTGTATACCGAGGGGGGGCCAGGTGACCATACTAAAAGATTTACATCTTTCTTTAGGCGCCAGTCTCTCACCAACATATTTTTGTATTTAATTTTTTTTCTTTTCATTCATATCAGCTCATAAATGTCCCCACCGAGGGGGTCGAGCCTGCCCTGAATTAGGGCGATGGGGCCTTAGTAGACCATGCGGGCCCAGTGCGGGTTGGTCGACTTCACACACAACCTGCGAGGCGTGTGTGTAAAAATATCGTGTCCTCACGATGTTTTCCTACACCGTAAGAGCGTCGGATAAGCGTACATATGAAATCTAAATTTGAAATCACATTGGTACGTGGCAGGTTCGAACTACGACCTCCCGGACAGAAGGCGGCGGCCCTAGCCATTACGCCACCGACGCTTTTATTTACCATACTTTGTAAATATGTTTGAGGAAAGAAAATCAAAATAAATAAATAATTACTAGAGATAGAGCCCAACGAGATAACGTAAATTGAATTAGGTCCTCGACTTGACCACAGTATATATATTAGTACTAAACTTGACGATAGAGGACGTTATTCTAATCGATGATTTTTTTATACAGCAAAATGAAGTCGACCGCCAATTGACCACACCGGCCCATTGGGCATCCGGCCCATCGGGCATTTGCCCGATTTGCCCATATGGCCAATCCGGGCCTGTATATTAGTAATAACGTACAGTATGGCCACTCCCTACCGCTCTCTAGATTACGACCTCACCCCCTCGTCACCCAGATTGATACAGATTGGTTACAGTTTGGTTCTAGAACGTATGGGTTTTCGCCGTGATTTTGTTTGCTCCGACATTTGTTTTTAGAAATGTCATTTCACGACCGTTTGTATGCAGTGTCCTGGGTGTGTCCAGGGCTTTACCCTGAGGTCCAGGGTGAGTTTTTCATTTGCTGTAAAGCGACTAAGTGTGTAATGATACTCACTAACATGTACAACTTTTTTCAAGGAATCCACAATCAATCGGAGCACACAAAGTATGCAAATCGATTGATCAATGATTGACTTTTTACCTTTTTTTTGTCCATAATGGGTAAGCTCTTTGCATATTATCTCACCTGATGGTGAGTGACGATGATCCGAAGATGAAAGCGGGCTTACCAAGATTCCTCAACACAATAGGCGTTGAGGAATCTTGGTCATCAAGCTGGAACACATCACATGTTGTTTGGCGGCAAGACTTAGATAAGAAGGTGGTAGCTAGCCAGGCGGGCTTAGAAAATGCCCTTCCCTAATTAAACCGAGTCTTACAAAGTTAAACTCCGCCGGGAATCAAACCTGCTACCTCCTGATGTGAAGCTAATGGAGTTAACCGTTACGCCACGGAGGCGGTTAAAATTATGTCTGTGATAATCCAGTGTTTCACTACAAGTTATTTGAGTAACGTTTTATTAACTATTAGCTGTTTCCCGCGGCTTCATCCGCGTAGACAACGTTTCTATGACTTCGAGGGTACGCAGTGCGCGGACCGCGAGCGTGGTAAAAAGTAGCCTATGTGTCGATCCAGGTCCTAATCTGTCTACCTACCAAATTTCAGCCAGATCCGTTCAGTAGTTTTTGCGTGAAAGAGTAACAAACATATATCCATACATCCATACATTCTTACAAACTTTCGCGTTTATAATATTAATAGGATGAAAGAGTCGGTGGGCGCTGTGTCCTGTCCGGGAGGTCGTGGTTCGAATCCTGCCACGTACTAATTTGTTTACGAATTTCGATTTCATACGTACGTTTGTCCGATGCTCTTACGATGAAAGAAAACATCGTGAAGACACCTGCACACGCCTGCGAAGAGACTCGAAGGTTGTGTGTGAAGGCGACCAACCCGAACTGGACCCGCGTGGTCCGATCGCCCTAATTCAAGGTAGGCTCGAGCCTCTCGGTGGGGACGTATATGAGCTGACTAGTGGGTGCCCGCGGCTTCGCCCGAACGTAACCCGATTTTTGCGGTTCCCGTGGGAATTTCCCAAAATATTTTCTTGAATGCCTATGTCATAACTGCTATGTGTGTGCCAAATTTCAATCCGATCTGTCCAGTGGTTTGAGCTGTGCGTTGATATTAGACATGGGACGGGTAATGATTTTGCCGGGTACTCGGCAACTGGGTACCCGGCATGAAAAACGCCGGGTAACCGGCCGGGTACCCAGCGACATTAAACATGCTAAGGTGCATGCGTTTTGTTTGACCGCCTGCACGCGACTGAATTAGTTATTTAAAAAGTCATAACCAGTCTTTAATTAAGTATGTAATTAAAGACTGGTTATGAATAATTTGAATTATTTTCCGGTTTTTTCCTCCTTATCAAACTACCCGGCAGCGCCGGGTATCCGGCACCATTATCCGGTACCCAGACGGATACTAAAACAAGTGCCGGCTCCTTACCGGGTACCGGTCCCATGTCTAGTTGATATACCAGTCAGTCACCTTTTCCTTTTATATATACAGATATGATGATGGTGAAATATCAAAAACGAGACAATTCGTTCTGAAATAGTTCGTTTTACAAGCATTTGACGTCATTGTCATCGACAAACTAATCTAATTAGTTTAATAAATATTAATATTGAAGTTGGTTTATGTTCTAAGCTTTTGTTTTGTAGGAGAAATGCTAAGTACTTATAAGCTAGCAAAATTGAAGTTTCATGAATCTGCTAAAGAATTAAATTCCGTCACTGTACCACTGAATGAAACTTACGCGTTTTCTTAATGGTCAGATGGGGCAATTTTTCAGTCTAGTTAATTCTCTTAAATTTTTCTGAAAGTGACGAATTTTTATGCGATTGCCGTCTTGATGGGTTTTAAGCCACCATGCTTTAAAAATATTTAAAAAATAGGCACACATTTGCCAGCTATTAATTTCAAATAGTCTTATGCTATTATGAGAATAAATTTTGTTTTAATAACAATTTTTCGTAATATTAATTTTCTTGTTTAAACTTTTTTTATACAATCGGCAATTACATATAATCATTGACGTGGAAAAGTCTTTATTTCAAGAATGTATAATGAATTTTCGACAGGACAGACACAAAGGAAACTGTTGAAGTGACGTCGGATCTGATCATCGGCGCCGACGGAGCCTTCTCTGCCGTGCGGAAAGCGATGATGAAGATGCCACTCTTCGACTACAGCCAGAAGTACATCGAGCATGGATACTTGGAGCTATGCATACCGCCTGGAGAGAGTGGTGGAGTAAGTGAGATAGACGCATTCAATTTACAATCAAATAGGATGCCTTTGCCCAGCAGTGGACCATTGATTATATCAGCTCATATACTTCCCCACCGAGGGGCTCGAGCCTACCACACGCGGGCCCAGTGCGCGTTGGTCGACTTCACACACAACCTGCGAGTTTCTCCGCAGGCTTGTGCAGGTTTCCTCACGATGTTTTCCTTCGCCGTAAGAGCCTCGGATAAACGTACATATGAAATCTAAATTCGAAATCACATTGGCACGTGTCAGGATTCGAACCACGACCTCCCGGACAGGAGGCGGCGGCCCTAGCCGTTACGCCACCGACGCTCTTAGTGGACCATTATGGGCTGGTAATAATAATAATACCGTAAGTAATGAACGGATTTATATTGGTAAGAGCTGAGGGTGAAACCACATTTTTTGTAAAAGGTAGAGTCGATTCGCTTAGATAGTGCCACTCGTTTAAACAAAATGCAGGAATTAAATCTACTGTAATGTTACATATACAGAATTAAGTAATACACATAGGGATGTCGGCGTTTTTTGATGTCTAGGCTGCGTTCTTTGACATGCGGAGACACGCGCTGTGTCCCGACTGTCCAAAAAGGCGGGTCATGTTTTTCGGATGTATGTATGTATGAGGTTTTGTTTGTATGTATGTATGTCTGTTTCTTTGTCTGAAACTGTAGCCTAAACGGCTTGATGGTTTTTGAAGTGCGGGTTGTCGTTACAATCGTCTTGACCCCGAAAGGGACAGGATTCTTTTAACCCGATTGCCCAATAAAGAGGGGGTATTGTTTTTATGCATTTGGGTTTTAGATTTTTTTTTTAATTTACCAAGGGCGAGTGACACTATCTGATCGAATCGACTTTAATCGAATCGTATTTATAATTTTATAAGTTGATAATTAATTTAATTACAGTAATATAATAGTAAAAAAAGTAATACACTATGTTTACGTATTTTATGACAGATAAGTTAAAAAACCGGCCAAGTGCCAGTCGGACTAGCACTCTGAGGGTTCCGTACCACCACACCTCTCCACACAACTACATTATAATGACATTAATACCTATTCACATTACACACCAAGGACATCAACGCGAGCCACAAAAGTATGTTGTTTTTATGGCGTTAAGTTCGTATTCCGTAGCGCGAGTTCGACTCACACTTGTCCGATTTTTATTATTTTTTGTTTTTCTTCATTATTAGTACTATCATCACACCCAGTTTCAAGCTTCTATGTATTACCGTTTTTACGATAGAGCTAAGTCAAAAATATTAAAATACTTCTGAAGACCTATAAAAACAAGTTTATTGTATGGATTTGGAAAAGTGAAAAAATAAGGTGGTGAGGGGGTCTCAGCCCTGATTTTTCATTTTTCAATTTTTTTTGTATTTTTTGTTATAGCGGAAACAGAAATGCACTATCATCTGTCCACCTATTACGGTTCATGAAATACAGCCCGTTGACAGACGGACAGACAGCGGAGGCTTAGTAATAGGATCCCGTTGGTCACCCGTTTTGTGTACGGAACCCTAAAACACGTCTTACTCTTAGCTGATATCTGTATTCATAATTTATTACATATTACCAGGAAACCTACTTTTTAAAGATTACCGTTGGTGATTTTTCTCTGTATTAAATTTTGCCCACGGCTTCGCCTGCGTAGGTATCGTTTTGATGACTGTAATCCAGAATGCACGGACATAAAAAATTGCATATTGTGTTAATCCAGTGCTTGATCTCTCTATATACTTACAAAATATATTTACTGAATTTCATACTTACCACTTATCAAATGGGCCATTTAGTGATTTTGACAAATTACTGTATAAACATAGCTTTAAGCATTTAAACGATCATTAGTTTCCAATAATTTTTTATTTTATCTATATGTTCGTTGAAAAATGTAGAGATAGTACTATGTAGTAACAAATGTGTATTGAAGCCCTTGGCTACGCCTCGGGCCTCAAACTACACCCTCGTTTGTAATTGATCACTTACTGCCTTTGGTGAACAATGTATTATTTTCACTGAGTAAGCAAAATTTACTGTGGGTCACTAGTTTTAAGGAACAAAGCCGCTCTTTTTGAGCTGGTGAGGTAAAATATACCTGGTTAACGTGAAATTGGATCTGTTTCGATTTACCATTAAAAAGTATTTTGTTTACTTTCAAACTACAAGTGTATTATATGTATGTCACCGTAAGGTAGTAGATTCCGTTAGATAGATGTAACGGGATTTATTTCGCGAGATTGTGAACTGTCGAAAGATTGTGAATTGTAACATATTGTATACAATTTCACTAGTGACTTTGTAAACTCACTAGTGACATTACAGTAACATTAAGCGAAGTGAAAAACACTAAATAAATGAGCTCGCCAAGCGAGCGATGTTAGGTTCGGTCAGGTTTCATTGATTTAACAGTCAAAGAGCCTTCCCCCCTGGGTAGTAAAACGCCTCGAAACAAAAAAAATCATCGGTTATAATCGGAGGTACAAGAATAGGCCGTAAAATTGTCTTCCGATTTAATGAGTGAGATTGTAATATCGCGGTTTTCACAATATCCCGGTGACATGTATATATTTTCTCAGTTCCAGATGCCTTCAAACTACCTCCACATTTGGCCAAGAGGCGAATTCATGATGATAGCTCTTCCAAACCAAGACTGTTCTTGGACCGTCACCCTTTTTATGCCGTTCACTCACTTCAAGAGCATCAACGACGAAGACAAGCTTATCGCGTTTTTCAATAAATTCTTCCCTGACTCCATACCGCTGATTGGGCGTAAGAAGCTGATTGACGATTTCTTCGCTGGCTCTCCATCGCCTCTTGTTGCCGTAAAGGTAACTACTTTGTTTAACAGTTAGATACTTTAATACAGCGTTTCCTTACCTTTATCAGCCACGGACCCCTAGGAAATCAAGCAGAATTTTCAAGGACCCCTTAAAAACAGCAATAAATTTCGAACCATTTATTTTATACTTGTAATACATAAAAAATACTTTTTTTTTTACAAAATATACGTTAAAGTGAATGTTGGTGTTGCTTTTTTACAACTAAATTAGTAATATTGGGCTCGAAGTTGCAATCTCAAATCGGATTCCAATGTAAGTAACCGTAGCGATCACGAGACTTTTGGTGGCATTTGTTTATTATTGTTAAATAGTGCAGAGATGAGAATGCAGACGCCCATACATATACTCGCGGACTCTCAGGTGTTCGCGAACCACAGGTTAAGAAAAACTGCTTTAATAGGTACAGTCGCCATCAGGTATATAGTAGTGGGCGAGGTGTTCAAAATTCAAATATATTTCTGTGAAGTGTTTAATTTCAATTAATTATGGACACCAGGAGTTGTTATTAATATCTGAACATCATTCACATATTGGTATATATCCACACTAATTACACATATCCAATACCTACCGATATATACCAATATGTGTGATATAACTTTCCACCAAGAACCTACAATCAAAAGTATCAACTATCTGAACATCGTTGTCAAATATATCTGAGCTGCTGATTTTTCAATGTATTCTTCATACACAGCGAGCTACAAATATCAGAATGCATAGAACGCCAAAGTAATTAAAATAAGTAGCTGCAAATTGCAGCCGCTGACTTTTGTGTCTGTAGAGCCGGCTTCTTTGCTGGTACTCTCTTTGTAAGCCACCCTGGCTTTTAGGCGTCTTCATAAGGTACTGCTAAATACACCTTTGGCCACAGATGAGATACTAGTTATTTCTTTGGCGTTCTGTGGTTAAATTTATTTTTAGCTCGTATATGAAGAATATATAGAAAAATCAGCTGTTCAGATATTTATGACAAATTACATGTTCAGATATTAAGGCAGTAATATTACAGATTTTCGTTATTTTTGACGTCAATTACTCTTAAACGATAGAAATCCTAAGGTTGCCAAAAAACCCTTATTGTTAATGATGTTCCTTAAAGTCAAAAGCTATTTTAAACACGATTGAGCAGTTTTGGCTCGATAGAAAAAAAATCCCAAAGATAGATCTACACCGTTACTTTCAACTCTAGTTATGACTAATATTTTGAAATATAAATTGAAAGAATTATACTACAATATTTGCTATGATACTACAAAGTAAGTAATGTTATTATTTTTTAAACTTTCAATGTAGTTTTTGATTGAAACGAAAAACCATTGAAAAAGTGGAAAAGTGTGGTTATTTTCTTTACTCTTTACAAGTAAAGAAAAAGACAAAGACAACTGTTCCAATCAATACCTCGCCTTAATGACAATTTCTGGTGTATATCATTCATTAAAATTTACCACTGTTCAGTAAATATACTTGCACATCTTGCCTGCTACAATATATCCGACTAGCTTTTGCCAGCGGCTACGCTCGCGTGAACATTGTTTCTATGACTGTCTTCGAGGGTGTGCAGTGCGTGAGGCGAGCTTCGAAAAAAATAGCCGATATGTTAATCCAGGTTCTAATCTGTCTACCTACCAAATTTCATCCAGATCCGTTTATGAGAGTGGCGAGAAAAAATTACAAACGTCCATACATACAAACTTTCGCGTAATAATATTACTAAGGATAGCGACTGTACCTACCGGAAGTACTTTTATTCAACTAGCCCTTTTGCCTATTGTCCAACAATACGACAATCCATAGTATTTTACTAGGTACTTAATCATGATCTCTTATACACCCAGACATATGTTCAAATACAGATTTAAAATCTTAAGGGATCAACTATTAAATTTGCGTTCAACTATTTAATAAAAGAATGTCATTAAAATGTTTACAAAAGTATTTATGACAGTGTGTCAGAAAGTATTTATCTATCATATGGCGGTGTCCCTGTCACACAGGTGTTCAAGTCCTTCTTTAAGTCTTTATAGTATTTTCCCAGGAAAATGACTTCCACATAGGGATTTATTAAACAGTTGAAAGTATGCCTAGGAGAGCAATAATACCGAAAAGCAAAAAAGTATTTCAACAAGTAGGGTTTCTGTATAATACACTAGAGATCTCATCAAGTTACATTGCCAGCATAAACTGGCCACGCGACTATATGCGTGATTTTACCTACGCGAGGCCTATTCATACTGGATGTGTATAGTTTGATGTGGTTCCTACTTGTACAATCCTCGAAAAAAAGAAAGTGAAAAGAGGGGCGTTATAAGTCTAACGTGTGTATCTGTGCGTCTGTCTGTGGCATCGTAGCTTTCGATTGAGCTTATTTAGATGCGGTGTTTTTCTGTTTAAAAGCTGACGCGATCGAGATGGTTCTTAGCTTTAATATGAGAATATCTGTTCAACCATTTGAAGATCATCAACTATTTTCTAAAGGGATCTGAGTAGATTACACAGGTCAGATCGATTCGAAATTTGGTATTGTTACTTCAATGATATTGCAAGAACTTAGAGTTGAGTTTAACCGCCTCCGTACCCCAGAGCCAAAGTTCACTAGCTTTGCACAGGAGGTCACGGGTTCGATTCCCGGCGGGGTCAATTGTAAGACTCGGTTTGGTTGGTGGCAGGGCATTTTCTAAGCCCGCCTGGCTAGAGCTACTACCATCTTATCTAAGTCTTGCCGCCAAATATCAATGTTGTTGATGATATCATTGGTGTGTTCCGGCATGAAGATAAGATAGCCAGTTGGCAAGCCCGCTTCCATCTTCGGCAACATCGTCACTTACTACCAGGTGAGATGTTGTCAAGGGTTTACCAATTGTGAATAAAAAAAAGAACATGGTAACCTTGACCTGATGCTGCAGCATTACCTGGATTCTGCAGGATACCCAACTTCTCTCCAACAGCAGCATTGGATTGGTCTCTATGAATAAGTTATAGATGGTTGGTGATCAGGGACGTCTGATCATGGTGCAGAAAACTTTTTTTTTTATTTATGTCTTTTGCATTTTTAGTGTCGACCTTACCACGTTGAGGATAAGGCTCTAATAATAGGTGATGCCGCTCACGCTGTGGTTCCGTTCTACGGGCAAGGCATGAACGCAGGGTTCGAAGACTGCACACTTTTGGACCAGCTGTTGGAGAAACACCACGATAATCTGGGGCTCGTTCTAGACGAGTTCTCGCGTACTCGATGGGAGGACACGTTTGCGATCAGCGATCTGGCGATGTACAATTATATTGAGGTAAATGCAAACTTTTTGGTTAATAAACTTAAGTGGCACATAGCTCGTAGAACAGATCGCTGTTGTGCAGTACGTAGCGTAGACAGGCCTCCTACTTGGTGGACCGACGTCCTGGTAAGGGCGCTTTGTGCCATATTTTTCGTATATCGAGCAACCCACGCTTTTTTCACAATAATACTAGTATTTGACATTCATTATTGTTTTCAGCTTATATTAGGTTTTATTTACAAGTATAACTTTTTAGTTTGATGTGCTTTAAAAGCGTGTTTTTTTAGTTTTTTTTAAAATATTTTTTTTGAATCCACAATTGGTTAGCCCTTAGCATCACCTCACTTGATGGTAAGTGACGATGATGCCGAAGATTGAAGCTGGCTTACCAAGATTCCCCAACGTAATGGGGAACTGCCCTTTTTATCTACAAGCCGGAATACTTAAATGCTCTTAAGATTGATTTGGCGACAAGACTTAGATAAGATGGTGATAGCTAGCCAAGCGGGCTTGAAAAATGCCCTTCCACCAACCAAAAAGGGGCTTACAAAGTTACATTCCGCCGGGAATCGAAGTCGCGATCTGCTCATGTGATGCTAATGGACTAACCATTACGCCACGGAGGTGGTAAATGCACTGTATATCATATCAGCCGAAGGAAGTCCACTGCTGGACATAGATCTCCACGTTGACCGGTTCTGCACTGCCCGCATCCAGCGGCTTCCCGCGACCTTCACCAGGTCATCGGTCCACCGAGTGGGAGGCCTGCCTACACTACGCTTTCCGGTGCGTGGTCGCCACTCGAGAACTTTACTGCCCCAACGGCCATCAACGGCAACTTAAGTTTAGCAATTCTGAGAGCTATGTCGGTTACTTTGGTTCTCTTACGGATCTCCTCGTTTCTGATTCGATCACGCAGAGAAACTCATAGCACGCTCCATTGCCCTTTGCACTGTATATAAATTGTATAAATAATTCCTGTAGCGATATTTGTTCTTTGGATTATAATAGGGGTTTAAGTATGAAATTACAGATTCAGTTTTTGAAGTTCTGTCATAATTTTTATTGTTCTTTTTAATAGTTGTTTTTTATTATTTACCTTATGGTGACACTACTTATGGTCTTTTATTAGTAACTAGTGGCAAGTCTTTTATGTTCCAATCCTCTGAGCTATGTATCATTGAATAGAACAAAGGTATTTTCTTAGTGGTCAGATGGGGCAATTTTCAGACTAGTTAGTTATCTTGAATTGCCTTAAAGACTAAGAAACTGCTGCGATTGCTCTAGAGCTTTAAAATTAAAAATGTGTATTTTTTGCTTTTAAAATTTAGATTTATTGAGTTGAAAATAACCGTCTTCATGGGTTTAAAGCCACCATGCTCTCAACACATCTAAACAATGAGCACACATTTACCAGCTATTAATTTCTAATAGTCTAATGCTATTTTGAGAATAATTTTCGTTTTAATAACTATTTTTCCTAATATTTTCTTGTTTAAACTCTTTTATCCAATCGGCAATTTTGTACTAAGATAAACACCTAATATCATCCGAATAATTTTAATCTCTAAGACTGATCAATTTTTCAGATTTTATAAAGAAAAATAGAAGTGGTGGTTAGTGCGATTTCCGTGGTCGCATCGATTACGTAGATTAACTTATCATAAGCATTGTCATCACTTGGATGGAATGAATATTAGTTGCATTAATTCGACTTTTTCCGTGCTTCGCAAGGCACATATAGCCGTTGGTGCCAGTTGGTATCACTAGATGGCAGAGGCCATAAAGTCTATAAAAACTGTATAGATCAAGGATGGGGAAATGGCGGCCCGTGGGCTAAATCTGGCCTGCCACACGATTTGATCCAGCCCGCGATCGGCAACAGCCGTCGATATATAAATAGGAACCTGGAGAAACAAATTTGGTAGGGATAGTTGTTACTTTTGGTCGTAGGTTCTTGGTAGAACATAATATCACACATTTTGGTGTATATATTTACACTAATTTCACATAAAACAAATAAAGCTACACTTGTAAGTTGTCAGCGACTTCAGGTAGACTATTTATACCAGGTTTCGAAAATATCCGATATTTATAAGAAATATCAAAATATCGGATATTTATGATATATATCGGATATACATAAAATTTGATATTTTTTTTTCTTTTTTACTGTTTTTAATCTATTTTATGTTACTTTTATTACATAGCTATTGAAATAAAACAAGGTTGATTTTTTTTCTTTTTATTAGGTTTTCGTATAGAGTTTGCCTACAGGATACACTCGTATCTCAGTATTTTTAAAATCTATAATAATCATAAAATATTAATTAACAAGTAGGCGGCACACTAGTAGCTTTAAAGAAATTAAATGAGCCTAGTAATAATTCTTTCAATTATTAATTATTACCAGTAATAATCAGTCTCACAGAAATTCAAAGAGTACACCATCATCATGTCAGCTCATATACGTCCCCACCGAGGGGCTCGAGCCTACCCTGAATTAGTAATAATAATAATAATTATTAAAAGAGTACACCATACCTCAGTATAATTATATATCCACAGTATCCAATAAACATAAGTTTAGTAAGGCGAAAGTTTATTTTGATATATATCACTAAAAATGCCTTGATATATATCGGATATATATTATGATATATATCATGATATATATCCTCGAACCCTGATTTATACACACATTGTGTAAATAAATAGTCTGCCTGAAGATAAGTGTAGTTTTAATTGTTTTATGTGGAATTAGTGTAAATATATAGCAAAATGTGTAAAATTCGGTAGGTACACAATTCAGTCAACGAGAGCAGACAGAATCTGATAACTGTGACTTACTGTATCATTAATTAGGTCCGGTAGCTATGTGCTGGACAAGTTTTCGAACGAATGTGGCTAGGAAAAAGTGAATTATTTGTTTTTTCCGAGCAAACTCGAAGTGAGATGATAATATTAAATGATACTACTTCTAGTAACTTCGATCGAGAGTTTATTATGACGACTGAACAGTCTAATTTCTCTCGCGGCCCCAGTATATCAAATAATAAATGAAAATAATTTCGAAAACTCCTCCTCGCGGCCGTAACGTTTTTTCGTGACAGAAAAAATCCTAATACCTCCCGTCTATACAGAAGTTTCACTTCAAAAATTCGAAAAACCTAAAAACTTTTAGGTACAAGCTTTTAAAATTGCATTTTCACGCGATATACATTATGCATACAAAATTTCAGCTCAATCGGAAACCGGAAAGTGGGTCAAATTTAACTTGCAAGATTTCATTACAGACACTGGGACAGGTGAAACTACTACTTATTTGGCCCGCTTAATATGTGTAAATTTTTGTACATGGCCCTCCGCTAAATCTATTTCCCCATCCCTGGTATAGACTATGGCTCGCAAACATCAAACAGTGGTAATACAACCTCCAATAATCTGAACTTGGCCACAGATTACTAAATAGTTACTTCGCGACTTGGCCCCCGTGTGTGGAATATGGCTTAACCTTCTCTAGATTGGGAAAAGAACCGCCCAGTAGTGGTGAAAAATATTTTTTTTTACTTCAGATGCGTGACCTAGTGACCCGCCCATCGTACCGACTTCGCAAAATGATGGACGACTTCATATACTGGCTGCTACCCGACTTGTGGGTGCCTCTGTACAACTCCGTAACATTTACAACCATGCCGTACAGTCAGTGTGTGAAAAACCGCCAGTGGCAAGATAAGGTAGGTCATTCATCGTCATTGATTTGTCATTCAATCAATATACTTTATTGCACATAATATTATACATTGTGCTGTTTTGGTCGACAACGCCCTTTGCAATAGGGCTACTCCTAATAAAACTCAACAAATTTTGTTCTACAACTTTGTTGATATCGCAAAAAAAATTGGTCTTTTCATACAAATTAACCAATTTTGTATGGAGAGGCCAAACTTTTTTGAGAATTGACTATGTATTCCTTGGGGAAATTTGTTCAGTTTCATGAGTAGAAGCCGTCCTGAAAGGGGCGTTGTCGACCAAAACAACACCTTCATAAGGCACATGTATTATCTAATCAGAAATGACCAATGTAGCTCACAAAACGAAGTTGCAGTCGGTGGGGTCCATAGCTCGTAGAACAGATGGCTGTTGAGGCAGTAAAGTTTTCAAGTGGAGACCGCGCACCAGAAGACATAGTGTAAGCAGACTTCCCAATTGGTGGATCGACGACCTGATGATGTTCGCGGGAAGCCGCTGGATGTGGGCAGCGCAGGATCGGTGGTTGTGGAAATCCTTCCAGCAGTGAACATCTTTCGGCTGATATGATGATGATAATCTGGGATAGAGACTTGTACTCTTTTGTCACATATACTACAATACTTGAGAAGTGTATGGGGGATCGTCATCGGTACGCCCAGCAAAGTAACGCCGCACTATCGGAAATTTTAGTTGCATTGTCGTTCAAGGTGAAGTTTTGATGGCAGGGGGAGAGGAGTATTCCAGGTATCACAGTGAGTGAGTCAATAATACGATCCGCAGCGATTGGCCACATTAGTGACATTTGACGTAACAGCACTGGGGCGCGGGCACCCGATTGAAGTCTCGTGTCAGTTACGTGACGTGACCACACTCCTCCCACACCGCTCCACTACTACATATGCGATCCAAAGGCCAAGGCGGATTGGTCGAGATTGTATCCCAGTGAGTGAGTCTATTATGCGATCCGCGGCGATTGGCTACATTGGTGATATTTGACGTAACAGCACTGGGGTGCGGGCGCCCGACTGAAGTCTCGTGTCAGTTACGTGACGTGACCACACTCTCCCCACGCCGCTCCACTACTACATATGCGATCCAAAGGCCAAGGCGGATTGGTTGAGATTGTATCCCAGTGAGTGAGTCTATTATGCGATCCGCGGTGATTGGCTACATTGGTGATATTTGACGTAACAGCACTGGGGTGCGGGCGCCCGACTGAAGTCTCGTCAGTTACGTGACGTGACCACACTCTCCCCACGCCGCTCCACTACTACATATGCGATCCAAAGGCCAATGCGGATTGGTTGAGATTGTATCCCAGTGAGTGAGTCTATTATGCGATCTGCGGCGATTGGCTACATTGGTGACATTTGACGTAACAGCACTTGGGTGCCGGCGCCCGACTGTAGTCTCGTGTCAGTTACGTGACGTGACCACACTCCTTCTACATCGCTCCATTACTACCGCAGGAACCTGCTGAGTTAAGAGCGTATTCACAAAATCGTTTCCCATACAAACTTTAAATGACTTCTTCTTGAAAATCGATTAGCCGATTCCAGTGACACTGTATACACACAAGCAAGTCACGAAATTCTAGTTTATGGATAGACTAGTGGGTGCTCGCGGCTTCGCCCGCGCAGTTCCCGTTTTTTGGTGTTCCCGTGGGAATTTCCCGAAATCCTTTCTTAGCGGATGCCTACGTCATAACATCTACCTGCATGCCAAATTTCAGCCCGATCCGTTCAGTGGTTTGGGCTGTGCGTTGATAGATCACTATGTCAGTCAGTCACCTTTGAGTTTTATTATATATAGATTACATTTTCGAAATACTTTATTCTAAAAAAGTTCACTAATTTTAAGATAACTATGAAAAATTTAAAACGCTATTATCTATTAACTACACCTTTTTTTGAAAGTCACGAAATTCTAGTTTATGGATAGATTACATTTTCGAAATACTTTATTCTATAATAGTTCACAAATTTTAAGATAACTATTAAAAATTTAAAACGCTATTATCTAATATCAACACCTTTTTTTGAAAATTTAACCTACCCACAGACTATAATTTCGTGACTTAATGCTTATGTGTAAAAAGTTTCATTAGGCCGATTTTAGAATCTGATTTGTCCCCGATTCCCATTCATTTTAAAAAAGTACTAATTTTAAGTTTGTATGGGAAACAACTTTGTGAATACGCTCTTAAGCGCTTGGCCTGTAGTTATACATATAACCCATCCAGTCGGCACCCAGAAAGTCGCAGGCGGCTACAATTTAAGGTTCCGTACCTAGAGAGTACCAACGGGACAGTATAATGAGCCTAAGCCGTCATTCCATCCGTCTATTCTAACTTTAAAGGACTGTATCTTTTGAAGTAGCTGATTGAAATTTTTACAGAACTATCTATCTTTGTAAGCACGCTTCCATCTTAGGGATCATCGTTACTTATCATCAGGGGAGATTGATGCCAAGGGTTTTCCAATTGTAGATAAAAAAAAAACAGATAGCCTAACAATTATTACAAACAAAAAGTAAAAAATCAAGGGTGTTCCCCATACAGCCCATACAACAAAAAGTGTTTTTTTTTGCTGTAACAGTATTACATAAAAGCGTCAAAATTTGTGTAATTAAAGTGCAAATTTTAAAGTTAAAAACTAGCAAATAAAAACCGGCCAAGTGTGAGTCGCATTCGCGCTAAGGATCCCGCACTGATGAAAGAAAACATGTCTTTTACCTACTAATTCCTATCGCTTACTTGCCTGAAAGAAATCACTCAAAGCGATAAGGCCGCCTTAGCACTGTATATATTTAATTAAGTTTTTGATATTTTTTACTAATGTGCAATAAAGTATATTTTTACTTACTTACTTACCTACCCAACATAAATAGGTACGTTGCGCTAGTCCGACTCTCACTTGGCCGGTTTCATGAGATATTTGCGGATATTGTTTTTAAATGTATGTATTCATTTGTTACAGATATTGTTCAGCGTCTTCGCTTTTATGGGATTTATAATATTTACAACTTTGTTTTATGCTATGAAGTAAATGAAATTGAAAGAACACTTCTTAGGTATATTCTATGAGTTCAGGTAAATTAATATTTTTTAATAATTTTAACACCATGAACTGAGAACCACAATACTTTGTATCACAATAAATATGCAATGACAAGTTGTATTTAAAATCAACCTGATTAAATAAGGTTTTCGTATAGATTTTATTCAATTAATTTGAAATATATTTTTTTTGAAAATAAACCTTATGAATTTCACATTTTTAATTACATAATACAGTGTATATTATTACTTATTTACTGCGCTGGATCAACGACCCAAAGTGTGTCCTGGCCGCGACTTTATATCATACAAAGCTAGAACGCAGAGGCTGGGACTGCTCGCGTATCATCTCAAGTTGTAAAACATAATCACGACAGTATCATCATCAACCCTAACGAATCTATTATCGTTCGCTTCGCTCGCTTAACTCGGATTCGCCTGGCTATTTCAGTACATGTTGTTATTGACCTTGTATATGTTCCAAAATAATTCATAACACCAATATCAGAAAGTATACGCAATACACAATAATAGTACGCAAAAATCCGTGTATACTTTTCGACCTTAATGCGTTGCGAATGTCTAACGACATTTCAACGAAATGGGTAGGGAAAATTTTTATTTACTGTTTATTTCAATAAAAAAAGAAACATGATGCCACACAAAAAAACGCAAATCTTGATAAAGAAGATTATGTGCGTTTATCGTTAGTTGCACAGCTCGCAACTTGAGCGTCTGGATGTCCACCAGCCTCGTCAGTTAGGTACTTTTTCTGAGCAAGGAAACTTTTAAGGATGTTTTGTTTGGTTGTTGTTACTATCTTCTATTTTTTCTACTAAGTCTTTAGGTAGATAGTTTAGGACACAAGGTAGTATGCACCTCCACACTCTCTTACCATATTCATTATTAGATTTAGGTATACAAAATAAAGGAAGATATGACAAATTACGCATATTACCAGGTCTTACACGTTTTTCTAGTTGACTTATGTTATTTTTATATTGTATTACAATTGCAAGTTTCACTTTGTCGTACACATTTAGAACATTACAGTATTTGAATAAATTGTCGTAGTTGTCTTTGTATTTATATTTAATTAAATTACTTGACTGTACAATGATTGAGGAAGTTGTACATTTATGCGGTCTTGTTTGTTCTGAAACTATACAGTTCAATAACACTGGATGCGTGCTAGCCTTATATCAAATTCGCGTGTTAACCGTCCTATACGAGAACGCGCCCCTTGTCTCGGTCTTGAACGGTATTTCGCCAGTCGCTTGCTTGGAGCTCGCGCAGATCCGCATTCACTACTTGCTTCAATCTACCTTAATGTGATCCTTAATTTAGTCTAACAATGTTTTTGTCCTTTATCTTTATATTTCTCTTCTTATGACCATAAAAATATTCGATAGAAAATATTATTGTTGAAATGAGCTCGCCAGAAAATAATAACGCAAACGGCATAATCATGTCGTCCAAACCGAAATTTATGAATTCTTGTGCTTTTTTATTTATAATCGTTTTCATATTGTAAAAGAATCTGTCCTCTTGATGTTGCAATATCCCACTTTCAAACAGATTCGTTGCTGTGGTTTGAATTCTGTCTTTAAGAGAAAACCCACGTTTTACATACAGAGCTCTCACCATGAAGTCGGCAATATCAAATCTACTTAATTTATTTCTTCCATCTTTTTCCAAATATTTGTATTCTTTCGAATTGTATCTGTATTTTGATTCAAATCCATAAACGTCTTGTCGAGTGGCTATAGTTTCCAGAGCATCGTCAGGATTACGACATACTGGACTAAAGTTCTTAGGGAAGGTTATATTATAAGTAAACTGGAAGTACACTCGCGTGACTTCACTTATGCATGTCTTGTAATTAACCAAGAGTGACATATCTGCCATTCTTATGTTTTGACTTTTCGGTTCATGTGCTGTAATTAAGCTATAGAATGCTGTGTTGTAGAAATTGTAAATAAAGAACGTGAACCAAATCCAGCAGGCCAAAAAATTACGGAGGTTCTTTGACTTTGCAAGCTTCCGACTAGCGTTATTAAAGAAGTATCCCCATAAAGCTAACACGACTGAACAATGGTCCTTGCGTACGTTTGTTGAAAAGCGATTTAATATAACAAATATTCCAATTATCGAGCAAACGAATGTTATTATCAATCCCCAGACATACCAACTAAACTCTTTGTAAAGCTTCCTCCAGACATCTTTAGGTCTGTTAGCGGTAAATAAGTAGTTTTTCCCATAGTTGTAAAGTGAAATGTAGTCGTACCATAAAACTCGGTTCTTTATCAAAACAAATCCTCCACTCGCTATGTCAGCTTTATCTTCATGAAGTAGTCCTAAAACATCAGAAGAGGTACCGTCATCATCCAAAACTATTCCAAATTTAAGGCCCTCCATGTAGTTGTATCGTATATTTACTTTTTCTATTCTAGCGACTTCGTTTAGTATAATTTGTTCTATGCCAGACAATTTATTTTCAAGTGTTGTGTCGTTACCTGTATCAAATATGAACAGTGGTATCTGTTCACTTGCTGCGACATTAATTGTACAATTACGCAGTTTGTGAGAAATTTTATCTGGAAAACTTTTATCAACATTAGTAGTGACATTACAATTACCAAGGTTTGCTACGTCATCAAATTTGCGACCACAATTGTTATTGGCAAACGGGAAATATGTGTTCAATTCTGGTTCGACCTCATTATTCGTTTTGCTCATAATCACAACGTTGTAAATTTTGTATTTCAACAATACTGCGAACATTTGTTTTATATCGGACATTTTTAATGTTTGAATGATAAAACGTGCTTCAGGGTTCCATGTCTTCTTTGCCATCATAGCCATACCCGATTCAAACTCTGAATAATCTTCCGATAAAATTATGTACACTAGATTCTTTACAAACCACACCTTTTCCGTGTACGTTCTAGCTATGATGCTGTAGCAATTATTATTACTTACTGTTCGTATAAAATCGTCGACTTTGTTGTTGTTGAATACTACAGTTATTACACTACCGCATGGTATATGTTGTTTCATAATACGCATAATGCAGGCCTCCGAAAACGAGTCTTTTTCAAAGTTACTAATATTAGTTAAATCTCCGCTAACCCAACATATAGAAACAACAAAGATCAACAAGATACACTTTTGTTGACACATCTTGTTGGTAAAGATAACAAAACTAAAATGAATTTAAAATGTAAGTAAAATAAAAATGATTTTAAAATACCATTTATATCCATATTCCATGTATTGCATTATGATTTATAGCTCCTAAACACTAGTGTTTGACGTTGATCACCAGTTATAAAAGTTTGCCGAGCTATAAGAACTTTTTAGTGTCGCTTTAACAAAATGCTTGTTCATTAAGAGCACCCCTGAAGTACGAAATTAAGTTTTGTTAGTATTGTTGTAATTTTTAAAACAAAATATGTGTTTAAGTATGAAATTGCCAAATGGATAAAAAAGTTTAAAGAAGAAAATTAACATTAAGAAAAATAGTTATTAAAACAAAATTTATTCTCAAAATAGCATTAGACTATTAAAATTAATAGCTGGTAAATGTGTGCCTATTGTTTAGACATTTAGAGAGCATGGTGGCTTTAAACCCATGAAGACGGTTATTTTCAACTCAGTAAATTTTTAATGGTAAAAAATACACATTTTTAATTTTAAAGCTCTAGAGTTAGCGCATCAGTTTCTTCGTTACTAATGTCATATTTGGGGACACCCCACATAAGATTTCGTTACTTTTAGGAAAATTCAAGAAAATTAAGTATAGTCTAAAAAATTGCCCCATCTGACCACTAAGAAAACGCCTTTGTTTCATTCAATGGTACATAGCTCAGGGAATTGGAACATAAAAGACATGCTTTTAGTTACTAACAAAAGACCATAAGTAGTATGACCATAAGGTCAATCATAAAAAAACAATAACTTCTTTTTTCAATAAAAATCGGCTTTGAACTTCAAAAACTAAATCGGCAATTTTATACTTAAACCCGTATTATGAATTAAAATAGAGTGGGAGGCCTGCCTATGGTACGTCTTCCGGTGTGCAATCGCCACTCGAGAACTTTACTGCCCCAACGGCCCTATTTTCTACGAGCTATGTGCCCCGCTTGCCGCCACTTAAGGTTAGTGATTCTGTGAGCTATGTCGGTTACCTTGGTTCTCCTACGGATCTCCTGGATGCGGGCAGCGCCTGGAAGGTCACGGGAAGCTCCTGGATACGCAGGACCGGTCATCGTGGACATCCTTTGTCCAACAGTGGACGTTTTTTGGCTGATATGATGTTGATGATAAATTTTAAATTTCCTTTGTAAACTACATATATTAAAAAGTTCCTACGTAATCGACGCCGCAAGGAAACGATTTTCATCGTATGAAACGAACTGCATTAAAAAACTGGAGCATTCTCCCTAATGGCTATTTTTTAATTTCAGTCAAGATAATAAAAATTCATTGCCGTACATAGTCTGACGTAATAGTTATTTATGAGTACAAGGCTGGTAAAAAGGTAAATAACCAACGAGTGACATTCGTGTGCCCGAGCCGCAGGCGAGGGTTTACCATCGTCATGAGTTTGTTATTTCGTTTTACACCCATGTAAGAATTAAAACAGGTAAAATTAAAAACGACCGTGACAGAAAAACAAAATACATGAGGGTACATACCTATCAAGGTTTCGGCAACCAAAGTTTATTTTCGAGACTTGTGACTTTTTAAATGTCCGGGGAGTAATCTCACTTTGTTTTTCCTATACATACACATACTTGTAAGTATATTTTTTATTACACGTACGAGTATATTAACTATTCATAATTTTATTAGTATTTACAACTAAAACAACTAAATTCAGTTTCACGAAAAATGGCGCCATATTTAAGTTAGCTAGGAATTCGTAAGTTTTTTAGGATTTCGTACCTAAAGGGTAAAAATAGGACCCTTTTACTAAGACTCCGCTGTCCATCCGTCTGTCTGTCTGTCCGTTTGTCACCAGGCTGTTTTTCATGAACCGTGATAGCTAGACAGTTGAAATTTTCACAGATGATGTATTTATCTTGCCGTTATAACAAGAAATACTAAAAATTATATTAAGTGAAAGTTTTCATACAAAAAACGTGTTTTTTTAAAAAACCAGCGCCATCTAGTATGATGGTACGGGGGTTAATATTACCATAAACAGATTTACAATAAGGCTTGGAATAATATAAATCTAAGCATTAAAACCTCCTTGGAAAAGATGAACTATTCCTTGCTGTAATCTATGCGCTTCATTCATATTTTATTCTCCTTTCTTCACGAAGATATAACCCAAAGAGAATCTAATCAGCTAGCGTTATGTACTAACCTCACGGAGTAACAACCGCAATCTCTTTTAAAATTCTCCTTTAACGTTTTTAAAAAGAATCTGTATATTTGGTTAATATATTTTATTTGCTAGAAATGTCTTGTTTCCCAGAGCTAAAAATGAAAAAAAAAATGGCAAAATAAAAAGCACGTGTGCGGTAAAATCAATTTTGCGCACAGAAAACTAGAGTATCACTTTTCGAGCAACTGTATTGAACAATTTTGTTTAAATCAGCCTTTTACTGTAATAAATGATTGAGTTACTTAATAAGTAAGTAAGTACTTTCTAAATAAGTAAAAACTACTAGCCATTTTTTTAAAGAATTTCAGGCCGATCTTAAAGAATCGTTCTTTATTTTGTAAAATAATCGATCCAATCCCAAGTCTCGATGAAAATGGTCATTTATAAAATTATCTATGATAGGTATTCATTTTAATTTTGATTGATTCTCCGTGAAGAGACCTCAATTATCTTCGAACAGTAGGCACGAAAGGTTACTGTTTTTATTTATGTATTGGTTTAATGCGTTTTATATTATAGTCTCTGTGTAAACTATATAAATGAATACGATAGGTGATAGCTACAAGATATTATTGTTGATTGATTATACTGAGGAGTTGTTGGCATTACAATTCCAGCTCATATACCTGTTGTTCGCAACATACCTAATAATTATACTACACTGCTCCTTATTGACTGACTTCCAAAAAAAAGAGGACGTTCTCATTTAGGTACAGTTCGTTCGCTGAATTAGCTACACCTTTGATAAATGCCGCTGGCTGCTGCTGGCTCGCGTCAAACGGTTGTGTCAAAGGGGCCGCCCTGAGTTCGATCGCGATAGCACCGACGTTACACCCGCACCGGATCGCGCGAATCATATTCAGTTTTTAATATTAATGTCGGCGTCACCTTTGAATATACTTTGTCTAGCAGTGAAACTAATTAAAATTATTTATAAATTCGAAATAATAAAAACCTGTTTAAAATATATTTTTTAATTGTTTTACCCTCCACAGTCCACACATTTCTCAGAACTCCGTTCGGATGTACTGCAGCTAATTCCCCGAACGTACTATACCTAGTTGCACTATGTGCTACACTGTTTTCAATGGATCGCAATCCATATCTGAAATTATCAAAATCACATTATGTTTATTCTAATCAAATCTTTTTAACTTAGGATACTTCAACTGCCGCCGAGCGAATCAATATTACAAAAACCGGCCAAGGGTGAGTCGGACTCGCGCAAAGTAAAGTTCCGTAGACTTTTCAAAAAATAAATATCTATTTAAAAAAACAGAATTATATTCGCAGTTGCTAATAGAATATTCGATGTGGTCTCCATTGCGTTGGGGAATCTTGGTAAGTCCGCTTCCATCTTCGGCATCATCGTCACTTACCATCAGGTGAGATGATGCCAAGGGCTTACCGATTGTGAACAAAATTTTTTTTTTAAAAAGTATGAAAAATCTTTGAACTTTTTACAAATCTAACTGCACACCTTAAGATGGTCGACTATTACCCCTAAACTAAGAAAGCCTACTAAGCCGGGATAGTTTTCCTTTTAAATTGATAAAAATTCAGATGTCCTGAAATAGTGGTTTAGCTGGTTGACACTCGACTCTAACAAAAATTAATGTTTTCAGCAAACTCTCAGTAGTTTTGAAAGCCTATTGAACGATACCCCACACGATAAGGTATGTCAACGAAAAGAAAAATCACCGCCTCAGTGAAGGTATTTTAAAATTATTTTTTCCAAGATTTTATTATGCTGCTTTGTCGGCGTAATTAATATGTATACCCATGCCAAATTACAGTTTTCTAGTACTAATAGTCTGAGCTAAGCCGCGTACAGACGGATAGACATGGCAAAACTATAAGGGTTCCTTTTTGACTTCAAAACCCTTAAAATGTTTTTAAATTATTTATTTCTGTCTCTTAAATACCTAAAGTATTTTTTTTTATAGGTAGGTATACAAACGGGTACATGTGCGTCTGATCCGTTGAAATGTGAGTTCCGTCTGGAATTATAGAAAGTATCTACCTATCTGCCGTGGGCGATGTTATCTGCTACTGCTAGAGGCTTGCTAGCTATCTCGAATAGGGCTGCCACAACTTGGGAAAGTAGTACTTTTATAATCGCTGCATTGAAAATAACGGTTGATGTTAGTTTTATTTGTTCTCTAACAGCTATAACTAACATCCGATACTGGATCTCCGGAAATTTTTGGCCCGCTAAACCATTTAGTTGGTTCGTTTATTTGTTGTTAGGGTTCTTTAGTCTAACTAAGAACCCTTATAATAGATTCGCTATGTCCGTCTCTGTCCGTCAGTATGGCACAGCCATTTTACTCAAAGACTATAGTTATAAAGCTGAAAGTTATGATTATACAAATCTGTAACGCCTAAAAATATGGAATAAAATCGGTAAAAAAATGATTTTTTTAGTACCTTCCCTTCATGTAAAGTTTGAGGGGATCGGAGGTATTATTGAATAGGTCTTTCAAAAATATTGAGGGTTAGCAAACAAAACTTTTTAGATAAATGATTCGTTTATAAGGTTTTTAAGACTTTTTAAGTTTTTAAGGGTGGTTTGTTTTGGTTATAGTGCGAATTTCAAATTTGTCAAGGGTTTTCGTAAGTAATGACACCATGTTAATTTTTTTAAGCTATTACGTTATTTACTACCAATTTCAATGAATTTGTCAAAATTTGACATTTAATGTAAAATTCCTAATTTTGGATAGGTATTATGAGGAATAATGACAAAATATCATATTTTTTAGGTAACAAAATAAGGCATTAAACATTTTAAAAATTCATAAAATTGGTAGAAAGTAATGTAAGACTGTCCCAAAAAAGTAAAATTTATTAAAGAATTAAACATTGAGTCATATTTTACAAAAAAAAAACTTGAAAAGTGTGAAATTCGCGCTATATCCAAAACAAAAGCGGTGATTTTTGTTAAAGGTACATGTCCCCACCCCCTATTAGCTAAACCGCTATTTCAAGCAATCTGAAAAATATTGGAAGTGGTAAGACATAATTAATTTAAAAAGACAATTATCACGGCTAATTAGGCTTTCTTAGTTCAACTAAAGATGTGCAGTTGGATTTATAAAAAGATCATAGATTTCCCATACAAAATGTTTTATTCGAACTGTAAAAATGACTTTGTTTTTTAAAATATACATTTACTTCTTGGAAAGACTATGGAACCCTACTTTGTGTGTAGTCCGACACGCTCTTTGCTACTTTTTGAGCTTGTTTTACCAAAGCTGTGTTATTTATGTCATCAAGTAAAATTTGTTTCATTATTCCATGGTTATGTTACCTAGGTACTTGGCGCCTTGGCGCATTCCACACTGCAAAATTTTAATTTGCCTTCTTTAAATCTGCAATTTTTCATAAAACAGTTTTTTAATTTTATGTGTTGTAGCCTCGCTAAAATATCTTGCTATACCCTTATTATACTTAAGAAGTACCAAAGAATAAAAACTATTTACTAACCTAAGTAGTACCTCCATTATAATAGTCGATCACCTAAATCAAACTTATTTTATTTGGCAAAAATATTTGATTATTTTATTAATGGCTTTAGACGTGAACAACCCTAATGCGACAAGCATTCGTTCTATTTTAATAAACCACTTGCTTATGTCAGGAGAACTGCGACCGAAGTGCTATATCAACTATTGCGCTTTCCATCAATAACGGAGGTATGTACAGATAGAAAAAAACGCACTATAATTTTATCAATTTTATGTATCAGAGGTACCGGGTTCAAAATCTGGACGGCCAATGTACCAATGAGTTTTTCAAAACTTACGTACATACTTACCGATTGCTTTAACGGTAAAGGAAAACATCGTGAGGAAACCTGCACACGCCTGCGAAGAAACTCGAAGGTTGTGTGTGAAGTCGACCAACCCGCATTGGGCCCGCGTGGTCGACTAAGGTCCGATCGCCCTAATTCAGGGTAGGCTTGAGCCCCTCGATGGGGACGTACATGAGCTGATATGATGATTATCTATTTGATTTAAAGTAATGTACACAGGGATAGTTAACTTTACTGCCCCAACAGCCATCTGTTCTACGAGCTATGTGCCCTGTCCACTGCTACTTAAGTTTAGCGATTCTGTGAGCTATGTCGGTTACTTTGATTTTCCTATGGATAAAAGTTATTTGCGGATGAAGTTCTCGAGTGGCCATCGCGCACCGAAAGACGTAGCGTAGGCAGGCCTCCCACACGGTGGACCGACGGCCTAGTGAAGGTCTGGACTGGTCGTGAAAATCCTTGGGGGAGACGTTTGTCCAGCTGTGGACGTCTTTCAGGTGATATTTTATGATGATGATAATGACAGTTAACTATTGATTAAGCAGCTGAGTAAACCTAGTTGCTCTTATTTTCTTTTTGTATGTTTTGCAGAAGGAAAGTTACCTTAGTATCAATAATAAAAACACAACTGCATAAATACATTATTCCTCTTTTTTGGCAACAGGATATTTTCATAGACAGAATATAAAACTAAAATAAAATTGATAGGTAGGTACGTAAAAAGAAAAACGCTTACTGATTTTGTTGACGCTACACCGGACATTCCATCGCGAGTGCACATTTGTTACTCGGCTGCATGCGTAATGAGGTGATTCTACCTCTGTTCCTATTGAGATCGTTTTATTTAGGTAAGTTAATATATGAAGCGGTCGTAGCGCAGTGCGACTTGAAGTCGATCATGCAGTTTATTTAACTGTTGGTGGCATAATGTATCACGAAAGTTGATGTGCTTCGCAAGGCACGTTAAGCCGTTGGTGTCGGTTGCTATCACTGGATGGTAGTCGTTAAGTTGTGTCTGATGCCTCATCGGCTTAAAAGCTTCTGACACCTCCACTAGCTTTACAACCAATCTAGACTTGAGCCCCGTGTGTGGATTATGGCGTAACGTTTCCTAGTTTGGGAAGAGACACTAATCCCCAGCAATGGGTTTGTAACGAATAAGTGATATGAATACACCTGACTACATTATAAACTAATGATCTATTCTGCTAATTCTTAGAGATTCTGAAATAGTACATTGTAATAAAAGCGTGGAAAGTACCTACTTGATTGTAAAGGAGCTTTTAATTAAATTGAAAGAGGGTTTTTAATGTCACGAGTCTACAGTAACCTACACATCCGTGTATCACACGACGTTTTTCAATACATTTGTGGAGTATAGTAAAAAAACAAATGTTTATTTTAACATTTATATCTACGTACATAGGTAAATAGAAAACAACAAAAATATAATAACCAACCATTTAAAAGAATATTGAGAATTCAATGCTAAGACGTACGGAGCCATTCATTTTTCCTCGTATAAAATCTATCCGATTTTATTCTATGTATGAAAACTGCTTGCTACTAAACTTTTTAAATTGACATAAATTTAAAACTAAACTGCAAAAGTAATGATCGAGCTCTTAAAAGAAAATCACGACCGCGTAAAAGAAAGATGCCTATGTAAAAGATTAAATTTTCGAATCATAATATAATTATGTCTCATGAAAGTACGCCATGTATAACAACTGTATTGAAAAATTAAATTCTAATCTCAACCCGAGCTCGTCAAAGACTAGAAATAAAAAAAAACCTTACGAATGCTCTCTGCATTTCGAGCAAGATTCTCCTATTTGTTTCCTGTTTATCCTAGATTAAAACTAAAAGATATCTGCTCGTTGAGACCGTGCAGAATGAACCGCATCCGCATCTGCAAGTTTATTCAGGGCGGCTCGAGGCACGGCAATGCGGTAATAGCTTAAACTCCGTGCGGTTTCCACACTCATTTGATATGCGCTAGGTTTCGCAGTTAAGAGGACTGTAAAACCCCGGAGAAAAATTACTTCTCATACAAACGGTGAAAACGATTTTCACCTCTTAAAAGTTAACCGATTTTGACCAATTTTTGATTGGTTGTCAGAATAAAAGCTAGGAATATAAGTTTCGTTTTTTAAATTATTCAATAAAGCTGAACAAATAATGGCCGAAATAAGTTTTTTATGAGACCACGTGAACGACAGTAAAATTGAACTTCGACTATTCGACGACGTCGGGGGATCGTTTTTGAAAACCCTTCCAGTATTCAGAACCCTTACTTCCGAGCTGCGGGACGGCTTACTAGCATTAATTCACAGAAAGTTACCTTTAACCATTCCGCTATTCAGAGTTGCCAACGATCTGGATTCGGGTATTCTTACCGGTGTATAGTATTCAAGACTTCATAATTAAAACGCTTCCTCTACCCAGATCCACAGAAGGTTTAAAAGTACTTGAGTGCGATACGACACGCGGGAGGGATTTCTGCGCTATGCTCCCCTATCTCAGATCGCAAGTGGCACTTACCAAGATAATTTTAAGTAAGACATAAGCATAAGATAGATAATATTAAGCAAGACAAAAGGATTCTCAATTGGAGTAGAGTTGTACGAGCGGTGCAAGCGATAATAGGTTAGTTAGGTCTGATGTTGATACTGTCGAGGAGCCTGGCGCAGCGAGTCTCCCCCCCTGGGTGACGGATCTAACAGGAAAAAAAGTAGCTGTTTGTTAAGGCTATTTCAATCGCTCTCTTAGTGTTTCAATGACCCATGTTCATGAAATCATATCCATAACGCTAGTATTGCGTTTTGTAGCAAAATTTGATTAAAATAACCACTGAAAATCTTCTACATAAATACGAATAATTTGGAATAGTATGCCGAAAAGTTTTATTATGGAAAAGAAAAAAAATAGGTGGATGAGGTAAGTAAAGAATATATAAGAAATCAGATTTAAAGGGACATATTGGTCATGTAAAAAATATTGTCATCGCCTATGTAATTACAATTATAGCCAGAATTATATAAAAAAAAATTTGACCAACTGGGAATTTATGTCCCAGTTGAACTTAAAGTGCCAACGTGAATTTATACCTTTAAGAAATTAATATAACATCATTTTTTTAGTTGGAGGAAGCAACCTCGTACGTACGGGGCTGCAGTTAAAATAAAATAAAATCACATTTATGCCACTTTTAAATTTAAAAGGTCAAAAAAAAAAATTATCACGTTGAGCGGAAAAAAAGAAATAAAATTTAAGGTATTATTTGAAAGCGGTCATGGTGAGTAGTTATGCAGGAAGTAACCACCAGCAATCTTGGATGGCCCGGAGTTGAAAATAAAAGTCAGCGGCGGGTGTACTGCATAGGTCCTAGCCCCTAGGTCGGATTGGTTCGGGCAACAGAAGCTTCCCGCACTAGATGGTGGTTTGGGTGGACCCTAGAACATACAACGGAACAGAATTTACACCACCACGCAGCACAAAGGAAGACGAAAAGGAATATGCACAAAACATACCTACCTAAAAATAACCGGCGAGGGTTCCGAAGGCACAGTATTAGCACATTTTATTAAAAAAAAGCGTCGGTGGCTCAACCGGTAACGACTCGGTCCATCTAACCAGAGGTACCGGGTTCAAATCTGGACGGCCAATGTACCAATGAGTTTTTCAAAAAACTTACGTAAATACTTACCGATTGCTTTAACGGTGAAGGAAAAACATCGTGAGGAAACCTGCACACGCCTGCAAAGAAACTCGAAGGTTGTGTGTGAAGTCGACCAACCCGCACTGGGCCCGCGTGGTCGACTAAGGCCTAATCGCCCTGATTCAGGGTAGGCTCGAGCCCCTCGGTGGGGACGTATATGAGTTGTAATGATGAATGATGATTAAAAATGGAGAGATATAATAATTAATTTAGTAAATTAGAAAACCATATCAAAATTTCGTAGCGATGACAATATTTTGTTGTAGAAAAAAAAAACAAATTTACAAAACAATTCGATGAAGAGAATGTAATCACAACTGTGAAGATGGAAGGCAAAGACACCATTTCAGTAGCAAGGAAACTGCTACAGTTTGTAATGCTTCCCGCATTACAGAACTAGAAGCAAGGTAGCATTTGATCCATTAAACTGCGCGTTCAATCGCTAAGAGGCTCCCTCCCGTAGCTCAGAAGTACTGGGGTTCTGAATACTGCAAGGGTTTCCACATACGTCAGGGGACCGATTAGTTGTAGTAAAGTGAATCAGTTTTATTCTGTTTTTATTTTATTTACTTATCGGTCTCCTAAGCAACGACGCTTGGTATACTTAACGGGCTAATACTTATTATTTTTTTTTTTTTAGAGACTTTTTGTCGGGGATTTTCTATATTTTTAATTTAAAATGTATTACATGCCTTCAAAACTTAACATATTACTAGTAGACACGCTATAGTCGAAACTCAATCACATTCACACAAATACTTTCCGGGACGAAATTGCGACAAGAAATCTCGCTTATTTCGAATCGATCAAACCTGTGGATATTGCTCACCATTGTATGAAGATGCAATTAAATATAATAACTGTAAACTTTAAATCTATTGGACCTGTGGATGTTATTGAGACCCTTTCTTCTTCTTTTCGAGTCGACGGACTCGGATAGTCCCATCGAGGCCCTTGTCAGTGGCCTGCATCAAGTCCTCCCGCGTGCAGGTGACAGGGCAAGAAGGACACGTAATGAGGTAGTCCATCGTTGACCGCACCACACCTACACTCAAGGTTCGTATCTCCAGTGAATCCCCACCTGAACAACAACAGAGACCCCTTAATGAACTAGAAAAGGAGCTGACGATATTCCCTTTTTTACCTATGCTTAGACCTCTGCTGTAAGTGTTGGTGAGAAGTTGGGTATCCTGCAGATTTCAGGAGATGATGCAGCATGACAGGTCAAGGTTACCATGATTTATCTAACACCTATTCATTGAGACTATGCCAATGAGCCAAACACGATATTTCTGCTGTAAGTTGGTGAGGAGTTGGGTATCCTGCCGATTCCAGGAGATGCTTCAGCGTCAAGTCAAGGTTACCATGTGCAATCTAACATCTATTTATTGAGACTATTCCAATGAGTCCAAACACGATACCTCTGCTGTAAGATGGTGAGAAGTTATGTATCCTACAGATACCAGGAGATGATGCTGCATCAGGTCAACATCAGCATGTTCTTTCAAGCATCGCAAAGCAACGTGTGTTTGCCATTTGCTGTAGTTTAGTAGTATGTCAACTAAACAACATGCAAACTGCAAAAAATCTCCGGCTATTTGCCACGAGTGATAGGATAGCAACTTGCGTTTGCCATTTGCCAAAAAGAGATTCTATAGAAGTTTAGTAATATTTCAACTAAACAACATGCAAACTGCAAAAAACTCCGCCTGTTTGCCACGAGTGACAGGAGAGGGAGTAACTCAAAAAGTAGTCTTGACTTTAGACACGATATGACTTTTTGCTACGAGTGACAGGAGAGGGGTTAAATACGCAAAAAGTAGTCTTAATTTTAGACACAATATGACTTTTTGCTACGAGTGACAGGAGAGGGGTTAAATAAGCAAAAAGTAGTCTTGACTTCAGACACGATATGAATTTTAAAAAGAAATAGGTAAATTTACTTGTTAGAAGGAAGAACAGATAGATCGTATTAGTATTTAGCCTCCGCTGTCAACGGGCTGTAATATAAAAATCTGAAAAAGTGAAAAGCTAAAGGTATTTTTGATTTAGCTCTATCGTTAAAACAGTAATACATACAAGCGTTGAACTTGGTGTGATTAAAGTACCTAGGCTGTTTGATAAGTACCCGTTTACTAAATATATTAATATCACTGGCCGAAAATAAGTATACCACCTTTTTAAGCCATTTTTCAGAGGCGGAAAAAAAAAGAAAATTCTTTTGTTTTTTTTTTCATTTGACAGCGATTTAGTGAAAGCGTGAACTTAAAATTGTTAAAATGGAGAAAGAACAGTATCGGTCTGTAATTAGATTCTTGTTTTTGGAAGGAAAAACATGTGACGAAATAAAAGTAAGAATGCAAGCGGTTTACCATGAATGTGCTCCTTCTATAACAACCGTGAGATATTGGTATAACGAGTTTAAGCGGGGGAAAACAACCGTCTTTGATGAGGATCGCCCAGACCGGTCAATTGAGGTGACTACAGACGACATGGTTAAGAAAATTAAAAATATCGTTTTAGCCGACCGCTGAATTAAACTTCGAGAAATCATTGATGGTGTAAACGTTTCAATCGAGAGGGTACAATACATATTAGAAGAAAAATTGGGCATGAAGAAAGTATCGGCGATGTGGGTGCCGCGTTTACTCACGGAGGAGCAAAAACGGAACCGACTGACTACTTCGGAGCAGTGTTTGGCCGTGTTCAAACGTAACCCGAAGGAGTTTCTGCGTCGTTTCGTGACCGTGGACGAAACGTGGGTTCACCACTACACCCCGGAAATGAAATAGCAGTCGAAGCAGTGGATTTTACCGGGTGAACCTGCTCCAAAGAAAGCAAAAACCATCCCATCGGCAGGAAAGGTCATGGCGACTGTTTTTGGGATTCGCAGGGTATTATACATATTGACTACTTAGAAAAGGGGAAAACGATAACAGGGCTGTACTATGCCAATTTATTGGATGAATTTGACGCCGTCTTGAAGGACAAACGACCCTATTCAAAAAAGAAAAAAGTACTGTTTCATCACGACAACGACCCGGCTCATTCGTCCAGAGATGTGACGGCTAAATTAGCACAGTTACGCTACGAACTATTGCCTCATCCCCCATATTCTGCAGATTTGGCCCCATGCGATTTTTTTTTGTTTCCCAACCTAAAAAAATTGCTCGGTGGTAAGCGACTTGGATCAAATGACGAAGTCATTGCCGCCACAGAGGCCTATTTCAATGACTTTCCAAAATCATACTTTTTGGATGGTTTATTGAAGCTTGAGGATGGGTGGAACAGGTGTATAGAGTTAAAAGGTGACTACGTAGAAAAATAAATGCATATATACATAAAAAAATGTTTTTTTTGCTATAAACGGGTACTTATCAAACAGCCCTCGTATAGTCCTGAAAGAAGACAACGAATAATAAAATCTTGCCAAGTGTTAATGTAAAGCGTGAAACTGCTGAATAAAAAAATCATTTTTCTGTCATCCGCGTTGATGTCCTTTGTTTGTAACGTGAATAGGTATCATTGTTATAATTGTGTGGAGAGGTGTGGTGGTACCTTAAAGGTGGTACGGAACGCGGAGCGCGATATCGACTCACCCTTGCCCAGTTTTTGATCTAACATGAATTCCTATTTTAAAAGCTTTTAATTAACTTGCAATGTATCTATGTTTGTTCAGGTAAAATCTTGCAAGTTGAATTTGACTCACTTCTCGGTTTCCGATTAAGCTGAAATTTTGCATGCTTACGTATATCGCGTGACAATGCAATATTAAAAGCTTGTACCTAAAAGTTTTTAGGTTTTTCGAAAATTATTTATCACGCTTTTATTAGCTTCACCTGTATATATGTTTGTAACCGATTTTGACCCACTTTAAACGGACAGATTTCATTCAAAATTTGTACATTTATCGAGAATCAGTGACAATACAATAATTTCATAAGTCTATCTCATTATCCTAATGAGGATCGCTAGGATTCAATGCACATGAAACTAAAAATGAAAAATAAATATAGTTTAAAAAATGAAAAAAACACGCTTTTAAAGCACATGAAATTAAAAAGTGAAAAATAATTCTTAATATAAGCTGAAAACAATAATGAACGAAAAGTACTAGTATTATTGTGAAAAAAGCGCGGGGCGCTTTGACTTATATTTTTGGTACATCGAGCAATCCACGCTTTTTTCACAATAATACTAGTATTCTTCGTGCATTATTATTTTCAGCTTATATTAAGAATTGTATTTCACTTTTTAGTTTGATTAGATTTAAAAGCGTGATTTTAGTTTTTTTATAGTATATTTTTAAAAGCTTATTTTTTTTTTTATGCACAATTGGTAAACCCTTGACAACATCTCACCTGGTGGTAAGTGACGATGTTGTCGAAGATGGAAGCGGGCTTACCAAGATTCCCCAACGCAATGGGGAACTGGCTATCTTATCTTCATGCCGGAACACACCAATGATATCAACATTTATATTTGGCGTCAAGACTTAGATAAGATGGTGGTAGCTAGCCAGGCGGGCTTAGAAAATGCCCTACCACCAACCAAACCGAGTCTTATAATTGACCCCGCCGGGAATCGAACCCGCGACCTCCTGTGTAAAGCTAATGAACTTTGCCTCTGAGCTACGAAGGCGGTTATAATTAACTTGCAATGTTTTTTGTATATATGTATGTTTGTTTAGTTCAAATCTTGCGGTCGACTTTAGAGCGACTTCAATAGCTAAAATTTGGAATTAAGCCGTATTCCCGGTGATAATAGATCCTTTTGGTATATTAAAGTTGATCTGATGATGAATTTTGCAGGTTAAATCAAGGTCTCAGATTCGTCTTTTATTTTTCAATCCAAACAACTAGACTACGAGTACTGTGCTCACCTTTTTTGAATGTGGAACCGTGTATGTTTTATATTCATTTGAGCATTTGGCTTTTTAAACATAAAAACTCTGCTTTTAGGTTTTTCGAAAACTATTCTTTTAAATAATTTTTGTTGACGTCTTTTTGACGACAAGCCCATTTACTTTTTCGCAATTTATCTTCAAAACCGTTTTTTTTATCCTCCTCCTACACTTCACTCTGCAAGTATATAGTGAGTCAGATAGTAGATAATATGTCACCAACTTTGAAATTGGTACCTAAATGAGTGTTCAACCCGCTTCTTGCAGTTCCACTTAGGCAACTTCGCTTCGGCGGCGAGTAGGTCGCATCGCATCTCTTTGATTTTATTATCCCCATCAAAGGCGCTAAAGTGGCGTGAACGTGTGCCTGTGCTTTCATATCTCTAAATTGGTTTTGCTGCGCGACTTTACGATAGAGTAACCTACGTTTGTCTATATTAATATTAAAAAGAGGTTAAGTTTGTAACTAGGTAGTAGTTTTCGAAACTGCTCATCCGATTTAAAAAATATATATTTTATCAGTAGAATAAGTCTTTGTCCAGCAGTGGACGATTTGTGGCTGATATGATGATCAGTAGAATGGAATTTCAGGATGGACATAGGCCTAAAAAAACCCGCTCACTCTCGATATCCACGGGGGCGAAGACGCGGGCAATAGCTAGTTATGTGTAAAAATGTCTTGACAGGCAAGGTAAGAGAACTCGCTTGCAATGCATCCGAGTCCAAATTTACTCGATGAATGAGGAATGGCTGCCTCCCATAGAGCTGTTTCTGATTCGAAGAACAACTCGTCTAGACATTGCTTATTAGTTATAGGTACTAATAAGGAGCGACGGTGGCGTAAAGGCAAGGGCCGCCGCCTCCTGTCCAGGAGGTCGAGGTTCGAATCCTGCCACGTACCAATGTGATTTCAATTTAGATTTCATATGATCCTATACTCTAACGGTTAAGGAAAACATCGTGAGGAAACCTGCACACGCCTGCGGAGAAACTCGCAGGTTCTGTGTGCAGTCGGCCAACCCGCACTGGGCCCGCGTGGTCGACTAAGGCCCGATCGCCCTAATTCAGGGTAGGCTCGAGCCCCTCGGTGGGTACGTATATGAGCTGATATGATGACTAATAAAGTCAGTTTTTATAATTATTTGGTTTTTTACTTTCTAGAAACTTCTCTTTTTTTTACGTGCGTCGTAGGGTAGAGGAAGTATTGTTATTGCGAAAAAAAAGCTTTTCTAATTTTCGTGAAAATGTGTACTATATCATTAAAACATACCAAAAAACCGAATATCTCAATTCCGTCCGAACGTCCGTGCATCCTTGGGTCCGTCCGTTCTCCAAATATTTGAGACAGTCCAAATATTTGAGACAATTTTAAAATTGACTAATTTTTTTAAATTTATTTTTATTCACAATTGGTAAGCCCTTGGCATCATCTCACCTGATGGTAAGTGATGGTATTTTGGTATAACTACTGAAAACAGTGTCACTGTACGTTGCGGGGATATATGTATATCAACCATAATATGTATATCAATAAACAATATCACATCACATCAGCTCATATACGTCCCCACCGAGGGGCTCGAGCCTACCCTGAATTAGGGCGATCGGGCCTTAGTCGACCACGCGGGCCCAGTGCGGGTTGGTCGACTTCACACACAACCTTCGAGTTTCTTCGCAGGCGTGTGCAGGTTTCCTCACGATGTTTTCCTTCACCGTATAGCGTCGGATAAACGTACATATGAAATCGAAATTCGAAAACACATTGGTACGTATCATTGTGTGTTCTGCTAGTTAATAAGTTTTTTTTCATTTTTGTATTTTTGGTGTGCAATAAAGTATATTTATCTTATCTTATCTTACGTGGCAGGATCGAACCATGACCTCCCGGACAGGAGATAGCAGCCCTTGCCATTGCGCCACTGATTCTCTACATATAACAAAATATAATATAGGGTAAAACCAGGATAGTTGCTCCATTGGTATAGTTGCCCCGATTGTAATTACTCTAGTTTCGCGGATGAATCGAAAGATTCTCCAATTACCACTAAGTTGACCGTGTCTCATGTCTCTGTGCGATAGCATGGGAAGGCTAAATGCGATTTTGCGGGGCAGATGTCCTGTTTCTCGGCGGGGTATCTTTCCTAAAAGTAATTTACATGGATTAGACAACTATCACTTAAGTGGGATAGAAGTTCCAAAACATAGAGGTCCACAAAAATAGCTAATACTCTAAAAATATTTAAGATAATGTTTTTTATTTTTCATAAATTTATAGATAAGAAACTAAAGTACCGGCCAGTTTTACAAATAAAGTATTTTGCTTTTTGTACTGGGATATAAAAAGTGATTTTAAAAAGTGTGGCAACTATCCGGCTTTTACCCTATCAACCTGTATTTTTAATTTCGAGCGACTTAGGAGCGAGCGTTAGCGTAGCGAGAGGCGAAGGAGTAAAGAAGGTATTGTGATAGCAACAAAAATCAAAGTTAAGAATTCGATACAGATCGATTGTCTTACACTGATAAAGTCTAAAAAACTAAACTTATGAAAGAAATACAAACAAGATAATCGTTTCAAATCAAAATAATTTATTTTAAATATGTGTTTAAAACACTTTTAAATAGTCAAAAAAACTTCTTGAATTTTACAAATAATGTGATGATTCAGATTACAGTCTCAGGTAATGGTATTTGTTATAGAATCAACATATATATCTTTGTCATTTACATAATCTATTATTATATAATATCCTCAAGCATTTTTTGACATGAGTCTTGAATTTATTCTCTGACAAACTAGTTACATTTTCTGGAATATTATTGTAGAATCTTAAATACACTGCCCCACAAATAACTTTTTAACCTTGCTCAGTCTCGAAAAGTTTATCGCCAAATATATTACGACATTCGTTACCGTAGTATATTTATTACAATACATTACGATGCATACTTTAATGATAAATCTTGGTTCATTGCTTATTTTTTTCATGAAACAAAACGCAGAATACCAGACAAGACTGTATGGCAAGATAGTATTAGTTGTCTTAGCCTTTTATTAAATAGAAAGTGACACTAGTTGACACTTGATTGATGTCATGTTTGATTGAGTTTGTTTTGAGGTGAATAAATATTTGAAGACTTCTAATCTGGACATAGATGTTAGTCATGTACCTACACTATTGGCGTGGTACGATAGAGTATCCAAAAGGGTTGGAACATTTTTGTATGGGAGCGTGGCATAGTGACAAAGTATGTACGTAATTTTTTTCATTGAACCAATATTTTTCGATAGGGAATGCAAATACAAACCGAAAATATACAAGAATATTTTGACCTAACGCGTCACGTTGCTGAGATATGATGAAAGATAGAGAGCTTTGACAACTTTTAACTATCTGAGCAACGTGACGCTAAAATATCCTAGTACCTACCTATATTTTCGGTTTGTATTTTCATTCCCTATCGAAAAATATTGGTTCAATCGTGCGCCGAAACATTTCGAAAAACAATGTAGGTTCATCCTACTAATATTATAAACGCGAAAGTTTTTTTAAGAATGTATAGATGTATGTTTGTTACTCTTTCACGCAAAAACTTCTGAACGGAACTGGCTGAAATTTGGTACGTGGACAGATTAGGACCTGGATTAACACATATTCATTCTCAACAGCTGGATTGATCCACACGGATAAAAGATGAAGTACAAAAACTTAAAAAAAAGGTTTTTAAATGAAAAAATAAAAAGGAAAAGTCAATGATAAATAATTCTGAATATTAAATTAAATTGATTAAAAATAAATGAGTACCTAAGGTAAATAAATCTATTTTCTGTACTTTTAATTTAAAAAAGTTGAATAAAAAGGAAAAGTTGTAAAACATTCGTAATCGTAATACGAATAAATATGTATTCGTAATTCGTATCGGTATCGTAATAGCCATATCGTATGTATGTGTGTCCGTCCCTGCTCTAGCGCCTAAGCTACTGAACAGATTTGGGTATTTGCGTTAAAACCATATTATTTTTATATCTCCAGCTGCTTTTTCTAATATCTCTTATCTTGATTTCTTAGGGTTGCCACCAGAGTAAAAATTTAATTATTATTAATAAATGGCTCTAAATATTTTGATGAAACTGAATAAATTATTATAATTTTATATGGCCTGCTACATGCCATAGTTAGTTATTCCAGGAAAAATCTAATTAAGTACTTCTCAACACCCAGGATGTTTTCTTACTTTTTCTCAAAAGTAACTGTTACGATTTATAGAAACTTTGTGAATCAGAATCACTACGAATTAATCAGGCCTTTAACACTGGGTCGTTCTTTTTTCCATACAAAACTTGAATAAGGTATTTAATGTTTATTGTCGATTTGTGTATGCCTGACTAAACGGTAAAGGCTTCGCGAGGAAGTATGCAGACCGTGGCTATATAATTTATTTATGACGACAGATCGTTACGATTAAGAATATACCTGAGGCCGACTGTTGGCAGGCCCGTATGTCAAATAAAGTAAGAGCCTAATGAATATAGTCCCCATATAAAAAAAACCTTGACATGCTACCTAAAAACCTGGGCGTATCCCCTTCCTTGCATTCCGAGATTTAAGCGACCAATCGAAAGTGTTTCAACCGACTTCCGGTGAACGGGATTAATTGGATTGCGAATCGACAACAAGAAAAGAACATCCGAACTATGTTCAGATTCTTGACGTTAATGAAAATTTATCCTTTGAGCTTTGGCTTCCAAATGCAGAAGGATTTAGATTTTGTGAAAGTTAACTGAGTTTGTCGGTGGCGTAATGGCGAGGGCCGCCGCCTCCTGTCCGGTAGTTCGTGGTTTGAACCTGCCACGTACCAATGTGATTTCGAATTTAGATTTCATATGTACGTTTATCCAACGCTCTTACGGTGAAGGAAAACATCGTGAGGAAACCTGCACACGCCTGCGAAGAAACTCGCAGGTTGTGTGTGAAGTCGACCAACCCGCACTGGGCCCGCGTGGCCGACTAAGGCCCGATTGCCCTAATTCAGGGAAGGTTCGAGCCCCTCGGTGGGGACGTATATGAGCTGATATGGTGAACTGAGTTTTAACTGTAGGTATGAGTAATGTGTATAGTTTATGGCTGACCACTTACTTACCTATATTTTAAAAGCTTTTATTTAACCTCTAATGTTTGTATGTAATGTATGTTTAGTTTAAATCTTGCGATCGATTTTAAAGCGACTTCCAGGGGTCCGATTAAGCTGAAAATTGAAATGAATTCTTCAACATGTGCCTGGTGACTGTATATAGATCTTTTTGTTATTTTGAAGTTGATCTAATGATGAACTTCGGAGGTGGAATCAAGGTCCCAGAATCGATTTTTTTTTCAATAGAATAGAAAGAAATACAATACTGTGCTCACCTTTTTTGAATTTGGAACCGTGTATTTTTTATATTCATTTGAGCATTAGGCTTTTTGAGCATAAAAACTCTTTTCAAATAAAAGCTTGTAACCAAAAGCTTATAGGTTCTTCAAAAATTATTTACGTTTAGTACCTATGTAAGTACCTGTGATTTATCATCAGTGTTACATACAAGGAAAAAATGGATACCTTTATCCCTAATTTACAAAGAGTTTCTATTTGAGAAATCTATAAAAATAGTATACTCAGCATTTGCTTTTCCGTCCTTTTAAAAGTAAGTGGACTAAAATAAATGAGAAGACTTGCAGTGTTTAAAGCCTGTAGGTACCTACATATTAACTAAGTGCCAGTCTCGGAACTTCCCTGCTTGTGCTTTTAGGAACAAACTTAAATACAGATCCAAAGTTTTTGTGTAGAGAGAGGTGTTCGCAATTCTCCGTCTGTTCGGACAGAGAGAACTAGGCTAGACAAAGGATCGCACTTTGCTCGCACGCTCATTACGCGCAAATTTTGCTCAAATCTGTGCACGGTGGTGTTTAAAGCTAATGAGTTCTAATGCTTTGTTCTTTTTGTGTCGTTAGTGGAGCGTCCAGAGGTTTTGTCAGAGAGTGCGAGCTCCACGGCATTTTAATTGGCGGTTCGATCAAAGCGTGTCACAGGCAGGCAGCGGCAGCGGGATGTTGGCTTTCGACGAATTTTGGTTTAGTGCGTTTGGTTGTAGGAATTTTTCACGGATTATCAAAGGACACTTATGTTATGGAGATATTACATTGATACAGTACCTATTATTTTATTTATTTATAAAAGCGTCGGTGGCTCAACCGGTAACGACTCGGTTCATCTAACCAGAGGTACCGGGTTCAAATCTGGACGGCCAATGTACCAATGAGTTTTTCAAAAACTTACGTACATACTTACCGATTGCTTTAACGGTGAAGGAAAACATCGTGAGGAAACCTGCACACGCCTGCGAAGAAACTCGAAGCTTGTGTGCGAAGTCGACCAACCCGCACTGGGCTCGCGTGGTCGACTAAGGCCTAATCGCCCTGATTCAGGGTAGGCTCGAGCCCCTCGGTGGGGACGTATATGAGCTGTAATGATGATTTATTCAGTGATTGTTTAAAAGTAGTTATGCTGCATTGGAAATTAAATATTGGAAGTTTCATAGTTGATCCGTTTTCAAGATCAGCTCAGCCTTAATAAATTAAATTGAGAGGTAGTTTAACGGATGTAATGTGTTTATGTATGTAGAACCCAATCTATGTAGAAAATTACACTGATACAGTACCTGTTATTTTTTACTTTATTTCCATTAATTATTCGAAGTTACGTAGTTGATACGTTTTCAAGATTAGCTCGGCCTTAATAAATTAAATCAAGAGCTAGTTTTAACGGATGTTATGTGTTTGTGTTTGTAGAACCCAATGCTAAGCAAATTATTTGTTGACACGGTTAACTTTCTCGGAATATCAGGACTACCGATCCTCACTAATATTATAAATGTGAAAATGTGTTTGTTTGTTACCTTTTCACGCTTCAACACCTTGACCAATCTTAATGAAATTTGGTATGCAGGTAGCCTGTGTCATGAGGAAGGACATAGGCTACTTGTTATCACGTGAAAAAAGCATAGCCCGATGCAGTACCTGAGGGAACTGAAAATATACTCTTTATTGGTTAATTTCTTTAACATCGCAACGGAACAATGGATTATGTGATTTTTTGCACAGAGATGGTTGAGGGGGTGGGAAATGACATGATTTACTAATAAGCATATCTTGACATAGTTCCCGAGGGATCTGGAGAAAATTCATGGCACCGCACACCCTCTAAGACAGTCATAAAAACGATGTCCACGCGGTCGAAGCCTCGGGAAAAAGCTAGTAGTACATAAAAATTGCGTACTTTGCAACAGGTAGATTTGTTTATAGCGGAGCTTTCTAGGAAAGTTAAAATTCGATAAAACACTTTAAACTCAAATCAGTAGGGTTAGAAAATTTTATTGTTATTTAAAAAAAATGTAAGTAGCTTTTTTAAAACAAAAAAACGAGACCTACAGTACTCGCATATGATGTGTAACATGTGACAAAATACTTATGACATTAATTAATTATCGGGTCGTACATTCACGGGCCGACCCTTCGAATAGTAGTATGTCATCTTTGCCTTTGCCATCACACTAGGCGGAATGGCTATGACAACCTTAGTTTTCGAGAATTAAAAAACGTTCGCATTTCCTGTTGCACATTTCCGTCCCATTTCACGAAATCACAACCACAAATTGCAGGAAAGTGAGAGCAAAGATGTTACACATCAAAAATGGTTCTATTTACTACGTAGTTTAAGGGGTTACCCCCAGCTAACTAGCGCCGCCCGCGATCAGTTGAAAAAACAATTGCTTGCCGAGTATGAAAATTTTAAACGATGAAAATGAAGAATAGGTTCCTATTTACTAACTCTGTGAAATATAGTTCGCTGTAGTTACAGATAGCTTAAGTGCTAAAAGTCGGCCCTAGCCGTTACGCCACCGACATTATGTACGTTTATCCGATGCTATTACGGTGACGGAAAAACATCGTGTGGAAACCTGCACACGCACAGAACAAGTGCACACGCCTGCGAATATACTCGAAGGTTGTGTGTCAAGTCGACCAATCCGCACTGGGCCGAATCGCCCTAATTCAAGGTAGGCTCGAGCCCCTCGGCGGGGACGTATATATGAGCTGATATGATGATTAGTGGCGTTATTGATAGGCAGTTGTCACTATCAATAGACCTAAACCCTAACAATTTAACAACCTATTTTAATAAGCGAGACTATTAATTAAACTTTTATTCTCCCACAATCCTAAGAAGATATCCAATTAAGAGAAGTGACCGTGCAATCGATGTAGGTACAAAACCGATATACAAGTTTTCGTTTACCTTTTTCTCAACTCGTTCTTTATCCAAAGCAGGTGCAACATCAACTCACCTACAAGACGTATTGGAGTTTTTTAAATTTTATTTTAATCAAGGCGCCTGGCTATTAATAAATTTCTTGTCGGGCAACCGGGCGGCTCATTATTTTGATTGCAGCGCGTTATTGTGGGAGGACTTTTGTTCTTTTTGCAATATAGCGGGTTCTGCGGTAGTTGGGTTTCTTCAATTATGACTTTAGCGTGTTTATTAAACTTGTTATTTCAATTGTTCAGGTCGTTAATAACTCTTTTCTTCTTTCTAATTCAGATTTACGTCACAGTTGAAGCCCTAATATTAATGTGTAACAACTCTTTCGCTCTTCTGTGTATCTGTTCATAATATATTTCTAAATGATAAATTATTTGGATTATCAGGGAACATCCATGAGGAACAATTACTTGATGCAGGAGGTCATGCAGTGGACTGAACAGGCCATATGGTAGGCAATGCGTCGAAAAGAGTTGCTCAGGGAAGATGACGCTTTATTTGTTTTTATTAACCACTGGTAAGCCCTTGGCATCATCTCACCTAAAGGTAAGTGACAATGATGCTGAAGATGGAAGCGGGTTTACCAAGATTCCCCAACGCTATGGGAAACTGGCTATCTTATCTTCAAGCCGGAACAAATCAACGTTGTTAACATTGCCAGGCGGGCTTAGAATATGCCCTTCCACTTAGTCTACTCTTTGACCAAACCCAGTCTCATAAAGTTAGACTCCGCCAGGAATAGAACGCGTGACCTCCTGATGGACTCGACCATAACGTTACGGAGGCGGTTAGTTTTGTATAAATTTAATGTTATGTAATCTGCTTGGCACAATAAATTATGATCAGTTTTAAATAAAAGATATACAAAGTGTATGAACGTCGAAAAATAAAATAAAACCGGACAAGTGCGAGTCAGAACCGCACACATAGGGTTCCGTACCATCATACTAGATGGCGCTACTTTCTTCATGTTTCAAATAAACATGTTTTTTGTATGGAGAGAGCCCGCGTACGTACGTTCCAGGTAGCGATTGTGAGAGTGTGGTGCATGCGATGTTGTCCCTCATGGGTGTGGTGAGGCTTGTGATGTGCTGCAGTTATCTCTCTTTTTTTAATGAGACCCCCCTTATTTTTATCTTTTTCTAAATGTTAGTATCTATCTGTATTTATCTAAATACATAACAGCAAAGAATACAGTAAGGATATCAGACTTGATGAAATATTTCAAAATAGTTTCGGTTTGTATGGGAGGTACCTGTGAGAATTTCAACTTTCTAGCTATCAAGGTTCATGAAATACAGCCTGGTGACAGACGAACGGACAGCGAAGTCTTAGTAATAGGGTCCCCTTTTTACTCTTTGGGTACGAAACCCTAAAAGCATTTAATAAAAGATATTTGCATCATACTCATTATCACTTTTTATAGAACCCCTAGTATGTCATGATAGCAGTGTCTTAGTAGGTCTTCAGATGCTGTTAATATAATTTTGTTCCACAAGTTTTTTGTAGTTTTCACATACAAGCCTAATACTTAATGGATCGAGATAGGCCAAGGTCTAAAACAAGACACACATGTGGCACATATCATATTTTTCCACGAGTCTTGTCACAAAAAAAATGAAATTTGGCATTAACTCATCTTCGTTACCACTAATTGTAAAGTGCTATCTATCAATATAAACTAAACAACCTCTTCATATCGAGTTCTCGGATAGTTATCGTAAATTCGTCAGTGTAAATTCACTAAGTACTTACTATCAAAAATCGTCTTCCATTCAAATTAATAATTAAAATTTATCAAAAATTTAGTATAATTAATGTAATTTTAATTTAGGTAACTTTAAAAATTTGTGCAAAGTGTACGATTATTTCGATATAAATATATTTTCACTAAAATTATTAATTTTAAAATGCACTTTACCCACTTATTTTGAAAATCTAAATAGTACACTTACTACAACTTCGTGTTTTACTTATCAACCGACTTCAAAGAGGAGGAGGTTTTCAATTCATCTGTATGTTTTTTTTTATTTGCAAAGTTTCCTACAATCGGCCAATTCATTTTCGAGAAATTAGAATTATTATCTACTTTGTATGGAAGACAATTATGTTTATTTTATATTAGAATTTTGTTTTATTTTATTGTAACAATTACTTGCCACATTTACAGCAAACAATAATGTTATTGTCATGATATGTTAATTTATTTTTTATTTTTTTATTTACCATTGGTAAGCCTATGGCATTATCTCACCTGATAGTAAGTGACGATGATGCCGAAGATGAAAGCAGGCTTACCAACATTCCCCAACGCAATAGAGAACTGGCTATCTTATCTTCAAGCTGGAACACACTGATGTTTGGCGGCAAGACTTAGATAAGATAGTGGTAGCTAGCCAGGTGGGCTTAGAAAATGCCCTACCACCAACTAAACCGAGTCTTACAAGATGACCCCACCGGGAATCGAACCCGTGACCTCCTGGTGTGAAGCGAATGGCCTAACCATTATGCCACGGAGGCGGTTAAAATGTTTTGGTACTGTAATAATTAAAATTAAAAGGCGGCCACGCAGAAAAAAATAATAATTGATGCCCTTTCCACGTTTCGTAAGGTCTTGATGCTAAAAGAAACACATTATACACTATAGTCACCATTAAAAAAGTAACATTTGTGCACTTTAGTGTTAGAATCATCGTTTACCTCATGAACTTGACGAGTTTTTACCACTACTCTAATTAATACTGTTTGTACATACACTGTTTAACACGCCGCTACTAGTAGGTAGTTGTATTCTTTGCTGCTTCTGAACTGCTAACGTGGGACTGGGAACTACAGTCTACTGCATATTAACCCTCTTTTAACTACTGTCGTTTTAAATAAAATTTAAAAAAAAAAGATTTTTATTGCTATTATATTTTTAGTTGCAAAAATACAAAGTTTTGCTAAATTCTTTTTTAAAGTAAAAAGTGGATTAATACGAACTAAGGTTTTTGGCGGGAATTTTTAGCGTTCAGTTTGTCATTTTTCTTTTATTATCCGAAAAATTACATTTCGTGGTTTTTGATGTATAATATAATATTGATAGTGTATTAATCAAAAAAGTACCATTTATGTGTTTACTGCGTAGGATAATGAAATAAAAGTGTGTATAGTGTTTTTCCCACAAGAAGTCCGCCAAAGCTTCAGCAAAAGTGCTATCATTTTGCTGGAGTGTGTTGGTTAAGTTTGTTATATAGTGCCAGTGAAAAAAATTACAATGATACTTAAAATACTGAAAACTGTAAAAGTAAAATTACTGAAGACGTAAACTAATACTACTGAAAAAAATATTTATACTGAAGAAAAAGCAGTATGGCCAATGAGCCTTAGCTTGCCCTGATAACGGCAAACAAACAAACAAAAAAAACTTGTTTGTTTGTTTGTAAACTCTTTATTGCATTTAAAACAAATAATGTATTAACAAAAGAATATTAATATAGCAAAGGCGGATTTATCCCTTTCGGGATCTCTTCCAGTCAACCTTAGCTACTAACTAAACTTTACTTTTCATATTTATTTACTGTAGTATGTTTCTTTGTTGATACGCCTTCATGTCTTTGTTTCATCGTTGTAATCGTAATTTTTAGGCTTTTGTACACAACGGCAGCCAACGGGACCCTGATAGTAAGCCTCCGTTGTCCGTCCGTCCGTCTCTCTGTTGATGGCTTTTGTATGTATGTATAAACACTTTATTGCACAAAAGAAATAATTAAATTAATATTCTTTTGTTTCTGATGATTAAGTATCATTGTCATAGTTGTGTAGAGAAGTGTGGTGGTCTGGAACCCTCGCACTCGGCCGGTTTTTCATCAGGTCAAATCGTGTTTTTATTGCAAAAGGCTAAGTAAGTATTAAGTAATCTGTGAAAAGGCTTAGATTAATGATAGGTCTTCGCTGCCGCTCGCGGTAGCGAAGACCTATCATTAATCTAAGGCAAAAGGTCTTAAAAGAACTAGTATTACTATCTGTACTATACGCCTATCTACCTAAAATTACCATATTAAACAGCATATCAAAAATCAAAAATAAAATTACAATAAAGTATTAGAGATAAGTTAATTATAGAAAATTTCTCTTCGTCGTGCCTATAATCATTTTATCTCAAAGAATCCTAACTTTACAGAATTCATTTATGCGGTAGACTACAATACCTATCGACCTTGATATCGTCTCTTGCTATTAGTTTTATTGTTCTATTGCTTAGATGCAGCAATTTATAGAACGGATGAGCTCAAACAACCGCAATTTATTCTACGTTGGAACAATTCCATGTTGTAATATAATTCGCTGCTGGAATAATTCCATTTATAATACCTAGATTGGCGTGGCACAGTGTCCCGGTGTGCCTGTAGACTGTAGGGTATTTGATTACATTTCGATTCACGGGCTTTGGACAATAACTGGCTTGAACATGCGATCGGAATTTGAATTAGCTGATATATTAGGTTGATGGAGACTTGAGATCAGACGCTTGGCCTCGTTGCTACCCAGAGATAGTGAATTCGCTGTTAGTGCAACTGCAACACTTGCAATGGTCGATGGAACCACAGTGAATCAGCTAATATCAGATGTATCATGTAAAAGTATGTACCACATTAGGTTGATGGAGACTTGACATCAGACGCTTGGCCTCGTTGCTACCCAGAGATAGTGAATTCGCTGCTCACAGATAGTGAATTCGTTGTAAGTCTCAACTCTCAACACTCGCACTAGACGATGAAACCACAGTGAATCAGCTTATATCGGATGTATCATGTAAAAGTATGTACCACACCACATTCGGTTTATGGAGACTTGACATCAGACGCTTGGCCTCGTCGCTGCTCACAGATAGTGAATTCGTTGTTAGTCTCAACTCTCAATACTCGCACTGGACGATGGAACCGCAGTGAATTAGCTTTTAAAGGTTGTATCATGTAAAAGTATGTATCACATTAGATTGATGGAGACTTGAGATCAGACGCTTGGCCTCGTCGCTGCTCACTCTTTAGGCTTTAGGCTCAGCTAAGAAACAGACATACATACATACACCCGAAAAACATTAACCTCCTTCTTGGACAGTTAGGCAAAGAAATGTTGGACTCTTCTTACAAAAGAGCATCAAATTGGTCAATTAGCTGATAGTCGATTGATATGAAGAGTTTAAAAACTTTTGCAATTGACAGTAAAGTTGTTCAGTACGTCGCGAGAAATAAGCCCCAGTCATAGTAAAAAGAAAGAATAGTAGGTTATCTTCATACAATGGTAGGTACATCGCGCGGTTTGAATGTGTGCGCGTCAGTAGGCACGCACGTACACTATAATAATAACAACGACTTCTTTCCTTTTACTAAGGAACTTTCTTTTTACTATGCCCTAGTTATTTAGTCCTACGGTACCTATACTAAAAACCTAATTAAAAAACAGGAGGAGGTTCTCGATTCCACTGCATGGTATCTTTGGTGTGTGTGAACCAATTTTCATGATTCCCTTTTTAATTGATAGATTATGCCTTCTAGTTATCCATATACATTTCATCAAAATCGGTTAAGTAATTTTAGAAAATAAACGCAAAAAACCTTTTTTTCTTTTAAAAATTGTACTACAGGTTGTTTGTGATTAAAGTCAGTATTTTAACATGTGCAGCGTCGTCTATTGTGTTACACCTGTAGGTGGGACGTGTAAAGTAACACATGCAGGCAGCTTGATACATACAATAAGCTGTTTACTCTGAGTGAAACTGCGTGAAAGTTTAATAAACAACTAAACTAAACAACTTAAATAACTTTAAGAATTAATTAAAAATTAAAAACCCGCCTGCATAAAAACTTAACCCCTAATTTTTGGCCAGTTGGATAAAAATTTATCCTATGTCACTCACGGGATTAAGACGAATCTAACGACACCTCGCTTAAAAAATCCTTTAAGCCGTTTAAGCTACAGAGCGCGTCAAAGAAATAAATAACCTCTTGTTTGACTACTCGGGTAAAAATGTATCCTACGTCACTGATGGGATCAAGACAAATCTTACGACACATCGAACTCCAAAATCCATCAACAGTTTAGTCTACAGAGCGTGCCATTAAAATAAATAAACATACACTCGAAAAACATAATCCTCCTTATAGCGCAGTCGCGTAAAAAATAAATCGGGTAAAAGAAATACTTAATGAGCGACTAAAATACTTAGTGAATGACTAAAATAATGGTTGAGCGACTACACATTAAGTAAGAAAAAAGTATTCTCAACTGGACTAGAATAGAGCGAGCATGCCAAGCGAGGCACCATGCGTGGCGGATCTGACAATTATGAAATAATGTAGCTATTTGGTCAGCCGCTCACTTAGTAATTCAATGATCCATGTTCATTATTTCACAGTCACTTGGTCAGTCGCTCACTTAGCAATTCAATGATCCATGTTCATTATTTTACAGTCACTAGTTTAAATACAACCCCTTGGATAATAGCCTAATTGCAAAGAAGGATACGAAATTCGACATAAGACATGATTGTACTCTAACAAGAGTAAAGATTTCCGTACTTCCAAGTACCTAAAAGTTCATTTCTGTTATTTAACATTTATGTTAAGTATGTTTAAAGCAGTGCTTTATTCCACGCAAGATGTAGATAAGTATACTAGTGGCTAGTGGCTACCGTCGCGTGCGCAAATGTCGTGTTCGGAGATCAGAACAGCCATTTGCGTGTATTTAGAATGTGTACTGCGTGCTATAGCACAGTGGAATAGATAGATACGACCCAGAACACACGGCAGCACGAAATCGTTCTTAAATTGGCGAAAAGTATACAGTGCTTAACAAAATTGGTGTAGGACCCTTCAAATTAATAACCTCCTCTGTATACTCATTCTTGCAATTTTTCTCAAGAGTCAGAGTCAGCATATTTAATTCCTTAAAAATTTTGGACTTCCTACAAATCTACACTTGAATGAATCAATGTTTGATTTGGATTTTATACATATAGAGTCCAATTTTTAGGGTTACTTACCTCAAAAGGAAAAAAGGATTTATATGAAGAGTTAAACAATTTCAGCAAAGTTATAGAACAAAAGTTGTTCAGTATGATGAGTAGAAAAGTCCAAGTTAACGGGACTGACTCCAATTTTGTTTCACTCTGTATAACGCTTCCTTTTTCGTTCTATTTAATGTGTTTAGTTTAGGAGACGGTAAATATAATTTATTGAACTTATGTTCTTTTTATAGGTATAGGTTACTGTATAATTATTCAACTCTCACTTATTTATGGGTTTCCAAAAGGAAATGATAAAAATAAAAAGTGTTAGTCGTTGTTGACGGTTTGCATAGCAGAGACAAAATACCGAAGAAAAATACTAGCTGCTTCCTCATTTTTCACCTTCCAGAAAATTGGCGCTCAAATTCACTTTCCTTAAAAAAAAACAGATCTCATGCATCACATGACCTTCGTGTACATTGAAAATGAACTCGGCAAAACATAAATTCTTCACAAATATCTTCTGAAATATATTTTTAAAATATAAAACCAATTATATACAGTATTTTTATACATAAATAAATCAAGTCCGTCTGCAATTGTGCATACTTACGAACTGCGGCGCTGAACGTACTCGCGATCTATATAATGTACACACTATCTACCTTTATTTATTAATCAATTTCATTGTTATCGCATTATCCGCGTTAGGGGGTTTCAAATGAACTGATGAGTTCACCAGGCTCTCCCGAGGGATCAGGCTAGGGGATCCTGGTGGAGGACGCGATCAAAATGTAGCATGTAGTGTTGTTTAAGCGGCGATAGAAATACACATTCTGTGAAAATAACAACTGTCTAACTATTACGGTTCGTGAAATACAGCGCGCTGACAGACGAACAGACAGCGTAGGCTTATTAATAGGGTCCCATCGGTCACCCATTCCGTGTACGAAACCCTAAAAACGTGCTTTCAACATTTAAGCCCTTGCCAACATTTTGATACTTAAATCATTTACGATACATCAAATACATTCTGATTAATCGCCTTGTCAAACTTTCTCTAAAAAAGGTACCCTACTTTTTAATCTTAAAAAGTCACAACCTAAGACATCATCACCATCATTATGTAAGCCGAAAGACGTCCTCTGCTGGACAAAGGTCTCCTCCAAGGATTTCCACAACGACTGGTCCCGTGATGCCCGTATTCAGCAGCATCCCACGCCCTTCAGCAGGTCTTCGGTCCACTGAGTTGAAGGCCTGCTTACGCTAGGTACGTCTTCCAATGCGCGGTCTCCACTCGAGAACTTTACTACCCCAACGGCCATCTGTTCTACGTGCTAGAGAGCTATGTCGGTTACTCTGCTCCTCATATCAAAAGAGTATAGTCCTATACTGGCTTATAACACGTTAAAATGCAACTCATAATTTCCGCAGTGCAACCTATGTATATTCTGGTTACTGTTATGTCGGGATGCTCACGAGGGGGCCGTTTGTGTCGTCTGCTGGCGCGCGTGTTTCGTTCAGATTTAATTATAGTGGAATTTGATTACGAGCCTCGATACTGTGAAGTGTGGAGTTCACAACTCGAAGAAGGTGTTGGCAGAACATGAGAGAAACATTTCGCATTTTTCAAATGAGCGGAGGGGAGCTTGCAATGCATTTTATTAGGGTTACGTAGTCAAACTAGGGACCCTTATAGTGTCGCCTTGTCCGTCTGTCTGTTGGTATATCACAGCCGTTTTAGACTGTTAGTACTATAAAGCTGAAATTGGGCATTAAGCGGGGGTGATTGTTTTTGTACTCGCCTAACTCATCTTGTTTGATATTAATGATTAGGTCTTTTAAAATTATTGAGGGTTAATTATGATTCGTTTACGAAATTTTAATCTTCAAAGTGGTAATTTTTATTAAATTTAGCAAAATCTCTTCCACTCGTTATTTTAATAATAAAAAAAAAATATATTTTTACTTACAGTTGGTAAGCCCTTGGCATTATCTCTCCTCATGGTAAGTGACGATGATGCCGAAGATGTAATAGTAGCATAGCAAAATAAAAATAAAAAATGTGTCTTATTAGACTGTCTTAATTTAGGAGTTATAGTCTACCATTTTTTGTGTAGTAGGTACCCTTAATCATCATCATCATCATATCAGCTAAAGGACGTCCGCTGCTGGACATAGGCTTTCCCCAAGGATTTAAAGTGCACGTACTCTTAATGTTTTAAAAATATATATATTTTTACGTAAGTTGTCCCTGAAACATAACGTGGAACATTATGTAGGTAAAAAATTTCATTAAAATCGGTACAGCAATTTCTCCGCAAATCAGGAATACGGGCACAGACATATACATACACACAAACACACTTTTTTTTCCTAGAACACTTTTAAATAGGTACTACTAGTGAATTAGAGCGAATTTTCCTCAAAATCGGTGAATCAGTTTTTGGACAATCACATACATAACCTTATTTTACTCCTTTGTCGGTTGAAGGTAAAAAAATATGCATTACGCATTTTAATCTCCCTAATCCCTCCATGAAAGCGATAGGAACGTGGCAAAATAATAAATTGTTACAGCAACAATGATGGCACGTGCCTATTGTATCCCAATTCCCACCCAACTCCCAACCGGATGGGTTCCAATGCGAAACCACGCTGACGGATATTTCCCACAGGAACCCGCGGGCCCTTTTAATATTTGTGAGACTGTGCATTCGCGATTTTGACTTTTGATATGAAACATATTGTTATGATATAGGTAGGCAATGTTACGCTTCGTTCTCTTTATAGACAACGAACACACAAAAGAATGCTTTTTTATGTAGGTATGTAAGAACCATCCACACGCTGAAATCTTGTGTGTGTGGGTGTATGTGTGTGTAAGTAAAGCCTACATGTCACCAACGCCTCACTTACTAACACTTACTAATGTCTACAAGTCATCGACTACAAGTGTATAGGCATAGATTTTAGGTTTTGTTTCATCTATGTCGTTGTGTGCCTTTGCCTGGGCAATATTATGATTATGTCAAGCAATCCGATCTATCAAGTAGATGTACTTCACTAATGAGTTAATCACATACAGCGTCCAAAACCATTCACGAAATCAGTGAGGTATCGGCAGCGTGTGGAAATAGACTTCCAGCATTTAACAGCCGTTATAGCATCGAGTTCACATTACAATAAATAAATAATTATTCTGGGACAGATCACACATGTTCATCTGGCCCCAAAGTAGGATTCCCTGTGTTATGGGAACCAGAGACTGATATAAAATTTAATAAATACTTATATACGTTTAAATACATACATACCTATAATATATAGATATTTAAGACCCAGACATAGAGCAAACAAATGTGCTCATTACACAAATGTTTGCCCTGGGTGAGGATCGAACCCACAACTCTCGGATCAGAAGTCAAGAGCGCTAATCACTGAGCCACCGAGTCAGTCATTATAAATAACTAATGTAGGCAATAGATCCAAATAGTCAACGCATAGTAGGCGTTTGCTTTGTTCATTCGGATGGAATGACTGCCGTGATGCTCACAAAGGGCGGCTGTCGCCCATTCAAAGTTACGTGGGAATTTTAAGTCTTGATTTGTGTTTTGTTTTTGGAAACATTTGGAAATAAAGACAGACTGAAGTAAAGACAAGAATATTTGACCATGTAAATGGAAAAGACACTTTTCTTAACTACGAACGGTTTTTCCAGAGTTAAGACCATCGTTTCTTTCGATCAGGCGAGATGCTATCAAACGCAAATTTTTGATGATTTTTTCTTGTTAATTACTCGATATTAATATTTTTTTTACCATTAATTAGTAAATATTTTAAAGTATAGTACAAAAAAAACAAAAAAAGCACGCTTTAATGGCAATCCTAACAATTTTTTTTATTTTGTCATCGGTTCCTAATACGTGTGCACATTTTTGATTCAATCAGACGTCTTGAAGTGGGTGAAAATGTGAAAATCATATTCAAAGATTCCGTTAAAGACATACAGGTGAAAACAAAGCGTGTAAAAAGCTTTTCGTAATAAGTTAAAGATAAAATAAATATCCTTTATTGCACACCAAATATGCAGAAATGAAAAACATATTAAGGCGAGGTATTGATTGGAATAGTTGTCTCTGTTTTTTTTCTTTACGTGTAAAGAGTAAAGAAAATAACCAGATTTTTTCACTTTTTCAATGGTTTTTCGTTTCAATCAAAAACTATAATGAAAGTATAAAAAATAATAACATTACTCACTTTGAAATAACATAACAAATGTTGTTGTATATTTTTTTTAATTTATACTTCAAAATATTAGTCATAACTAGAGTTGTATGTAACGGTGTAGACCTATCTTTGGAATGTTTTTCTTTTGAGCCAATACTCCTTAAGGCCGCAGACCAAGCTCCGAGGTTGAGGCTGGAGGCCGTAAAAAAAATTGCTTCATGAGTTAACTCCTGTCGCGCATCGGAGCTGACACGCACACTTTTTTACTTCTTTTACGTATTCCCCTTCATTTCAACCTTTTCATAAACTTCATTCTTAACCTCAAAGACAGACAAAGGTAGAGTATACAATAGCCCAAAATTACTAGGACTTATATTAAATTATCTCCGTCCGCACGTTCCGTCCGTCTGTGCAGGGGAGATAATGCGAGCCAGCCGCTATTATGCCCGCAGTCTCGCAGATTGCACTTGCCCTGGCCGACACCCGACAGCCCTGGGCAGCAGATGCCCTTATTCTAGCTTGTGAGGCGCTGTAAAATAACCTTTGAGAATATCTAAAACTAGCCGCGCTATTCAAGTCATAGATGGTATGAAATAAATAGCGCTGAAATAGCAATTCAAAACATGTGTACTTTTGTTTCGTTTTGCAAGCAACATGCATGGAGGTTTGTTTTCTACTGCTATTGGGTTTTCTATCACGTATATTAATTGATATCTAATTTTAAAGAAAAAATCTAGCAATCGAGCAAAGTATTCTGTTATTAGCAAGTTGTTCCGTAGATAGCCTGCTCAGTTATAGCGATATACATATCTACAGTTGAGAAGTAATTATGTTCTATATACTTATAGAAGAGAGAGAGGTCTGAAGAGGAAGATTTCTTAATTGAGTCTACCTACATTGTAATTGCTTAGTTGTATAACTGCCATAGAGGCCGTATGGATCCCGACTAAGAATAGGACCATCCCTCTTCTAATGTCGTAAGAGTCGACTAAGGGACTTAAAACCGGAGGATGGGCAGCAGCGTCCTTTCCGTGCATTGCAACACACCTACAACCACACTGCGATTGCCAACCCGCCTGCCAAGCGTGGCGATTACGTCAAAACTCCCCTATGAATACCACATCCAGGTCGTGGAAATCCTTGGGGGAGGCCTTTGTCCAGCAGTGGACGTTTTTCGGCTGATATGATGATGATAACTGCCACAGAACATTAAATCATAATTTTATGAATTTCTATCCTTTACTGTATCATCAACCAGCCGAAAATCATCCACTGCTGGATAAAGGCCTCACCCAAGGATTTCCACGAAGAGCGGTCCTGCGCTGCCCGCATCCATCGGCCTCCCGCGATCTTTACCAGGTCGTCGGTCCACCAAGTGGGAGGCCTGCCTACGCTACGTTTTCCAGTGCGCGGTCGCCACTTGAGAACTTTACTGCCCCATCAGCCATCCGTTCTATGAGCTATGTCACTGCCACTTCAGTTTAGTGATTCTGTGAGCTATGTCGGTTACTTTGGTTCTCCTGCGGATCTCCTCGTTTCTGATTCGATCACGCAGAGAAACTTACTGTATAAAGTCAAATTTTATCTCCAAAAATTTCAATGCGCAAAGGAGTAAAACCTGAAAGAAATGCAAACAAATCCTGTCTCATTTCGTTTGTACAAGCGGAGGGTTCCATGAATAAATTGCGGTTGCCAGGAAGCTGCTCACGTCTCGTTGGAGCTTCGGGTGATATGGATATGATACTTTTTATTATTCAATCTAAAGTTTGTATGTCTGTTTGTTACTCTTTCACGCCGAAACTACTTAACCATTTTCTCTAAAATTTGACAGGCTAAAGTGTGAGAACAAAATAAGATACTTTCCACCTGGAAAAGGTATATTTTCCGTAGATGGGGAAAATCATGGGAAAACACTTATTTCTACGTTAGAGCTGCTCGCGGGTCCCACACTCTTGATACTCTCAAATACAGAAGTAATTAAAGCGGTAACATACTCGCGGGTGAAGCCACGGGAAAAGCTAGTTTTGTCTACAAATGAGTGTAAACATTGTGAATGGCAATGGATGACGACAAACTCGGTGAAATCTGCCGTAGCCGTGGTGAGGCAATTTTTTTATATCTCTGGCCGTAAATATGGAAACCCATCTTTAGATAACCTCAATAATAGAGCCTGACTGAGAATATCTTTACAGATATTTCGTGTTTATGTTGTTTCAATTTTTACTATCCGACTTCAAAAAAGGAGAAGGTTCTCAAGTCAAACCGTTTTTGAAGTGAAAACTTCTTTAGCGGCGCTGAGCACTTTTTGTTGGATGGGTAAAAACTTCCAAACTCGCGTCAGGGTCACGTGATGCTGATCGAAAAAGCGTAAGATCGAGGGGAAGGGAGAGGAACAAGTATCTCCCACTCTTTCTACCGTGCCTGAGTGTGCTGCTCCGCTTAGGCAGCACAGGGCGCTTTTCTCAATTTTCCATCTGCCGGTTAGTAGCAAAACTACTCGCCTAGCGACCTAACATCGACATATTGATGTCACTACGTAGTTCAGCTATTTCACACTAGATGTCAATAAGTGTAGAAAGTAATGGGACGTACTCAGAACTATGAGCTTTAAAAAGTTTGTGTAATAAATGAATAAAATGAGGGTTAACATTTTTACTGTTTTGTATGTGTACTGACGTACTTAAAATTTCTATTGAAGTGAAAACTTCTTTAGCGGCGCTGTGCACTTTTTGTTGGATGGGTAAAAACTTCCAAACTCGCGTCAGGGTCACGTGATGCTGATCGAAAAAGCGTAAGATCGAGGGGAAGGGAGAGGAACAAGTATCTCCCACTCTTTCTACCGTGCCTGAGTGTGCTGCTCCGCTTAGGCAGCACAGGGCGCTTTGCGCTTTTCTCAATTTTCCATCTGCCGGTTAGTAGCAAAACTACTCGCCTAGCGACCTAACATCGACATATTGATGTCACTACGTAGTTCAGCTATTTCACACTAGATGTCAATAAGTGTAGAAAGTAATGGGACGTACTCAGAACTATGAGCTTTAAAAAGTTTGTGTAATAAATGAATAAAATGAGGGTTAACATTTTTACTGTTTTGTATGTGTACTGACGTACTTAAAATTTCTAGCACAAAATAATAGACAAATTATTATTACGAACATAATTTTATTTACAAAATTCAATTACCTGCGAAAATAACAGTTTTAGTTAGTTGTTGTCGGTTCGTTGCCCTATCGTTTTGAATGGTTGCGAAATGCTTAAAACGAATATCTATATATTTTTCTGATAAAGATTTAATCAGCAGTATAATATGATTTACAGTCGGTGATTGGTCAAAGCTGTAATTTAAAAAATAAAATGAAATACATACTTATTCTCCTAAAATAATTGAAACTCGGTTATACAAACAATACCGAAACCAACCGACAAATCCAGTTTTAAACTAGGTAAAGTGCCCATCTTTAATTTTTTATGGCCTTTTTTTGTCACTATGAAGTCTGCATCATTAAAATGGCAAGAACAAATCTTTGTATATTTTGTCGGAGTCCAATCCGGTCTATTCACTTTTGTGATCCATTGTTGTTTTAAATTATCATCGGATGGAAATCTAAAACAAACAAAAAGAAATAAAATTAACTAGGTGGTAAATTATCTTAATATGAATAAAATGATTATTTAACATTCGAAGTTCTTTCAATTCATGAACAGTCACGGAGAATAGTACGAGTATGTATACAACTCAGATCTTTGTTACTTGAAAATATTTGCTATGAAAATGTTATTTCATTACTGACCATAGCCGTGTGTTATTGGGTAAAATTATTTGAATCTAATTACGGCCCTGGATATTTGGTACGTTGAAAATAGTTGTTCTTGTTGACGATAGATGGCGGCCTGTTTACAATATAATTATAAAAATCACTAAAGTACTGTTTTGGCGACTAAAAAGTATTCAGGTTTAATTGTATACTTTAATTTTCAGTATCCACGTATGATTATAACTATATACCAATGCGGAACTTTACGTACTCGTATTTTTTATTCACAAAAGTTACGCCACCTAGTGTCGAGAAGTATAATTTATACTTGAAAGCCGAGAATTTTCTAGAACTATTTTAATTATTACGTATAAAATTACTTACAAATGAAATGTGATACCATTCATAGCATCAGAACGTCTGTCTGAATAACTTCGACACGATAAAACACAACACTTCATCCTTTTCTTCTTAAAAATGCGAAAACACTCCAATAATGCGAGTCTCGATACATGGGCACCTGACGAAAATCACAGTGCACAGTTGCTTAGGCCAGCTCCTCTTTGTTTGTGCTCCGTGGTTGTGTAGTAACCACATTGTTGTGTACTCGTATATGTGAATTGTTTAAATTATGGAAATTGAACAAAGTGCATCGATTAATGAAAAAAGTGATGATGAAGTAGTGAATGGAAATGAGTAAGTACTTTATAAATATACTACTTGAAAAATATACTACATGAAATAAATATACTACATGAATAAATATACTAGATGAATAAATATACTAGATGAACAACTCTTACTTGGCTTTAGCCCGTAACTGCCGTTAAGAAAACCAGCTATAAGCTGAGCACTATAAAACGTAGAAAAACGTTTAATAATAATAGTAATAATAATAGTAATAAATACAATTTTAATAATAAGATTAGGTTTCGATGGAGTCTGTATTTACACATAATAGATGTAATATTTGTAATATGTTTATACTTTATAGCATTAACCTATATTTTCATGACACCACAATAAGCCCATTTGCGGTGTAGGTTTACCAAAAAAATAATTTTGAATAAAAATAAATGAAATAATATAATAATAAATAAAATTTCCATTTTTCAGAGAAAGAAAAAAAATACGAAATCGAGAATACCAAAGTATTTTTGTACTTATAATTAAACACAACGTTAATACTAAAGTTTTCACTTCTGCCGGCACTCCCGGAGTGCTACCGGTGTGTTTTTTTATGTGTGATCGATCACGCATAACTTTTTACAGAGTAGTCCGATTTCCATAGGCAATTCTTATTTTATTGGCTTCCAAGTTGGTCTCATATAAATTTAACCGCCCGCCTCCGTGACGTAATTTTTAGTCCATTCTCTTCACACCAAGAGGTCGCGGGTTCGATTTCCGGTGTGGTCAACTCTGTAAGACTCGGCTTCGTTGGTGATATAGGGCATTTTCTACCACCATCTTATCTAAAAGTCTTGCCGCCAAACATCAATGTTCACAGCATTGTTGTGTTCCAGTATGAAGATAAGATAGCTAGATCCCCACTGCGTTGGGGAATCTTGGTAGGCCTCCTTCCATCTTCGGCATCATTGTCACCAACCATGCCACGGGCTTATCAATTGTGGAGTATAAAAAAAGTTTACTGCTTTTTTATAAAATTAATGAAAACATCAAAATGTTAGTTGTTGCGATTGAAATCCGTTTTTTTTAATGTCTTTAGCGTGTTCAATTATTTCTTTTCTATTTCATCTCAAGGACTTACAAAAAAGTACTTTTTTTTTTTTTTTTTTTTTTATATTAACAATTGGTAAACCCTTGACAACATCTCAACTTAATTATTATTGAGCGTCGGTGGCGTAACGGCAAGGGCTGCTACCTTCTGTCCGGGAGATCGTGGTTCGAAATCCTGTACCTGTATATATGTGTATATGTTTTCGAATTTCGATTCCATATGTATGTTTATCCAACGCTCTTACGGTGAAAGAAATCATCGTGACGAAACCCCGCACACGCCTGCGAAGAAACTCGAAGGTTGACCAAGTTGACCAACCCGCACTGGGCCTGCGTGGTCGATTAAGACCCGATCGCCTTAATTCAGGGTAGGCTCGTTCCCTTCAGTGGGGACGTATATGAGCTGATACGATGATGACTCACTAACATTTTACATCAATTTCAGATGTGACCAACGTACTTGAATAACATTAAAAATGCGAGTTTGTTGCATCTGCATTGCAACCCAGGCATCACAAGAAAAATATGTAACGTTACTCTCATGATTACATTTCGCAGCTCAGCTCGGGGAATTTGGGATTTGAAATGGATTCATGAAAATCTTGTTAATGGTAGGCGAAGAGAAAATATTTCTGGGTATAATGAGCTAAAATTTCACTTATTTGCCCAATACGGTCGTGATTGGGTCAGAATATTCTGTATGTATGTGGCAGGCAAATTGTATGATTAGTCATTATACATATGGTCAGGTAAATTGTATATTTCGTCCCTATGTAAACGGTCAGGCAAAATGTACAATCCTGTACGCCGATTCACGCAATTTGTAATAATTCATCCGTATGTATGTATGTATGTATTCATTCATCTGTATATACTACTTTGGGGCCAGATGAACATGTGTGATTTTGATTTAGAATATTATTATTATTATGTAAACGGTCAGGCAAAATGTAAAATTCTGTAGGCAGATTGTAAAATGCCGAGATAGGCAAATTGTACTAATTCGTCCGACTCGGTATTGACCGTTTATACAGGGTCTTAACAAAGGTATGCACTTATTTTTAACTGGAGCTTGTACTCATGAAACTGAACAACTTTCCCTAAGAAACCCGTGGACGATTCGCAAAAAACTTTTTGGACTTCCGTACAAAGTTTGCCCGCCAGCTGATCGATTTGTATGAGAAGTCCAAAATTTTTTTTCAAATTGATCATGGGTTTCTTGGGGAAAGTTGTTCAGTTTCATGAGTACAAGCTCCAGTTAAAAATAAGTGCATACCTTTGTTAAGACCCTGTATAAACGGTCAATACCGAGTCAGGAAAATTGTCAAAATGCCGTACTACTTTGCGCGTGGTCCGACACGCACTTGGCCACTTTTTAATCGATTGAACGAAACCCTAAAAACGAAGTTTTCAAATTATTTAAAGGACCACGTTAATTTTTTTTTTTTCGTAACTGCTATAAGACTTTGTGTATTTCATTAGACAAGTGAAGTAGTTACCTAATATTTTGTAATGGAGTTTGGTACACGCCTAAAAAATTTTTCATTTTTATACTCTGGTAGAACCCTAGTTTGTCTAAAAAGCCGCTTGAATATGATATATTTCGGCCCTATATTAATTCTTAACTTTTCAAAATTATTATGAACAAAATAGTTGATAGAAATAAATAACAAAAGTTAAAAAAAACTAAAAACTGACTTCAAAAAAGATATTCACTAAAAATTATGAAATAATAAAGTACACGAAATCAACCAACAGTAACGAAATCAAAGGTAGGTACGAAACAAATTAGGGGCCCACAATTTTTGGCTGAAATTTGGTAAGTAGACAGATTAGGACATGGATTAACACATAGGCTACTTTTTTCACGCTTTTGCTACTATTTTCCACGCTTTTTCCTACTTTTGGCGCGCGCACCCTCGAAAAGTGATAGAAACGTTGTGCACGCGGGTGAAGCCAATTAATGTTCCCAAATGTTCGTTATAGTCCGAATAAGGTTTTTAGGAAGAAAAAAATCACCATCGCGTACCCTCAACATCCAAGGGGCGAAGCCGCTTGCAATAGCTAGTACATAATATAAATAACACAAATAATTATCATTTAATTAATGAATCAAAATATCCTTTATTGTATTCTTTTTACAAATATTAAGCATTGTTTTGTTTTTGGCAAGAGGTAAAATTTTATGAAAATCAGCCAAGTGCAAGTCAGACTAGCACTCCAAGGGTTCCATACCACCACACCTCTCTACACAACGACATAGTATAGTAAAAATGATACCTATTCACCAGGGGCGGGCGCTGGAGCAGTGAACTCCCCTATAAAGTTATGTTATACAATAACTATAATTCCACCTCACAGTTTATTGTTTAAATCTCCGACAAATGTTGATTAATATGTTTAAAACTAACTCCCTGCCTCGTTAAAGTCAAAAAGCCCTCCCCGCAATACCCCCTGCCCAAAAGTGCCCATAGTACAGTAGGTATTTAAATTTGCATAACACAAAAAAAAATAATTGTAAAATATGTCAACAAACCGATAATTAGTATAAGTATTTACGAATGGGCCAGGGGCCCCATCGTCATCGAGCGCTCGGGAGTATCCACAGAGTACTTTTCTATGGAGTATCGCTTCTAAAATGTCCCATACAAAATTTTGGACGTAGGAACAAAAGAGAAGTACTTATCTAGGCTCGTACGCGTGAGACGGGATATTTCAGCCGAGATGCACCGAATTCATAGAACAGAAAAAACAAATCTAACCAAACCGCGGCGTCACAATCACAGCGCAGTAAGCTTAGCAGCGCTGTGAACATTCGATGCAACATGAGACGCTCATTATTCGGTATCAGCAATGCCATAAGTAAAATGTGAGTAGCTGTGTGCTGGTACCGACCTCAAAAAAAACTTTAGGCCCCTAATTTAATTCGTTCGTACCCAACTTTCAATTCGTTATTGTTGGTTAATGTCGTGTATCTAAGTATAATAATATTATTTCGTAATTTCGTTTTGAAGTTGGTTTTTAGTTTTTAAAACTTTTATTTTTATTTAATGGCCACGTTGTCAGTTTTTACAGGCTGGTTTTTACCATCCTTAGTAGTGTTAGCGATCTGTGAGCGTATGTGGCTTGGCCCCATAATCATCGTCCATAAATCGTGCATTTATGGGGTAATTGTAAACAATCGTGTGGTCACATTTAGTTATGGGTGGGTGCTGCGCGGTGACCACTGACTGTGCGGCGACCACAACTCTTGTTTTATTGCCGACGTACACGCAGTTCCCAACTTTGACTAAATGGGGACTTACCGGGGGTACCGGGGGTAGCCTGTACCTGAACATACCTTTACTCACTATTCTTAGAGAATCTAATCTACCGAGGACTAATCACACACAGATAAATTATTTTTATTTTTATTACGCTTTTATTAGCTTCACCTGTGTGTATGTATGTTTATAACCGACTCCTTTGCACTCGATTTTGACCCACTTGAAACGGACATAATATTTAATTCAAACTTTGTACATTTATTAAGAATCAGTGACAATACAATCTTATATTATAATATACAATTCTCGTGTCACAATGTTCGTTCCCGTACTCCTCCGAAACGGCTTGACCGATTCTCATGAAATTTTGTGAGCATATTGAGTAGGTCTGAAAATCGGCCAACATCTCTTTTATTTTAGGGTAGGGTAGGGTAGGGTAGTGTAGTGTAGGGTAGTGTAGTGTAGTGTATGTAGGGTAGGGTAGGGTAGTGTAGGGTAGGGTAGGGTAGTGTAGTGTAGGGTAGTGTAGGGTAGGGTAGGGTAGTGTAGGTTAGGGTAGTGTAGGGTAGGGTAGTGTAGTGTAGGGTAGGGTAGGGTAGTGTAATGTAATGTAAGGCGGTACGTAGTTCGCCGGGACAGCTAGTAATTTCATAAGTTTAGATAAACTAATAATGGATAGATATGATAATGAGATCATTATCCTGAACTAGAAATTGAAAAACAATAATAGTTTCAAAAAACACGCTTTTAAAGCACATCAAACTAAAAAGTGAAAAATAAATCTTAATATAAGCTGAAAACAATAATGAACGAAAAATACCAGTTTTATTGTGAAAAAAGCGTCCCTGTGCCATATTTTTCGTATATCGAGCAACCAACGAATGATAGTGAATGAATGAACCATAATAGATATTCCGAGTGAAAATAGTAAACGCGTATTGCTAAACGATTAAATAAAAAAATACGATTCTCGGATATTTTCGTTTACTTGTGCTGTGAGACTGTGCTTGTTGCCATATTTCATTATTCTGGGACAGCCGGAAGTAACCTATAAGTTTTGATTTATTTGTGGGTGTCGAAATATGCGGCATAAATGGCAGCATTTTTGTTTGATTGCGTTGACTTAGACTTTAGCCTGATTGTTTTTTCAGCTCCAATAAAGGGACCGTGGACCTCAGTATTTGAAATTAATTTCAATTTTTTTAAACAACGAGGTTCACGAGAAGAATGTTAACTATAACTTTAGGGAATTTTGTAGATCACTTGCACTGTTTGTAAGTGCTATCAATTCACAGGGAGGAAAATAATTACGTACCTTCCGTCCTACTTTAGTTAGGTTAGGTTAGGTTCCTGACTGTACTAAACGGACTCTGTGAAAGAAACAAGTGGACTTTTAAATTGCTGAGCCTCGATTGTTCAGAATAATTCACAGAATTTATTCCGTTATCTACCAATTGAACGGTTCATGGAGAGAAGAGACACGTTGTCGTAGCTTGAGGAGCTGATTTTATTTGCCACTTATTGGTAGCCGTTTAGTTAATAAAGGGATTGTACAAAATGTTTTTAAACAACCTATCTAGATATTGAAGGTTCCCAAATGGGGCGCCGTGGACAGCGGTCTGGAGCGCGTCGAGCTAGAAAGTTTGCAGGAGACATGAGGCACTATGTGTGTTCTGTATGGAGATTTAACAAAAAATTCTTACAGAGACTAAAAATATATATTGTCTATAGTGCTATCAATTCTTATTTTCACGCACACAGTAGCTTACTTTCAGCTAATCTACGGCGTTCTAGCTCCAAAACGGCTGGATCAATGTCGAAGCGAGTTTATATAGTCCCGAATACCTATGTAAGAATAAATGCTTAGGTAATAAGCTTTTCTGATTTCGATGGTGTCGCAGCATATAATGGTCAATACTCGATACTAGATATTTATTTGAATTACAATGGTACTTGTAGTTTATATTATTACATAGTTGTTAATACACTGGATCGCAAATAAAACGGGTCGGTTATAAAAATGCGCTCTCTTTTAAAACATTTGAGCAATCCTTTCAAAATAAAAACTAAATTAAAGTTTTTTTATTACCAATAATTAATGAAGGAGTAAGACCTTTTTTTTTCTTTTTAGTGATTGTATTAAAAATTATAAATAAAAAACAAAGACGATTTTCAAAATTTGCACATCAAATTTGAAACCATTTGTTTTACTTTTTTTCTGTTCTGTCATATAAATAGGGCATTCCTTGTGCAGAAATTAATTATTCTGATCAAATTCAGTTAAAAACATGTCACTAGCACCTGAAGAGTGTACCAGAGTTCTTGACAATGCATGAAGACCGGCGCAGTCAATGTTATACAGCGAGAACTATTGGTGTGCCGCTATCAACCGTTAAAAGAGTGTCCAGCGATTTGGAGACTAGATCCAATATTCGCAAACCAGGAACATATCGAACAGCGCGGGAGGATCGATATATGGTGTCAACAATATTAAAAAAAAATACTTGTGGCACTCGGGGACTGCCGCGGTAAAGCTATTGCATTACATTTTTTTATCAACTTATGCAATTATAATTATTTATTTATTTTTTATTTATGCAATCACCAGTACCATATAGTCTTTGGGGCGCCGGATGTTTATGTAATAAATTAACACAAAGAAAGTTAAGAAAGTTAAATCATCATCGTCATCGACCATCACCGCGACCACAATCACGACCGCCATCACGACCACCACCGCGACCAACATCGCGACCACCATCGCGACCAACATCGCGACCACCATCGCGACCAACATCGCGACCACCATCGCGACCACCATCGCAACCTTCATCGAGACCACCATCACGACCACAATCACGAACACCATAGCGACCAACATCGCGACCACTATCTCGACCACCATCGCGACCACCATCGCGACCACAATCGCGACCACCATCGCGAGCACCATCACGACCAACATCTCGACCACCATCACGACCACCATCACGACCACCATCACGACCACCTTCACGACCACCATCACGACCAATATAATAGCTTAAAAACGATTTCAAACGGCTGTTCAATTCAAAAATCACCTTATTCGTGCTGGAGGGAGCAATCCAAGCACATTTGCAGTGAGGCGGCGTATTACTGAAGCAAGCTTGAAGCCATTTAGACCCGCCAATCATCATCAGTCATCGACCATCACCGCGACCACAATCACGACCACCATCACGACCACCATCTCGACCAACATCGCGACCACCATCGCGACCACCATCGCAACCTTCATCGCGACCACCATCACGACCACAATCTTGCCTAGCTTAGGCTTTAGATGTAATCATTTAAATACTGATCTGTATTTCTTGCTGCATGTGGAGAATATTTTTGTAAACTTTGTTGGTCAATAAATAAATTATTATAATTATTATTTTATGATAAATAAATAAATATTCTGGGACAAATCACACATGGTCATTTGGCCCCAAAGTAGGATTCCCTGTGTTATGGACTGATATACATACTTCATCATATCAGCCGAAGGAAGTCCACTGCTGGACATAGGCCTCCCCCAAGGATCTCCACGACGACCGGTTCTGCGCCAACTAAAACACTGCGATCGCCAACCCGCCTGCCAAGCGTGGCGATTACGGCAACACCCCCCAAATACATACTTATGTACGTTTAAATACATACATATATAGATATATTTAACACCCAGACACAGAGCAAACAAATCTGCTCATCACACAAATGCTTGTGCCCTGGGTGGGGTCGAACCCACAACCTTCGGATCAGTAGTCAAGGGCACTAACCACTGAGCCACCGAGTCAGTCAAAGATATATGTATTTATTAGTTTGAAATTTAATTGGAAAATGACTGAGCAATAAAATTCGCCTTGTTCTCACACATTGAATTAATCAACAATAAAATACAAGCCATGATCTCTGCGTGTCCCAGCGGGGCTGCCACATATCTAGGTGATAATTTTTATGGTCCATGTTTTAAAGAGTTATAAACGAGAGCTATTTGCATTGATCACATGGTGCAACGGATAGTATAATGTTTTAGTTGACGTTATTAATAATTTATAGGTAATCTTAAACCATAGAGTTCTTCGTCATCTTTACCGGCTTTGTTTCTCTTGCTTAGATTATATTGTAAGTAAGTAAATATCTTTTTCAATAAAGTTGCTCGAAAAGTGGTCCTTAATTAATTTTACCGCACACGTGATTTTACTTTACCACTTTTTTTTTATTTTTAGCTCGGAGGAACAAGACATTTCTATCAAATAACAAAATCTCTATGACAACTAACTTATTTCGAATTTAACAAACATGGCACTAATATTTTCAAGCTTGAACCGGTCCATCAGAATATCGTTACCAAGATAATATTGGGTATTAAATCTAGTGCTAAGGGCTACGATAGAATAACTATGGATATGATATTGTTGACACTCCCGCGTACGCTTGGTGTAATCACTGCTATCATAAATCGGTCAATACTGGATTCTGTGTTCCCTAACCTGTGGAAAATTGGAGTAGTTACAACAATATTCCGTGGTACCTTCCGTTTCCTCGCCTCAAAGTGTTGGAATTATCTCCCTCCACCACTGCGGGGAATTCCTACACTTTATAATTTTAAAAGAAAATTGCGTGAATATCTCTTGACTGAGCAGAGAGGAGGGTAGCGGATAAAGCAGTCCCGTTTATTACCGTTCCCATAAAATTTTCTCAAAATCCTTTCTAAGCGGATGCCTACGTCATAATTTCTATCTGTACGTCCAATTTCAGCCTGATCCGTTAAGTGTTTAAGCTTGTGCTGTCGCGAACACGATGGATTTAACATCTTGTCGCGAATGAACTTCATAAAGATGACCTAACTTAAATTGATTAGTCTATGACGAATCGGTAAACAGCAAAGAGTTTTTATCCTCTTAGCCATTTCACTCGTTTTATATAGGAGCGCCGGGCTCATAATTCATTTCATTTCGATTTCGCGTGTGCTTCGATCAACATCTCTTCGAGCCAACCACGAGGAAGGAAGGAGACCCGAGCCAGCTGCCGCTACTACTGCGCCAAAGGACCCAAGTTGAGTATCATAGTTGATTTCATATCTTGTCGAAATCTCTCTTTGCTTCTAACTTGCTCATGTAACTATATCCGATGTAATCTTGATATTTACACAATGCCTGGTGCCGGTATCAGCCTGAAGGCTCCACAATCAACAAACCCCATCGACCTTGCACCATATTTCCACGACACATCATACACGCTGCCACAGCTCGCACATAACCTATAATCATCGTGTCCTTTGACACATTGTTTTCCTAACACAGCTAGGTGGAGAGATGACAATTGAACGACGTGGTGCTGACGTGGCGAGCGCGCTGCAGATCCTGTTGAGTACACGGAACGGACAGGAACCCAATCACCTTGGATGAACCTGAGACTGTTTATTTACTCTGTTTACTGTTTAATTACTGTTTACTCGAGTATGATCTGTAAGTTACGGGAAGCCGCAGATCTTTCCGGAGTGCCGACTACCTAGATGTGGATCACTCGACGTGTGAGAATAGCGTGGTACCCGCTGATACTTCTGTGAACGTGGATAGCCAGATGTCGCCTGGCAATGGGGAAATTAAACCTCTCCCCCGACGAGGGACATGGGGAATGAGTTTCTCCTCCAACGTGGGACATGGGGAACTTTACTCCCCCAACAGTCCCCAACGACTCGCCAGCCCGGTCGCGGGTGGGACGAGGGGACGAGGAGGTGGCTCCTCCAACGTGGGACATAGCAACAGTCCCCAACGACTCGCCAGCCCGGACGCGGGTGGGACGAGGGGACGAGGAGGTGGCTCCTCCAACGTGGGACATGGCAACAGTCCCCAACGACTCGCCAGCCCGGACGCGGGTGGGACGAGGGGACGAGGAGGTGGCTCCTCCAACGTGGGACATGACTATGGGATCCTCCTTCTTTACCTTCTCTTACCTTCCTTACCACCGACCTATTAATGATTTATTTCTTTCAGCATTGTTGTTTGATGTGTGACTAACCATTGCTTTACTCATGCTATTGTGTTCATGTATTATGTGATATTCATTTGTATACACACCTGACATCAAACACACACTCATAGAAAGGCGCCTCATGCAACACTGATTGCTTATTTCATGTGCATCCTCATCCCGTAATTTAGCCATGGACGGCATGTCCAACCCAAGGTAGAAACCCACTCCTCACGACAGATTATGGGATCCGCTATCATACTCATGCCAGTTTAATTACAGGAGTTGGACGAACACCTGGCAGCACGGGTGGTCGGGTGTACTCTGCGATGGTGAAGGACATGAATTGTTGTGCAGTACAGCGAGTCACATGTGAGTTTAATCATAAGTGCGTACACGACAATCGCGGTGCGGATATAGAGGTGTATACATCGCTCCGCGACATGTGCGTTGATAGATCAGTCATTCCGTCACTGTTTCCTTTTATATAACATAACGTTATAGTTTGGGTTTAAGCAGCTGTGTATGGGTACATATGTTTTTACCAGGCAGGTAGACTCTGTAAGGGATATTTGTCCTGTCTATGCGAGCACTATCGTCGTCTTCCTTCAATCATCAGCACAGGTATAAATGCACAAACTTTCTTATAAACTTTTATTTCATAACTATACTGTTGACCACTGAGGTACATGTACGTTTTTCTTGGTTTTGGCTGAAAAACAGCGTTGTGAGTACTCTGCGACCCACAACATTTATGCTGAGCCTGGGCCAGTTTCACTAACTTGGCACTACTGACACTTTCATATTTTTTATATAAACTAGTAATATTTGTCACTAAGTTTTATTTATTTGTTTGTGTATTGTTAAAATGTATTGTGCCTTTTTAGTAAAATTAAGTTTTATCTATCTATCTATTCTACTGAGATCCTACTATACAACTTTTGTTCAATGACTTTGCTGAAATCGTAAAAAAATACCCTCCAAACAAATCAATCAGCTGATCGACCGATTTTGTGAGTTTTAGTATGGCGGATCCAATTTTTTTTTGATAATTGACTATGGGGTTCTTGGAGAAACTTGTTCAGTATGACGAGTAGAACCCCCAAGTTAAATAAAAAATAAGGTTAGATCATTGGAATACACAAATTCATTCAGTATGATTAAAGATCATTTAATACGTTCCATTCGACTCGCATACCGAGATGTCATAGTCTAGCGGTAATGTTTTAAAAGTTATATGCCTTAGGGAGCAATTAAGACGAAAAGCGCATCCATTTTATAAAATATAGTGCCAAGTCCGTCTAATAAAACGTTTTGGCCCAGGGCAAGTAGCATGGTCGCGTTGTAACAATGAATGTTTAATTTTGTTTAAACGACGATGATGTAGTAAAAAGTAAAATTATTGCTTTTAGTTTTTATTTCCTGCATAAGAGTAAATAAGTACTGGGTGGCACGAAAGTCACGAAGGGATTTAAAAATAAAAGTATGAGTTTTTTTATTCACTATTATTTATTTACAGCGATAATAAAAAAAAAAACATTTATTTTCAAAAACTATAAAATATATTTTGGAGATTCTGCATGGATAGTTTCACCTTTGTCCAACATAACAAACTCATAAAATTTTATTTTGATCTATCAGCGAGCGTTTAATCTCAAGGTTTCCAGCGTTTAATGAGTCCGCTCGTTCCCCAGGTTTGACAACGCCAGATTATTTTCTCTGGGGTCGTTTAGAAGAGCAGGTGTTCATTAACAAACCCAGGACAATCGAGCAGCTAAAGGCGAACATTCAAGCTGAAATACGGTTGATATGTTTACTCCTTGTGTTATGAAAAAAATAATGAGAAATGCCCTTCAAACAGCCCGTCTTTGTAAAGCTTGTAATGTAATAATTACTTTGTAAATGACGGTCATATAGGTGACGTGTATTTGAAACCCAACTATACCATTTTTATGGTCTGATGACAATTAAGACGTAAAAATGAAAAATAAAAATAAAAAACCAGTTGCAACCCCTTTGTGACTGCGCCACCCGGTATTACTACTCATACTTAACACGATAGTTTTTTTTATTCACTATTGGTAAGTCCTTGGCATCATCTCACCAGATGATAAGTGGCTGGCTATCTCATCTCCAAGACGGAACACATCAATGCTATTAACATAAACATCAATGTTAATAATTTTAGCATTGATGTGTTCCGGCTTGAACACTTACAAGATAAAATGGTGGTAGCTAGCCAGGCGGTCTTAGAAAATGCCCTTACACCAACCAAACCGAGTCTTACAAAGTTGGACTCCGCCGGGAATCGAACCCTCGACCTCCTGATGAGAAGTTAATGTACTAAACCATTCATTACGCCACGGAGGCGGTTAAAATATATCATTTAAGCGGTATCGTAAGTATCTTCACGACCTCATTCCCCCCTCTCCATTTCATCATCGGACGACCAGGCGCGGAGGGCGATTCTACCCCTTAGTCGTTAATGTTCCACCTTTACGCACGAAGCGTTTTGCTTCTTCGTTCATTAAGCGAACGGCCAAAGAGTGGAATTCCCTGCCGGCATCTGTATTCGTATAATTTAGGAATCTTCAAGGCAAGAGTGAATAGGCACTATTTGAGCTTGCGTGTTGCATCCAGTGGTGTGGTGAGGTGCAGCCAAACGCACTCAAATTTTTATTAAAAAAAACCTTCGTATTATATTTGAGTCTTCAAACACTCGAGTAAACGTTAGTAGGAAGTTGGTTGAAAGTGTATCTTTAAAGTTATCTGAATTGGCTAAAATGATCTCATATAATGAAGAAACGAAGCGAGCGAAGCAAGTGATGAAATGTAGCAGACCCAGATGCTCATTCAAATATTAACATAATTGAGTATCAGTATGATTTCCTAAAAATATTTAGTTTATATCAAATCACACAGATATTATTATACAATATAACATTTAAAAATTCATTTACTGTATAAATACATCGTCATCTAATCTAATCATCAAACTAATCTTAGGAATCGAAGAGTCCGCCCCGAGTCATCCCCGGCGCAAAGGTGCCCATCACACTTGCAGCGTTGCCACGTTGGATCGCAACGGACAACCTTTGCGCCAGGTACGACCCCGCACGCACCCCCGATCCTCTCTCCTTGATACGACGCCCCAACTCCCTAACAAAGGCTATCGCCTCTGTCCCCCAACACCCTGTCATATCGAAGTTTATATCGAATTTGTTTGTCCCAGTTTAATAATAGGTGATATTTTTTTGACGTGATAACGTCTTATAATTCGATGGAGCCGGCTGCACGCACGAAAAAATGCGTCGTTACCTCGCTCTGAGGCGTTCCGTCGTTACCTCGCTCTGAGGCGTTCCGTGAGGCGTTCCGTTTTCGATATTATGAAACCATTCCATCAGTATTTTCTTATGACGTTGTCACGTTCAACTATCGTCAGTAAACCGACTTTACAGACAACCGTTTTTTTTGTTTTGCAAAATGTAGTTGGCAGCATCAAAAATAAATTAAGAAATGTAATTCATTTCCGTAATTTTCTGTAATTTTAGAAAAACTTGCCCATTTGGTTAATATATCCATTTCCTTATTTGGTTTTCAATTTTTATGGTTCCGTACCGAGTGACCAACCTGACCCTATTACTAAGCATCCGCTCTCTGTCCGTCCGTCTGTCAGCGGTTGTATTTCATGAAACCTAACTGTGTACCCAACACAGTTGAAATTTTCACAGATTGTGTATTTCTGTTGCCGTTATGACAAATAATACTAAAAATTAGAAAAAGTGAAGAATAAGGGGTGTCTCCATACAAAAAACCTGTTTTTTTAAAGGTCTTTAAAAGTATTTGTGTTATACGGTAAAAAATACAAGCGTGAAACTTTGTGTAATTATAGTAGTAATACTGAAGTAAAAGAAAAAATAACAAAAATTGGCCAAGTGTGAGTCGAACTCGCGCTAAGGAGTCCGAACTGTATGACAAAAAAGCATAATTTTGTCGCTCGCGTTGATGTTTTTTGTTTATAATGTGAGTAGTTATCATTGTCCTTATGCTATGTAGTTGTGTGGAGATGTGTGCTAGTCCGACTCTCACTTGGCCGATTTTTTATGTACCTATCAAAAACATATTTAGTACCTAGGCGTAGGCCAACGGTAATCAAAAATTATGAGTTCAATACATCAAACATTTTTAAAAGGAAGTTTTCCAAGAAACTAATAGTCAATTACCTATAAGCAACAAATTGACTTATTTTTTAAATTCACTGCTGATTAGTTAACGTTGCAAGGGATTTCTAATTAAACAGTCTTACTACTAAAGTCCAATTTCTAATTGAGAAAAGTTGTTAGCCACAGTTAAAGTTTTGCACACCTTTACTTTTTTCATTCTTTGTGTTTAATTGCAATCACATTAAGTTGGATGATCGTATCCCGTTCCCAACATCATTATCTATCACCTTATCTTGTGACATTTTGCCCGGAGATTATCACTTTAGAGAAATTGTTCGTAAGTAGGCATACTGTAGTTGCCTCTTTTTTTGTTTGCGTGGGAACATTGACACTAAGAAGTTGCGTGGTCCGGTGAGTGTTACAGATTGATATGGTCATGCGATTTTCCGTTTGTTCCAAATAATGGTACTTACCTATCTCTTTTCAATTACAATTAATAGGGGTAACGACAGCATCAGCAATAAATTATAAACTCTTGATCACTAAATTGCCCTCCTACTTAAACTTCGGAAAACCTTACTCGTTTTGTTTTCCAGCAAGTCTTCGATTTTTAATTCATCAAAATCATAAAATAAGTACATAAATGACGCTGCAAAACTATGACGTCCCGCCTAGGTATTTCAAACAGTTTTTGAACAAAATGTCGTTTTTGACAGATGATAAAAAGTAAATTAGATGACTAGCATTCGTCATCCCTATTACCATAACAACAACATCTAATCTATTACTGAAAGCCCCTTGTTATCTATTACAATTATCACGATTTGTTTAATGAATAAAAGCACGTTTTCTATTAATTAGGCTTCTCTGTTTAATTAATGTAGGCCTTTCGTTTATTAAAACAGTTATCTGAATAGTATTTATATCTAAAGAGTGTGTTTAATAATCTGTACGCCTTTAGGATCTTTTAGGATCTACTCAACAATATGAACTGATCGGTTTATACAGGTGGAACAAAAATGGTATAGGAACCTTTATCTGGGGCTTCTACTTATCATACTGAATGAACAACTTTCCTTAAAAACCCCTTGCCAATTATCAAAAAAAAAATATTCGACGCTCCATCCAAAAAATGCACAAAATTGGTCAATCAGCTGATCGATTTCTATGACGAGTAGTTTATTTTGCGAATTGGAAAATGTTGTTTAAATAATGAGTAGAGGCCCCAGGGAACGGCTCGTACATCAATTTTGTTACACCCTATGAAAGCTTGAAAATATTTTTGCATATTTTTGTACTTGTTAAAGTTAACCGCCTCCGAGGCGTAATGGTTAGTCCATTCGCTTCATACCAGGAGGTCGCGGGTTCGATTCCCGGTGGGGTCAACTTGTAAGACTCTGTTTGGTTGGTGGTAGGGCATTTTTTAAGCCCGCCTGGCTAGCTACCACCATCTTATCTAAGTCTTGCCACCAAACATCAGTGTTAAAAACAACATTGATGTGTTCCGACTTGAAGATAAGACAGCTAGTTCTCCACTGCGTTGGGGAATATTGGTAAGCCCGCTTCCATCTCCGGCATCATAGTCACTTACCAACAGGTGAGATGCTGCCAAGGGCTTACCAATTATGAATAAAAAATAGTTGGTTATTTAGATGAGTGGGGTCTAGCACACTTTTATTAAAAAACATCATGTACCAGAAGACAACCAAATGATTCTGACTTATAAACGTTATAGCAACATTGATTGTCCACCTCGCCTAGCCATGCAATGCCCCACTTCTATAACAAACGCTTATTTCACCCATGACGTGTTGCTCAAAGTAGTTAAAATCTAGATTGCAATATTCGCGTGGCTGTGTTGGGCGTGGCAGCCACAGCCGTAAACTAGAGCCGGCCACTCCTGCCTTGGCTCCAGCCACCTGCACGAATAAAGCCTTCATTACTGCGAATGCAAGGATATTGGTTATTAAATTAATAGGTAGGTACTATCAAGGTAAATGCGAAGCTGCGAGGACTTTACGACTATTCAGTAAGCTCTATAGGAAATGACGGTGATGAAACTACCTACCTTTCTTGAAACTGCCTTTCTCATCATCATATCAGCCGAAAGTCGTCCACTGCTGGACAAAGGCCTCCCCCAAGGATTTCCACGACGACCAGTCCTGCGCTGCCCGCATCCATCGGCTTCCCGCGATCTTCACCAAGTCGTCGGTCTTCCTTTCTACGTTTGTTTATTTAGGATCGCTAAGGAGAATATTGTCAAATTTTATAATATGGGTTATACAGTATCTTCTTTAGTTTTTTTAATCTCAGTATCATTTTAAATAATTAAGCTCTTACAAAATGGTTTTAGGTTTTTAGTTTTTCATTTAACTTTTTTTTTCTCTTTACTATGTTTAAATTTTTATTTAGTTTAAATTTTAAAAGCGTGATGTGTACTTTGTTTAGGTCCACCCCCCTTCCTTGAAGGGGTAGTAGCTAAAAATCAGCGCTGTGGTCTTTGTGATGACAGCATATGCTGAGCTGGTACCTTTTCAGTGATAGGTACAAACTATTATATTTTAAAAACTACGCAATATTTCACTTAGTGTGTACTTGTAACTGAATAAACATTTATTTTATTCTATTCTATCACATATTAAAGAATGAGATTCATTATCGGCCGGTCAAAGGTGTTCGAACATAAAGTCACTCTTTTTGTTCCCGGAAGTACTATTGCGATTTTCATCTCTGTCTAACATAGCTATTTGCATATTTTTTATCCTTGTTTCCTGTGAAACAACTGTCCGGACGTTTTTCGAAGATTGTTTTCTAATTTACCCATTTTTAAAATTCATTTATTTATGTTACACGTCCGTTCTTGGGTCACCGACTTACATATTATGTGTACCAAATAACAACTCAATCAGTCCAGTTGTTTCGGAGCAAATTGGCTGTGACCGACGGACGGACAGACACATACGATTGATCCTTAATGGTTCCGTTTTTACCTTTTGAGGTATGGAGCCCTAAAAAATTACCTCTTTATGCAAAATTGGTCAATTAATAATTTTTTTTGGCGATTTCAGCAAAGTCGTTTAACAAAAGTTGTTCAGTATGATGAGTAGATATTTATGTATATGTGTTCTTTTTTTGACACGCTGTATACCGTCGGTTAAAATTTATGACACCAAAAAAGGCTAAAAAAATTAACAAACATTGACGAATGTAATGTAAAAAGCTTTTTATTAATGTTCTGAAAAAAATAAGGTCATTTTCTGTATAAAAAACATAAATGAAATTCAATTTTTTTTGTGTTTTGATCACGTGTTTGAAAACGCTCTGTTATTTTTTGCAACTCTGATGACGTCACACAGAAGTAAACATTAGGTTCAGTGCGTGCTTTCACTATTACAGCAGTTTGTTGTTTACTTATGTGTGACGTCATCCGTCAGAGCAACCAGGCGCCATAGCGAACATTGCGTTTTGGCGCGTATTTTTAAAATTCAAACTTTAACATTGATTTTCTCCATATATACGACAGATCTCCAGGAAATATTAAAATGGTTTGCATTTTATGCAATAACAAATAATACAAAACTATTTTCCAGTAGTAGTCAAATAGCCTTACATGTTATACTTCATATCTTAGGTAATTATAGGTACCCATTATATTTAGAACCATGAAAGTTGGCAATATTTTTTTCACGGGAGGCCGAAACTAGTAAGAGGTGCAGATCCTTAAAAATATTTCGCTGAGGGGAATCCAATGTCTATGCATAAAATGAAGACTACGATCAGATTAAGATGACCTATGGTGAAGCTAAAATTAATAGATTCACTAAAATGGCTTATCGGAGTTGGATTATATACAATATAATAATAATAACTTTAAACGAGCAATTCTTGTATGTACCTACCTATGTATGTAATCTCGGAAACGGCTCCAACAATTTGCTTGAAAATTAGTATACGGGAATTTTTGGGGGCGGAAAATCGATTTATATAGGTCTTATCACTGGGAAAACGATATTTTCTGAGATTATCGCACTGGAAATATGCCACGCGAAGTGGAAGTGTATTTTTAAATGTTTTTAACGCCTCTGGGTACTATACCCCGGGCAAAGCTCGGTCGCCCAGGTACTAAGACATAATTTGCGTATAAATTTAAGGCCGTATACAGATAATTAAAAAAGATAACAGTCCGATTTGGTTTACGTGCACCTCCATTATTGCTCCCGTTAAACGAACGATGCAGTTAACGTTAGTGTATAATGAACCGTGGTTGGACTATTAGTGCATTAAGCTGACCGGTGTAACTCTATCGGCACCTATCGATATGGTAATGGAAACGGTATCAGAGTGCTTTGTGGCGGATTTACACGATTCTGTTAACCAAAGCCTGTCTGTATAAACCTGAGTTTTTATTATGGAGAACTGGTAGTACGTCATAGGACGAAGGTAGAACATTAAGGCGGTTATTTTTGACGTCAATTACTCCTAAACGATAGAAAACCCAAGGTTGAAAAAAACCCTTGTTGTTGATGATGTTCCTTAAAGTCAAAAGCTATTAGAAACACGATTGAGGAGTTTTGGCTTGATAGAAATAAAATCCCAAAGGTTGGTCTACACCTGTACTTTCAACTCTAGTTATGACTTATATTTTGAAATATTAATAAAAAAAAAATTCGAGCGAGACCTACAGTACTCGCATATGATGTGTAACATGTGACAAAATACTTTAGGTTAGTTAGATTTGATGACGATATTGTACCTGGGTGGCGGATCTGACAGTAACGAAAAAACCGACCAAGTGCGAGTCGGAATCTCGTAAAGTAGAATTCCGCGCTTTCGCGACTTCCTGTTACACATTTCCGTCCCATGTTACATATTTCCGTCCCATTTCACGAAATCACTCCCACAAATTGCAGGAAAGCGAGAGCAAAGATGTTACACATCAAAAAATACACAATATTAGTTGTTATGATAATACAAAGTGAGAAATGTTATTATTTTTTATACTTTCATTCGGAAGAATAAAACAAAACGAAAAAACATTGATAAAGTGTGGTAATTTTCTTTACTCTTTACATATAAAGAAAAAACAGAGATAACTGTTCCAATCAATGCTTCGCCCTAAAATTGAACCTGTAAGCACCTATAAGATTAGGTATTTTAGTAGTACTATTAGAATTGGGATGATAACTGCATCACTAATAAATTATGAACTACTAGCTGTCCCGGCGAACTTCGTACCACCTTACACTACACTACACACCCTACCCTACGCTACACTACACTACACTACTCAACCCTACCCTACCCTATCCTACCCTACACTACACTACACTACCTTACCCTACACTACCCTACTCTACCCCACCCTACCCTACATAAGAACCTTCTCCTGACAATAACGAACTCAGCAAAAAAGAATTAGCGAAATCGGTCCAGCCGTTCACGCGTGCTGCGATGACCTTGGTTGGACCTTGAAATAGAGATTCATTTTTATAATATACAGATTAGTCTCTAAATTTCCCTCCTAATAAAATATTAAAAACCTTACTTGCTTTGTTTTCCATCAAGTTTTACATAATTTTTAATTCATTAAAATCACAAAATGAGTACCTACATAAACGATGCTGAAAAGCTATGAAGTCACGCCTAAGTATTTCAAACTTTTTTTAGCACAAAATGTAGTTTTTGTCACATGATAATTTATAACTCATATGACTAGCAGTCATCTATGATCTATGATTTTAGCACGTTACGTGAACATTTAAAAAACCTCTTGTAATATGTACTTTGATGGTTGTTAATGGTATTTGAAATTAAAATACTTTTTCTCTATTTTTAGATTTTTTGGGGTCACACCCTATTTTTAAGCCTACGCTGCTGCCCTTTGTCTATCTGTCTGTCTGTCTATCTCTCTGACTTTAAAAAGCTATATTTTTTTAACCGTATAAGAGCGTCGCCTGTCATGGGAGGTCGTGGTTTGATTCCTGCCACGTACCAATGTGTTTTCGAATTTCGATTTCATATGTACGTTTATCCGACACTCTTACGGTGAAGGAAAACATCGTGAGGAAACCTGCGAAGAAACTCGAAGGTTGTGTGTAAAGTCGACCAACCCGCACTAGGCCCGCGTGGTCGACTAAGGCCCGTTCGTCCTAGTTCAGGGTAGGCTCGAGCCCCTCCGTGGGGACGTATACATTAGCTGATATGATGAGGTACAGAGCTAAAAATTTTACAGAATTAGTGTTTTATAAGGGATTTATAGAAAAAGTTAGAAAAAGTAGCTTGCGTTGATGTCTTTTGTTTGAAATACTTTCTTTAGTTTGGTCTCATTGTTATGCTTGTATTAAGAGGTGTGGTATCACGAAACTCTCGATGCTCGAGTGTGACTTGCACTTAGCTGTTTTTTATGTTAGACTAACTGTTTCCCGCGGCTTCACCCGTGTGGACAACGTTTCTATGAGTTTTAGAGGGTGCGCAATGCCCGAGCCGCAAGCGGCTCGCGATCGTGAAAAATAGTACCCTATGTGTGAATCCAGGTCCTAATCTGCCTTGCCTACCTACCAAATTTTAGCCAAATCCGTTCAGTAGTTTTTGCGTGAAAGAGTTACAAACATACAACCATTCATCCATACATTTTTACAAACTTTCGCGTTTATAATATTATATAGTAGGATGAACTATGAAGGAATTGTATAATGCTTTTGGGTGGGTATTTGAGATTTTCTATATTTATTTATCTGCTATATATGTATTTATTTTATCGTTGCTTCCTCGGTTAATTTCCTATAAGTTAAACGTAGTATCTAAAAATTTGCAGACTTTTTTATATTTTTTTTATTCACAATTGCTAAGTCCTTGGCATCATCTCACCTGATGGTAAGTGACGATGATGCCGAAGATGGAAACGGGCTTACCTAGATTCCCCAACGCAATGGAGAACTGACTATCTTATCTTCAAGCCGGAACACATCAATGTTCTTAACCCTGTTTTTTGGCGGCAAGACTTAGATAAGATTTAAGACTGGCTTAGTTCACAGAAATAACACAATATCAAACGGAAAATGCTACATTTACCTATTCAGCTGTCCGGCATATTGTCAAATCCGACACCAAAGGCCTACAGGACATAACCGGAAAATATTAACCGCATTAGTTTTAATGGAACACGACTAGCTTCTAAACAAAATGGTCGGCTAAACGCCCAACAGTGTAAGCATTAACATAAACACACTCGCTCGCACTTGGCCGGTTATTTAATTACATCACTATAGCTCGACTATAACTTCACCACGCCTTAGGGAGGAACCGGCAACCAGTAAACTGTTTGGTTTACATAAATTTGCATACAAATATCATAATCGGTTGATTAGAACATTGTCTATGAGCTGTATAGCAAGTTGAAGGAAAAGCGAAAAACATTTGAAAAGAGTTTTATGCTTAAAAAATGTGTTTTTTTTAAATATTTACAATTGGTATGCCCTTGGCATCATCTCACCTGACGGTAAGTGAGGATGATGCCGAAGATGGAAGCGGGATTACCAAGATTACCCAGGAGAACTGGCTATCTTATCTTCAAGCCGGAACACATCAATGTTATTAACACTGATGTTTGGCGGCAAGACTTACAAGGAATTTGATTTTGATATATGTTATAGAGTAGTCTTAAATAACGGACACGTATTTTTTTTAGCTGCCCAAACTCAATCTGTTAGGAGAAAATGGCCTTCAAAGTACTGAAAATAGACCAAACCTTCTAATTTCTGAGAAGAGATTTGTTAAAAAAAAATTTATAATTAATTACTGGTTTCGTTATATGTTGGAGAACATGAATAAAGAATGGGGACGTGTTTGTCATTTCACCACAAACTCATTTTTTTATAAAAAAAATCATTTTTTATATTTTTGAGAAAAACATATTTTTTATATTTTTGAGAAAAACATATTTTTTATATTTTTATAAAAAATGAGTTTGTGGTGAAATGACTCAGAAAAGGGCTCATAAAATGCCCTACCACCAACCAAGCCGAGTATTTCAAGTTGATCCCACCGGGAATCGAACCCGCGACCTCCTGGTGTGAAGCGAATGGGCTAACCATGGAGGCGGCTAAATATTGAATATGAATATTGTAAATACACGTTTCAAAATTAATAAAAAGGCGAGCACAGTATTTTCTACGATTGTGTCTATATACATATAATAAACTGTAACGGGACCATGTCAGTACATAAAATATTTTTTATACATATAATGAAACTGTAGCGGGGCCGTGTCTGTACATGAAATATTTTTTATACATATAATGAAACTGTAGCGGGGCCGTGTTTTAAAGTGAAATATTTTTGGAAAATAATATCTGTGGTGGACATTACTAACGATATAGAGTCCAAAAACACAACTTTTGGAATTTTTGACGAAGTCGCGGGCACAGCTAGTTGAAAATTAAAGACGATCCTCGAACCTTGTTTCCATCTCTAAAGGTTATCATAAGATCAACTTCAAAATACTAAAAGGATCTATTGTCACCGGGAATACGGCTTCATACCAAATTTCAGCTCAATCAGACCCCAGGAAGTCGCTCTAAAATCGTTTGCATTATTTAACCTTTACATACTATCACATACTAGCTAACATACATACATACATACATACAAACATTGCAAGTTAAAATAAAAGCTTTAAAAAAGTAAACAGGTTAGAGAAAATCTTAAGTGTCAATCATTGAAATAACAAGATCAAATTTTTAACAACGTATTGCTGTGACATTATGACAAAGTATTTTTATTACGTCGTTCCATTTCCGACCAAAATTATTAGGTTCGTTTGTTATATTATTTTTGTGGTCTAAGGAAAGATCGCTATTTGAAGCAAAAAGTATATAATATATTAGTACTAACATACAGTATGGACATTCCCTGCCGCTCTCTAGATTCCGACCTCATCCCCTAGTCACCAGATTGATTCAGATTGGTCATAGTTTTGATCACGAACGTATAGGATTTCGCCGTGATTTTGTTTGCTCCGTCATTTGTTTTTAGAAATGTCATTTGACAACCGTTGTATGCAGTGTCCGGGGTTGTGGCATTACATTAATACTAAACTGAGAAAATTAACTCTCTTTTAACTCTTCAGAAGCGAAACCACATCTAAAAAGAAAAGTCTTGCTCTTCGAGCTCTGAAGGTTGCTTATAATTGTTGGAGGCAACAAATTGTAAGTCTTTGAGCGTTTCCCCATCTGCGATCGGAAACCGCAGCAGTTGTATCAAACTCTTTCATTTAAGTATAAAAACTTTATCTCTCACCGCATCATTGGAAGCGTACCGTAACCGCTAATAAGCGATGCGGTTTCGAAAACTTCGCTATTTTCTTGTTCGATTCAACTCTTTAACTTTCTGTGAGGAGGTTTTTGTTAATTCACTGTTTATTTTTTTATTTACAACTAGTGAATGCCCGTGGCTTCGCCCGTATGGATATCAATGGTGCGCGGTGGGCGAACCGGCAAAAGTGAGTTGTTACGGAATCCTCGGTGCGCGAGTCTTACTCATATTTGGCTGGTTTTTTTACAAGCTTTATATTAGCTTTCCGTGTTAGACTGTTTGTTAGTTTGGGACAAATCTTGAAAGCTAAATTAGGACCACTTCCAGGTTTCCGATTGAGCTGAAATTTTGGATTACACGTTAAGCGTAGAAAACAATGCATGGTTAGCTAAGTGACGTCATTCTAAATCCAATATGGCGAATTTGTTTTTTTGAACTCCCAAGATATGGGTATCAAAAAAAATTTAAGGGTTTGCGGAGAAGAATACGAAATAGGTATTTGAAACTATGAATGTACCTAAAAGTTTTTAGATTTTTCAAAAATTATTATTTTTATATTTTTTTAGTAAATCAATGCCGAACAACACATATTCTGTAAGAATTTCATTTGGGTACCTATTACGGTTCAAAAGATACATCCTTTTTAGAAGTCGAAAAGCTGTACCGACGGCCCCATCGTTACCTTTGTGTAAAGAACCCTAAAAAGGGATTAAACGCATAAGCTTCCTACTTATCAGAACGGTCAATAAATAAATAAATAAATCCTTGGAGGTCTCTATCTCAGCCTAAAAGCTGATGAATTAACCTTTCTCATTTCGATACTTAATGAATTAAACATTAACCAATAACCGAATAATGATTAAGCCGTCGATGACAAGAGTAACAGCGTCGTGTGGGGTCCCACAGGGCACCTTTCTCTGTCGCTTGGCCATTTGTTTTAAATGCAGTGCATCCGTTCGATTTGCATAAAATAGATAACGGTGCTTCCCAGAGGCCCCAGTTACGAGCTGATGAATCGGTTTCTCGGAGGAACTCGCTTTATTACCTTTTATTTTAATTGAATCGTAAAATAAAAGTATCCCATTTTTTGTTTGCTTCTCTGATCTTAGTTTTACAGCGTTCAAACATTTAAGAGGCTGTACTGCATTATTTACATTAATCAAAGACAAAGCAAATGTGTAAGATTTGATGGTTAAGAATAATGATAATTGTTACAAATACTTACATAGATGGCGTTACCGGCCTTTTAAAACACGGTATCAAAGCGTTTTACTGTTATAATGACTGATTTATGTTTGCTCAATAAATTTCTCTTACCTACCCTCACACTTTGGTGTTTCAATAAAACCCATAGATATAGTGGTAGTTTTTTGGGATTTTTGTACAATAATCATATTCAGAGACAAATTACAAACGGTTTTCTGTCCACAAACTAGAACCTCAGGTAGTACTATGGGAACCAGAAACGATATACATACTTATCTTTAAATATATAAAATTCTCGTGTCAAAGTGTTAGTTGCAATACTCCTCCGAAACGGCTGGACGGATTTCCATGAAATTTTCTGTGTATATTCGGTAGATCTGAGAATAGGTATAGAAAAAATTTCACCGGTATCTGAGCGGGCGAAATCGCGGGAAACAGCTAGTATAATATATGTTTTGATACACACATATGCAGTGTAAATACAGTGTGTAAATACAATGTGTATCGTATAGGGTTACCGATATTATAAGGACGTGTAATACACCACATAGCATCGGCAAAAACCTTCCATTAGGTGTTCGCATCCTTCTTCCCTTTAAATGGCAGCCGTTTTTCAACCGACTTCAAAAAGGAGGAGGTTCTCAATTCGACTGTATGTTGTTTTTTTTTGTATGTTTGTTACGCGATATCTCCGCCGTTTGTGAACCGATTTAAACTTTTTTTTTTTGAGAGATTATACTTCCGAGGGGGTCCCATTGTCACCAAGTCAGGATCTGATGATGGGATCCCAGGGAAATCGAGGGCAACCCTCAAATTTTATAGGCACGTTTTACGTGTTTCTTGTGTTTTCTAAAATAATGAAAGTATTTTCGTCTGCTAGTCATCATCTCTTGTTGATGAGCTGATGAAGGAAGGTAAAACTCCTTAACGATTAGGAGTTGAAGGATAATTCTTCAAATATTTTACGTAGATACTTATAGACAGCCCGATAGTTGTATTCTTTCAGGTTATTCAGATGAGCTGATGATGGAAGTTTTAACTCCTTAACTTTCATGCTGTTGAGATGATCATGGAAGCCACAGGAATCAGTATCTGATGAAACACATGTATTATGATTTGACTGTTCCCATTGGCGAGTGGGTGATTGGCTTAAGATAAATAGCATTATCACTAAAAATAAAGAAAATAAAAATAAAAGTTTAAAAAACTAAAAACCGACTTCAAAATGAAATTCACTCAAAAGTATGAAATAATATTAATATACTTAAATACAAAACATTAACCAACAATAACGAAATCAAAGGTGGGTACGAATTAAATTAGGGGCTTCAATTTTTTTTGAGGTCGGTGTCGGCAATTCCATCGAATCTAAAACATTTGATACGTAAGTAGCTGTGTACTGGTACCGACCTCAAAAATAAATTTAGGCCCCTAATTTAATTAGGACCTACCTTTGATTTCGTTATTGTTGGTTAATGTTTTGTATTTAAGTATATTAATATTATTTCATACCTTTGAGATTAATTTCATTTTGAAGTCGGTTTTTAGTTTTTTTAAACTTACATTTTTATATTTAAATTTTTTTTAGCGCTGTTCATGAAAATATGCTTTCTCTTGAATTAGCAGCAGTACCTACAGACTTCAAAACAGTCTCATTTGAAAGATAATTTAGTTTCTCTGATAATCCACATATAAAATTGACCGAAACACTTTCAAGTTTAAAGAAAAAAAAATGAAAAAATGAAATTTTCTTTTTTTTAACCTATTGCAAAAACGAGGTAATTAATGTCTTGTTTCTTTCTTCTAAATCGATTGATTTTGAGCTAAGCTACAAAACGACACCAAATTATGTACCATTATATTCTTCCTTAGTGTGCAAATTTATGGTTAATACGCGACCCTCGCGGTTTGTTAGGTACTTGGAAATGGTCAGACAGGCCTCACAGCAGGTTGTAGTGAGAGCTACCAGTGTGTCTGCAGAATGGATGCAATCACTTTGAATAATTGTTTTAAGTAGTGTTTCGTTTACAGACATGAGAAAATGTTAAATAGTTGTGAAATTACAAATAAAGGATGGCCACAACCCCGCACAAGGGTCTCATAAACATCAATTTGCATCAACTAAACAAGGGTAGATAATTTGTAGCTTAACTTAAAAAATATCAACTGAGAAGAAAAAAACAACACGTTAACGACTTCGTTTTTGAAGTAGGTTCAAAAAAAGACAATATTTTTTTGCATTTTTATTCCTTTGTGTTTTTATTCTTTAAATGTTTTTTTTCACAGACATTAAATATTGTTTTAGAATGAGCCAAGTCTTAACTGCTTCAAGGGAAACCATATTTTTTTATAAACAACTACAAAAAAAATTGAAAATAAAAATGGCTGCCATTTAGAGGGGAAAAGGACGCGATCCCTAATGGTGGGGTTTTCGTGAATGAAATGTGGTGTATTACATACCCATAACATATCGGTAGCCCTATCTGATACAGACTGTATAAATTTGTTGAACACTCAGACAAACCTGTTCGTCACATGAATCTGAGAGGGGATCGAACCCACGACCCTCGGCCCAGCCATCAGGAGCGCTGCAATTGGACCAATAGGAGGGTCAAAAAAAAAAAAAAAAGAACCTACGTCTAGAGATGAACAATGTCCCGGGTTATTACGCAAAAACTGGGTTAAGCGCGGTTTAATTCCCGGATTCATTCCAAAATTCCTACTCATGTGGTCAAAACAATCAATTTCAACTTGAGTAAATGACCGATTTCTGGGTTAAAATAAGATTCTTACCTGTTTTTTTTTATTCGCAACTGGTAAACCCTGTTGGGTTGTTTGGGTTTTAACCACCGCTAAAGTCTAACTTAGGTCCTTCTTTTGCAGTCTTTAAGGAACCCTACGTGTGTGCTTTACATGGCGGCATTCTTAAAAAGTAGATAAGTAATAAAACAATAAAATTCAATTCTCATGTTCTCAGACTTCGATGCAAAGTATACGAACAATTAATCAATTTGTACCATGCTGGGCTCGATAATGATTATGAATGATGAAAGAAAGGAATTATTACAGGCTGTCATTAATTTCATTAAATTAATTAAAGGCCTATACGAAGGGCATGAGACTCTTATGTTAAAAAGAGTAATGATCGAATGCGAGTGATAAATAGAGCTGGAAGTAACAGTATGGTTCCATGCATGGAATCTGGGTTCATGGTTCTAGGCTTCAACTTAAATTTTAATATAAAACATACATATACAGGGTGTCTTTTTAACACCGAGCATGCTGTTAAGAGTGGGCTCTACTCATGAAACTAAACAATTTTCCCCAGGAAAAGTTGACTCTCCATACAAAGTCGACTAATCGAAATGATCTATTTCTATGAAAAGTTAAAAAAAAATTATTGCGAATTCAGTACGGGTTTCTTGGGGAAAGTTGTTCAGTTTCATGAGTAGAGCCCACCCTTAACGGCTTGCTCGGTGTTAAAAAACACCCAGTATACAATACAATAAAACACACATCCAATCAGTGACGTGAAAAAAATATCATTATTTAATATAATAACATATCAACAAAATAGTGAAGGCTTTTTAATACTGAATGAGTTCAACCAACTTAAAAAAGGAGGAGGTTCTCAATTCGACTGCATGTTTTTTTTTCTTTATTATCAACCCATAAACGTCCCCACTGATGGGGTACGGGTCTCAAATTTTTTTGCGAATGACTCATAGGTTTCTTGAAGAAACTTCTTCAATTTGACGAGTGGAAACCTTTGAGTATCACCACACCTTTATGTGACATTCTATATAAAAAATAAGGTGTCAAAAACTCAGTCGCTGTTCTGTTTCCCAGTTTCCCATCCGTTATGTCTAGTACCTAAGATTTTTTCGTATGCCCTAGTGTAATTGATTATATGTTTGTTAGAGAAAGTTGTTAAAATTGACAAGTGAAAGCCCACCTTTAAGTATCACCACTCCTTTATGTAAAACCCTGTATAAAAAATAAATTGATATAAATAAATAAATAAACGGCGTGTTCCTACTCGACGAGAGCAAAGGGAGATATCTCCGCCAGGCGAGGTGGTATGCCTGGGGTCCGGCCGTTGACCAATCGTTGATGATTGGTATTTGTATATATACTCAGCGCTGAAGAAATTCTAATAGCGCGTTCTAGATGTTGTATTTCTTTTGTTCTCTCGTCGCTTGTGTTAATGTTCAGTGGCGGGTTAATGCAGTTGCCGCCACAGTGTCATAAACTCCTCATAATAATAATAATAATATCTAGGCCATGAGAATTTTTCGTATGCCCTAGTTGTAATTGATTACATGTTTGTTGGAGAAATTTGTTCAATTTGACGAGTGAAAGTCCACCTTTAAGTATCAACATACCTTTATTTTACATACTGTATATATTTTTTTTAACAATGTCAATTGGTGTAAAAAACTCCATCGCTCTTCTGTGATGTTTGATCAGTTTCCCATCCGTTATGTACATATAGGTCCTAAATTTTTGTTTCGTAAACTCTAGTGTAGTTAAAATAAAGTAGAGAGTATAATTTTTTAGTTGGTTCGAACTTAATAATATTGTCGATATTAATTTCCTGGTCCGTGTTCATCAAAATTGAAATTGTGTCGGTCTTTAGTTTATTTCTGTTGTCAAGTTAGGTTAGATTAGGTTAGGTTAGCGCGATGTTTGATCAGTTTACCTCCGTTATGTCTAGGCCATAAGAATTTTTCGTATGCCCTAGTGTAATTGATTACATGTTTGTTGGAGAAATTTGTTCAATTTGACGAGTGAAAGTCCACCTTTAAGTATCAACATACCTTTATTTTCTATACTGTATATATATTTTTTAACAATGTCAATTGGTGTAAAAAACTCCGTCGCTCTTCTGTGATGTTTGATCAGTTTCCCATCCGTTATGTACATATAGGTCCTAAATTTTTGTTTCGTAAACTCTAGTGTAGTTAAAATAAAGTAGAGAGTATAATTTTTTAGTTGGTTCGAACTTAATAATATTGTCGATATTAATTTCCTGGTCCGTGTTCATCAAAATTGAAATTGTGTCGGTCTTTAGTTTATTTCTGTTGTCAAGTTAGGTTAGGTTAGGTTAGGTTAGCGCGATGTTTGATCAGTTTACCTCCGTTATGTCTAGGCCATAAGAATTTTTCGTATGCCCTAGTGTAATTGATTACATGTTTGTTGGAGAAATTTGTTCAATTTGACGAGTGAAAGTCCACCTTTAAGTATCAACATACCTTTATTTTCTATACTGTATATATTTTTTTTAACAATGTCAATTGGTGTAAAAAACTCCGTCGCTCTTCTGTGATGTTTGATCAGTTTCCCATCCGTTATGTACATATAGGTCCTAAATTTTTGTTTCGTAAACTCTAGTGTAGTTAAAATAAAGTAGAGAGTATAATTTTTAAGTTGGTTCGAACTTAATAATATTGTCGATATTAATTTCCTGGCCTTGTGTTCATCAAATTTGAAATTGTGTCGGTCTTTAGTTTATTTCTGTTGTCAAGTTAGGCGCGATTTTTGTTTCACGCAGAACCACTTTTTTTCTTGCGGGTGGGTCATTCTATAAAGTAGGTTTTATTTGTCTACGATGGATTTTTGCAAAAATACCCGAAATTACCCGGCAGTCAACGTTACCCGAAAGAAACCCTCTGAAGAACTAAATTACCCAAAATCGGGTAAATATACCCGTACCGGCAACGCTGGTAGAGACACATAATTATTTTGTGTGTCGCTTTGGGTACAAACTTGTTTGCTTAATCATTTGAAAGTCTATAAATTCAAATTAACCATTCACTATAAAACATGACGTTAACTACAATAACAAGTTTTTAATCTGATATTTCAACACGCATTTCTCCGGTTTCCTTTACTAATTTATTACAAATGAAATTTTCGTGTAAAACGATATTGACAGGTGTGAAAATGTAGGTATGTGTATATATAATTTATAAGAATTACAAACGTTCGGTGTATTTGATATTTAATTAATCGTTTTTATTTTTTACTAACACTGATCCATTCAAATTAGATAAGACTAACTACAGTTGTGACGATGTCATACTTTTTAGTTTATTTTTAATCAGTTTTTGTATTATCTTCTTTTAATTTGTGCCTTTTCTTTTTTTTAATGTTTTTTGACGTATGACTATTCTAAGTTCTATCCCCACTTCTGCATTCTCATTCTGATCCTCATTTTGGACGTTCTGACCCGGTGTATTTTTTTTCTTTTCCATTGGTCTCCATGTTTTTAGGGTCCCGAAGTCAATAAGAAACCTTCATAGTTTCGCCATGTCTGTCTGTCCGCGGCCTAGCTTACTACTTTGTAAGAGGGGTTGTTTTTTTTTTCTTGACGTACCCTATCGTGTGGGGTATCGTTGAATGGGTCTTTCAAAAGCACTGAGGGTTTTAAAAAAAAATGATTTCGAGATCGGTTTGCGAAATATTAAGCTTTAGATTGCAAATTTTTGTTAGAGTCGAGTGTAAGGCATCTAAACCACTATTTCAGGATATCAGAAAGAAATTGTACATAGTAGGAAATATAATTAATTTAAACGGCTAAGTAAGCTTTTAAAAGCTTAATTTAACTTGCAATGTTTGTATGTATGTATGTTTGTTAAGTTCAAATCTTGCGATGGATTTTAGGGCAACTTCCAGGGGTCCGATTAAGCTGAAAATTGGAATAGAGCCGTATTCCTGTTGATAATTAGATTTTTTTTGTTATTTTGAAGTTGATCTGATGATGAACTTTATAGGTGGAATCAAGGCCCTAGAATCGTATTTAATTTTTCAATAGAATCGTAGGAAATACAATACTGTGCTCACCTTTGTTAAATTTGGAATCGTGTATTTTTTATATTCATTTGAGCATTTTGAGCATAAATACTCTTTTCAAGTAAAAGCTTGTACCTAAAAGCTTTTAGGTTTTTAATTATCTAACTTGCAATGTTTGTATGTTTGTTTGTTTGTAATAAACTCTTTATTGCTTTTAAAACAAATACATTAAATATTTAAACAAAAGAAAATACATTGAGCAAAGGCGGACTTATCCCTTTCGGGATCTCTTCCAGTCAATCTTTTTTAGTCTTTATGTATGTATGTTTGTTAGTTCAAATCTTGGCGGACCCAACTGTCCTAAGTTTTCAATCCGCATATGTGACACGGCTTAGCGGCTGGTGTTCAGGGATATAAATAACGGCTTAACATGCCTTGCTGGTGCTCCACCGAAACGGTGCCGATAAATGGCACTAAACAGTCAAACCCGTCCGTCCAGTTAATGGCCGTGCTTCTATTTAGTTAACTTGCGTGATCGATCCAACCACGCAAGCTGCACTGAGCTACGACCCCTTCTTGAGCAGTGTACTTATGTGGAAATGTAGGAACGGATTCTTACTCTCCGAGAGCAAAGGGAGTCATCTCCGCCAGCCGAGGTGGAATGCCTGGGGTCCGGCCGTGGACCAACCGTGGCAGGTTGGCATAGGTATTATGCTTAGTAGTAAGGAAATGTTTATAGCGCGTTGTAGATGTTTGTACTCTCAGTGCTTGCGTGAAGGTTCAGTTTAGTTGTACGACGACAGTGTCATATGTCGAGGTGTGGATGTAAACTCCACATAGCTTGACGGATGCTTCAGCGTGTTATTATAAAATTTAACGAGATTGGTTGAGAAATACGATCTGTAGAGGAGAACAGCCGGACATCCGCGGGACAGACATATTTACCCAAGCTAACCCGGAGACGCTTCGCTCATGCTTCAAAAACTAAAAGATATACTACCATTTTTAAATAGTTTAGTACCAAAATGAAAATGTATCTCTATAACAGATAAAAAACATATTTTAAAATTTTACTTTTTAAATGACATAAAAAGTAAAATTTAAAAATATGTTTTTTCATCTACTCCAAAAAAAAATTTAAGTATGCATGAAATAAGCAAAAAACAAAACATTGAAAATAAAAGCTACTCCATTGTAATCCATTCCGGGCCTTACTACGAGATATACTGCGATTTAGATTGGCTAAGTCAGTTAGTGTTTCTTCGGCCGGGCAGCAAGCGAAAATCAGCATTAGTATAATGGCACAAGATTAAAAATATAATGAGTAAGTCAATTAGAGTAAGAGTATGAAATACTAGTTACTTTGAGTGACTTCAGCCGCGCTGTGATATACTCTTGCAAGCAAAAATCAGGTGTAGTGTAATGAATGGCACACGATTTAAAAAATAATGTTTTATTTCTATACATATATCTTCGTATATACTATAGGTTAACTCAGGACAATTTTATCGTATATTTTGTATTAGACCCGGTGTCCATGTAATTTTACGTCGATGTAAAATTTCCATTCTGACAAAAAACGGTGCTCATTGTTCTTTAGTAAGACAAAGAAGACAAGTTATATTCACACCACGCTTTCTCATCCGTTTCAATTTAATTCTATCTAATCATGGCGGTGAAATGCAGAATTTATTCATAGTCTATTTAAGTGACCATAAAACGAGTTAACCAAACCTGTATCATAGCACAATTACCTGTTAAGTCCGTAAGTATAGTGAATATACTCGTATATATACAAGAATGGGCCGTGAAATTGTAAGCCGATTGACAATTTACCATCATATTATAATCTTAATGAATTTAGTGTAGTGAGATTGTAATATCGCGGTTTTGACAATATCTCGGCGACATTTATACAGAGATTACCATGATTACCATCTACACGAAAGAAGAAGAAGAATATATACATATATCTATATATTTAGATATAATCAAAACCGCGATATAACAATCTCACTACACTAAAATTAAATTCAGTAAGATTATAATATGACGGTAAATAAGGGATCGGACTGCAACAAAAAAAAATCTGAAATATTATTTCCTAAATTGCTCTCCTTTTGAAGTTTCAAAAAACCTTACTTGTTTTGTTTTTCCATCACGTCTTCAATTTTTAACTGATCAAATTCACAAAATAAGTTCGTCAATGATGCTAAACGTCTATGACGTCACTCGTGGGTATTTCAAACATTTCGTTTTTGACAGATCATAAAAAGTAACTCAAATGACTAGCAGTTCGATCCCCTATTGTCAATCGACTTTCAATTTCACGGCCCATTCTTGTATCTCCGAATAAAACCGATGATTTCTTCTTCTTCGCGAGGCTCTTTGACTGTTAAATCAATCAAACCTGACCAAACCTAACATCGCTCGCTTCACTAGCTCATTTAATTAATGTTATTCAATTCGCTTAGTGTTATTTAAATGTCACTAGTGAGATTACAATGACACTAGTGAAATTGTAAGCAGTATGTTACGGTTCACAATCTTTGACAGTTCAAAATCTCGCGAGTTAGATCCCGTTAGATTATAAATATTATAGTCTAACAGTTTTTACAATTTTACGGTGACATATAAAAAAGGAAAAGGTAACCGACTGGGATATCAACGCGCAGCCGAAACCACTGAACGGATTTCGCTGAAATTTGGAATAAAGATAGCAATTAGGACATGAAAGAATGATAAAAGAAATGATTTTGGGAAATTCCCACTGGAACGGCAAAAAACAGGATCTGCGCGGGTGAAGCTGCGGGTAACAGCTAGTTTAATTTATATTTTGTTAGACCAGTATCACACCCTGGACACTTCATACAACGGGCCAGAAATGACATTGTAAAAAAGAAATGACGGAACAAACAAAATGGCGGCAAAATCCTGTATGTTCGACAACCAAACTGTAACCAATCTGTATCAATCTGGGTGACATGGGGGTGAGGTCGCAATCTAGAGAGCGGCAGGGAGTGTCCACACTGTATGTTAGTACTAATATGTATACTTTGCCAGTACTATGCGACGCGAACAGCACTTTGTTGCTGCAAGCAGGTCCTCGCGTCCTCGCGTGTGCAGGTGTAAAGTCGGACTTTTAAGTAGACACAGTAAACTGAGGTTTCGTCGATAAGGAAATGACATGTTTACGTACCCACTAATCGTCAGTTTACTGCGTCTAATTAAAAGTCCGACTTAGAGACACGCTGGGCACTATAGTAAGTGCGTTGTAGTTTGTGGGAATGCGCCACATTCACAGATGTTATTTACATCATCCTTGTAGCCCCACCTACACAGATTATCCTTACATCGGACAACTTGTAAAATATCCATGTAAATAAAATAGGTTTATAGTCTAGGTTATAACCTTACGTCACAAAACATTGAGTAGGCACCTCCTCTTAAATGTCATATCCTGTCTAAACGTCTAAAAAACTGAGCGGCTTCATACACAACCTTCGAGTTTCTTCGCAGGCGTGTGCAGGTTTCCTCGTGATGTTTTCCTTCACCGTAAGAGCGTCGGAAAAATGTAACATATGAAATCAAAATTCGAAAAAACATTGGTACGTGGCAGGATTCGAACCACGACCTCCCGGACAGGAGGTGGCGGACCTTGCCATTACGCCACTGATGCTCCGTACTACCAAGCCAGTAGTAAACAAAGATCTCTGTTCCCACGTCACGCAAGTGTGACTATCTCTTTGCGCGATCAAGGAAATGAATGATTATGTTTTTAGGGTTCCGTACATCGAAAGGAAAAAAACGGAACCCTTATAGGATCACTTTGTTGTCCGTCCGTCCGGAACGCGTGGAGGTATAAAGCTGGAATTTATATCAAATACTCAAGTCTACTGTCCCTTGAAGCTGTGAAAAAATCAAACTTCTAAGCCAACGCAATCAAAAGATACAGCCGTTTATACCGCAAATTTCCGCAAATTTTCGACACTCGAAAGGGAATCAAAACCTACTGGGTACTTCCCGTGAACTCAGAATCTTGAAATTTGGTACGAAGCAACGCACAGATAAAGGAAAAATTGCGAAAACCGTAAATATTTTTAATAATTTAAAAATATTATTATGTTTTTTTTTTTTTATTTTATATTTTTGGGTACAATAAAGAGTATTTATCTTATCTTATCTTAAATATTATTATAACATGATGTAACATGATGTAACTAATTATCTATGACTCGATTGTCGTGATAGGTGAACTTTTACTTATATACCTACAGGTTTGTACGGAACCCTCGGTGCGTGAGTCCGACTCGCACTTGGCCGGTTTTTTTGAAACACCAACACCCACTCAAGAAGCTTTGCGCCAGAAAACAAACTCAAAAGTTTAAGAAAACTTTGGTAAAACACAAACAAATACAGGTAGCATAAAGATAATATTGGTTATGAACTCGAAAAACCATTACCAGCCGTTCATTAAACACGTTAAGTTTACATATTCATTGAGTCGAGAGAACACAAAAAGTACAGCGGTGAAAACTGGAACACGAGGCGCGTACAAAATGGAATCAATATACGGCAAGCTGGATACTACAAAAAGCAGATTTGTTTTGCACAATAAAATTAAAACTAGATACGATTGGGGGACTTTCGATGAATTATTAATTTCGGTGATCAAGGGTTTCTGCGTACTTTTTGATGTGTAACATCTTTGCTCTCGCTTTCCTGCAATTTGTGGGAGTGATTTCGTGAAATGGGACGGAAATGTGTAACATGGGACGGAAATGTGTAACATGGGACGGAAATGTGTAACAGGAAGTCGCGAAAGCGCGCGCTAAAAAAAATCTACTACGACGGGTGTTAAAACGTCATTAAAAAACCGACCAATTACAAGTCGGACTCGCGCACTAAGGGTTCCGCTCGCTTTCCTGCAATTTGTAGGAGTGATTTCGTGAAATGGGACGGAAATGTGTAACAGGAAATGCGAACGTTTTTTAATTCTCGAAAACTAAGGTTGTCATAGCCATGCCGCCTAGTGTGAAGTATTTTGTCACATGTTACACATCATATGCGAGTACTGTAGGTCTCGCTCGTTTTTATTATTACTTATTTTTATTTATTCACAATTGTTAAGTGATGGTAAGTGACGATGATGCCGAAGATGGAAGTGGGCTTACCAAGATTCCCCAATGCAATGGATAACTGGCTATCTTATCTTCAAGCCGGAACATATCAATGTTATTAACACTGATGTTTGGCGGCAAGACTTAGATAAGATGGTGGTAGCTAGCCAGGCGTGCTTAGAAAATGCCCTCATCATTACAGCTCATATACGTCCCCACCGAGGGGCTCGAGCCTACCCTGAATCAGGGCGATTAGGCCTTAGTCGACCACGCGGGCCCAGTGCGGGTTGGTCGACTTCACACACAACCTTCGAGTTTCTTCGCAGGCGTGTGCAGGTTTCCTCACGATGTTTTCCTTCACCGTTAAAGCAATCGGTAAGTATGTACGTAAGTTTTTGAAAAACTCATTGGTACATTGGCCGTCCAGATTTGAACCCGGTACCTCTGGTTAGATGGACCGAGTCGTTACCGGTTGAGCCACCGAAAATGCCCTACCACCAACTAAACCGAGTCTTACAAATTGACCCGGCCGGGATCGAACCCGCGACCTCCTAGTGTGAAGCGAATGAACTAACCAAGCTGGGCCAAGATTCGTTCTTGTTCAAATAAATATAAAGTAATTTACAGGTTATCTGTACATCGTTCCCAAACTAGGCACAGACTGTATCTTGGGCACCAACAATAGATTAATTAGACATAGGATACTGTTTATTGTCTTGATATTTGTTTATACAGGGTGTTTTTACTTTCGAGAGACTAAGGAGCGAGCAGCTGTGAGCGACGAACGAGTGAAGAGGGTAATTAATAATTATATTATTATTTTTTAGGATAGTGATAATTGTGATGGCAAAAAAATAATCGAAGTTGCGATTATGATGGGGTTCAATTTTGTCTGCTTTACCTACACTAATATAGTCCAAATAAAATGAAAATGTGTGTGTGTATGTGTGAACCTCCAGGCTCTAGCTCCTAAACTACAGATCAGAAATGGATGAAATTTAGGGTTAGGGATATCTTTTGTTCCCTAGCCGTTTTTTTTTAAATTTTGCCGAACTCATTAGTAGCACCATTCACCATAGGATAAATACTAATAATTTTTACTCATAACTGGCTTTAACGATTTTAATAAAACTTTGTGCGTTTTATATCTTTATATAGGATAGCTAGTTATTTCCAGAAAAATCTGAATAAAATATCTCCTATACCTACAAATCCAGATTATATACATCAAGTCTGATATATGTTCAGAGGTACCTCTATTGGTTGCGCCGCGCACTTTCCATATCCACGGGGGTGAAGCCGCTGGCAACAGTTAGTATCTAGTATATAAAAATTCAGCTTGCGTATGTATGTGTCCGTAAAACTCGTAAAGTAGTCGATCGATTACGTTAAAACTGGTGAGTTGTTGTGCGCACGCCCGGTAAGGTTTATAACAAAAAAAGCCCCGCGAGCCGCTTACAACTCACGCACCCTCGATATCCACGCAAGCGAATCAGCGGGAATCAGCTGGTACTATATAAGTCCTTTGTTTTTTGTGTCCTTTAAACATCGTGAGAAAACATGCAGACGCCTGCGAAGAAACTCGTAAGTTAATCGACCACCCCGCACTGGGCCCGCCGCTGGTCGACTAAAGCCCGATCGCCCTAATTAAGGGTAGGCTCGAGCCCCTCGGTGGGGACGTATATTAGCTGATTTGACAAAGTCCTTTGTTAAGTATAAGTACCTAATTCGATCTCTAATTTCATCATACTTTTAAGGATTCCTATTTTAAACGGCATTAGGGCCACCGAAGACAATATGTGCGTTTCCTCAAAAAACTACGAACATCGTGGAGGTAACGGTTTCCAAAATAGGTAAGCACATAATACTACTTTTAACTCAAATTTCATTGCGTCAGAAAAGTGATACCTACCTTATTTTTATGTGTGCAACGATTTTCTACTAAAATTTTACGATCCTCACCGCCCACGCATGCATAGGCTAGGGTGATCTTTTAACACTTTAGATGAGAAGATTAAGAAATGTATTTATTACACCTTTATTTTTAAAAATTATAAAATATTTTATTGACATTTATCGTCAATAATGAATCCAGTATTAAAACTGGATTCAAAAATCTCGATATTAATTTGTATTCTATTTTAACTGCAGAAACTAAATAAGTCCATAAGATAATAATAACAATCAATAATGAAGATTAAAACTGTTTATAACATACCTAATACTGGTGATATTGTTGAAAATCGACAAAGTGTGTGTCGGACCACGCATAACGTAGGGTTCTGGAGTCATTACATGAAAACTGAATCTCAGATGCCCTAAATCGTCTTCCTAGGGCCAATAATAAGAATCATCGGGGTTCTCAACGACTTTGACCAGCTGTATATTGGGAAGCACCTGACAAAAATATTATGCTGATAGAAAGCATTGCTACATTTAAAAATAACAATTCAATGATGATAACCTACACAAATGGGTTCACAAAAAAAAATTTTTCGTGCCGCTTTTCACTGTATGGGATGCACCTAAGAAATTGTTTGACTAAAAAGTTTTTATTTTTATTTTGTGTTATAATATCAAATGAACCTTCAAAATTATTTAATCGTAGATCTTAAAGACGTGGAGTTGCAGTCAAAAACATCTTGCACTTGTAGAAATAACCAATTTTTTAATCAACAAAAAGATTTTTGTTTGCTCATTTTAGTAAAGTTCGTTTGCTGAATTTACTGCAGCTTTGATAGCTGCCCGCAAATCGTCCGCCGCGATTGAACTGAGGACGGCGTCTTGAAATAATGTTCAAAGAAACCTTTATTTCATTTTATAAGACCTATTCAACGATACCCCCTACTCGAGAAATACACTCAAAAAAAATTTTTAACCCCCTTTTACATAAATTGGGGAGACTATGGTGAAAGAAAATTTGTACCTTTTGATTTAATTTTCCATTTCAGGTCATAATTTTACATCTGTATATAAAATTTCATTACTATAGGTTAGTGGAAGGGAAAATTAACTGTGACATACGGACAGCCGGATAGACAGACGAACAGACGGATGGGCGGACGGTCTGAAAAAAGACGGTCTGAAAAAATTAAAAGGGTTTATTTTTTTGCCATTTTGACTCCGAAACCCTAAAAACCATAAAACGCAACTCTTTTGGTGTTTTATAAAACGTTACCTATTAGAAATTATTATTTATGCAGAGAATGGACGGTTTTATCCAAAAGCCAAACGGTCGCATACTGAGATACATCTAATATTACTTTTTTTAGGGTTCCGTTTCAAGATTCAAGAAATTTATTTAAAATACACTCTTTCTGATAGTCATAAAATAGTGATTATAAATTCATTTGTAAAAAAATCAAGAAATAAACAATCATTAGTTAATAACGTCCAAATCCGTTATACTCGAGGCACAAACGCCTAAGGCATGGCACAGAAGTGTGGTTGTGCTTTTCTTCAAAAAGGGTGACAACGCCCTGCTGAAGAACTACAGACCCATCTCACTTCTGCGCCATGTCTAAAAGCTGTTTTGAAGAGTCATTACGAATCGTCTCGCACGCAGGTTTGACGACTTCCAGCCTCCCGAACGAGCCGGTTTCCGAAAAGGCAGATTCCGAAAAGGTCTTAAAATGAACATGGACAAGACGAAAATAATGTTAAATGTCCGTGTCTCACCCACCCCTCTAAAGGTTGGAGACTCTACACTGGAAGTTGTTGACAAATATGTATACCTGGGACAAACAGTCCAGCTAGGCAGGTCCAACTTCAAGAAAGAGATCAATCGACGAATCCAACTCGGCTGGGCAGCGTTCGGGAAGCTTCGCAATATCTTCACGTCCCAAATACCGCAGTGTCTCAAGACTAAGGTCTTTGACCAGTGTGTATGATGACTTACGGAACTGAGACATGGTCGCTTACTATGGGCCTCATAAGAAAACTCAACGTCACCCAAAGGGCAATGGAGCGTGCTATGCTCGGAGTTTCTCTGCGTGATCGAATCAGAAACGAGGAGATCCGCAGGAGAACTAAAGTAACCGACATAGATCACAGAACCGCTAAACTGAAGTGGCCGTGGGCAGGGTACATAGCTCGTAGAACAGATTTAAAAAAAAAAATTGTACATTTTTGCTTAATATTGATAAAGGCAGACGCTTGAACTATTCACAGAATATTTAGTTATATATTCACTTTAAAAATAAATAGTAAAATTAAAATAAAATTATTTTTTTGGGGGGGGCTCACATACAACAAACGTGATTGTTATAGGTAATGGTAAGGAACCCTTTGTGCGCGAGTCCGACTCGCCTCGCACTTGGCCGGTTTTTTATTTTGTAATGTTAGTCTTTTTGGATAGGTGTTCTTTCAGAATTTAATTTTGACTAGTTTAAAGGAATCTTGTTTCCTCCCAGGTTTTTATTACGCTTTTATTTGAAAAAGTGGAAACCTAGGTAGGTAGGTACGTTTTCAACCGACTTCAAAAAAGAAGGAGGTTCCCAATTCTTATAGGCATATGCTGTCAAGTTGGTACCATACAAATTTTATCAAAATAGGTTCAGTACTTTTTAGGAAAAAAACTATAACCAGAACTGAAACAAAATTGTACTTGGTTGTTGCTATTGAAGTCGGTTTTTTACGTTTTTTTAGCGTTGTGTGTTATGTCTTTCTACAGTTTATACCAGAGATGGGCAAACTTTTTTCAAGAGGGGCCGTAGGTACATAAGAAATTTTACCGGGGGCGAAAAATGCATTTATTAAGATATTAAACCTTGAATTCTTTGTGTAGCCTTTTTAAATTTACTGAATCTCATACACAGTGACAAAGATTTCAATCGCGGAATAATTTTTCCTCCACACATATATACAAAAGAACAAGCTTTTTATTGATTTGACTTTGACTTTGTCTCTCAAAGTCTCGTGTGTGTGCTTGAATAACAATTACATAGTGTAAAACTGCAAAAAATATCAATGAGAGCTGAGATTTTTACACATAATTTCATATGTCGACGTTATATTTCCTTTTTCTCACTCCTACTTTAGAAAGGTAGGTTGGCTGGCCGGATTACAGGACTACGCGGGCCGAAGTTGGCCCGCGGGCCATACTTTGCCCACCCCTGGACTATACGCACAATCCAATGAATTTGCACTAAGTACATACCTGTCTTTGAATTAACACTTCAAAAACCAACCCCGTCAACAATAAGAAAGGGAATTTTCAAAAGTTCAATATCCATACCCGAGTTGACTATTGAAGTAGTTATTATCGTTTATCTAGCATCCAATCTTCCATCACCGGCGAAGGCGCAGCTGCGCAGGAGGCCTGAGGGAGTCTCGCGCGCACCTAACGTAGCGATTTACGTCTACTTGTTGTTTATTTACCTCTTTGCCTCTTTCAATTTCATCTTGGACTTCCCTTCCTCCCTCGCGCCATACTTTCCGAGAACCCCGCAGGGAATGATCACGGGTTGGTGTGTTGATGGTAGTATGTTGTGGATTTGCTTTGCTTGCTATAAGCGCATAAGTCGCGGGCGGGGCTGCTCACGCAGTGCCTCCAGCTGACTCGCGACTGCCTTTAGCTGCTGTTTCTGAATCAGTAACAACTGTTATTTTAGTATTATCTCTAGATATTTATAGGTTGAAGCAATGATAACTATATTTGGATCAAACACTGTTGATAGCTTAATTGTAAGATCCGTATGTCTAGCCATTGTTGCTTAGTGGACGGGTGAGTTACAAAATATTTTGAGTAACTTAGACGAAGTTGTTCAGTATGATGAGTAGAAGCCCCAGTTAACGGGTTCTACACCAATTTTGTTACACCCTGTATAAAGACATTTTGACCTTCAGCGTCAGTCACGTTAGGTACTAAAACATTTTAGTTAAAAAGACTGATTTTCTTCCTATTTCTCAAAATATCTTTGTAACGTGACGCTTTAAGTCAAAATATTTCATTTAATTTTTGGTTTGTATTTGAATTTCCTATCGAAATATACAGACAGGTTATAATCGTGTGCAAGACTTAAAAAATATTTATTTAGGTATTATTTATTACTTTGATTAAATATTTATTACTTATCGCGAGCGTTAAAACCCCCTTTCTTTGCACTACCCCAAATGTTAATTCAAGTATTGCTTTTATTTATTTTATTTAATGAATGTTAATCATTTATTACCTTGTGGTTAATAAAACTTTGCAAAAACAGTATAGTTTAATTTTTTTCATTTTATCATTTACAAACAAGATTCAAAATAAATAAAAATTGTTTTTCGACATTTTGACTATTAAACAAACAACGAAAAAAAATGTGATTTTATCCACCAGGCACTCCAAGGATAAATGAAAAGCAATGCTAAGGTGATGTACCTATAGAAAAAAGAAAGAAAACAAAAAACATATACTTGACCGAGGAATCAATATCACAGTGGATACTTTTTTATTGATAACCTCTTACATGGGAAAATATTCCAATTTTTTAAACACACATTAAATGTTGTTGCTTGAAATCTTAAACTTGATTTATGCAAACCACGCATTTCGATTTACGTAACTGGTTCATAATTGATAACTAGTACACCATTCCCCACCAGATTTATGAATAGCCGAAAGCTATACGAAACGAACCAATTAATATCGATATCAAAATATCAAAGGCGGGAACGGTTACTGTCCAAAGTGATCGATGTGACGCGTGTAATCTCACAAAACTAAATTAGGCCCTATGGTCAATCGATGTAGCTTCAGAAGTCGTTACGATTCGATCTATCGATTCTCGTAGGAGTGTGGGTGGTGACGATATCAATATATCGATTTTTTATTTAATAATAAGAGCACTATCTAATCGACTAATGGTCCAGAGATTGATGAAAGCAAGAAACAATAAGGTTATTATTGTCCCCACTCAAAGCGGAGCTTACAAAACAGTAATGGAGCGTAAATTAAAGTTTCGACTTTTCTTTGTTTAGTGAAGAGAAAGTTAGAAATACAGCCAAGTGTTAATAGCTTTTGTGACTTAGGCGAAATAGGCTACTATGAAATAAAAGTACTGACAAACTGGTTAAAAATACATTATTTATTTTTAGGTTTCCGTACCTCAAGAGGTAAAAACGATTGAGTTGAAAACACATACACAATACACACACATAATTATATATTACACATATGTAATTCGGTGACCCAAAGATGAAAGTGTAACGTAAATAAATGAATTTTTAAAACTTCTTTGGTTAATTAGAAAATTAAAAAAGTTTTTCAAAATATGTTGTGTTATATATCGAATGAAAGGGCTTGTTGAGAGAATTTAAAAATTATTTTTTTATAATTTTATGATACAGAGTTTTGAAGTCACATAACACATAAGCAAAAGTTTTTTTTTTATTAAAAATTTGAGTGCGTTTGACTGCAACTCACCTGATGGTAAGTGATGATGCAGTCGAGGATGGTACACGCAAACTCAAATAATGCCTATTCAGTATTCACTCTTGCCTTGAAGATCCCCAAATTATAGGAATCGGGAAACACTGACGCAGGCAAGGAGTTCCACTCCTGCGCTGTACGCATAATAAATGAAGAAGCGTAACGATTCGTGCGAAAAGGTGGAATATCAACAACAAAGGGGTGCAACCCCTCCCTGCGTCTCGTTGGCCGACGGTGGAATGGAGCAGGGGGAATGAGGTCGTTTACCATTCCCCGCCCTTATCTCCGAAACTATTGGGCATAAAATCTTGAAAATAATCATTATATGAGGTCAAATGCATAAATAACAGATAAAATCTAGTCCTTCCGTTCGTTCCTACAGGAAAAATGAAATTTCTAAATCCAGAATAAGTAGACACCTATTTACCTACAGCAAAGTATGTACTGAGAGGTATTGTTCTGTTGGTTGTAAAGTTTTGGTGTGGAACCCTGTTTGTGTGACCCCGAGTCGCACTTGGCCGGTATTTGATCTTCAATGCAACGCGAGAAGTAGATAAAACCTCAGGAGCCACAGGTGCGGGCGGGCGCAACTCAAACACGTACAAAGCTCTACAATTTTCGCATGCAGATCATTGTTGGAAATTGAAAGGCTTACCTCGTCAGAAACATCTTATATTACATCCTAATAATGTTATAAACGCGAAAGTTTGTATGTATGGATGGATGTTTGACATTCTTTCACGCTTCAACCACTGGGCGGATCGGGATGAAACTTGGCACACATATAGGTTAGGTCCTGGATTAACATATAGGCTACTTTTTATCCAGATTTCTTAAGTGGTTCCCGTGGGATAGCTATTAACTCTCTCTTTATTGGTAATTTCTGTCACTTCGCAGTGAAGCGAAGGATTGACGTGCTAATTAACACTGATTATCGAATTGACTACTAATTAGCATAGCCCGACATAGTTCCCAAGGGATGTAGAGTTGATTCAGTTTCCACGCTCGACAGCACGACATACATAAAAACTATGTTCACGCGAAAACTAACTAACTACTGAACATATCTGGCTGAAATTTAGTAGGTAGAGAGCTTAGAACCTGGATTAACATACAGGCTACTTTTTCCACGCTCGCGAGCCGCTTGCGGCTCGCGCACTGCGTATCCTCGAAGACAGTCATAAAACTATGTTCAAACGAGCGAAGCCGCTGGCAAAATCTAGTATTTCATATGTATAAAAGTATGCCTTGTGTTTTACATTTGAAGGGTGAACTTTGCTTCGTCCGTCCTTTGTGTTTAGTAGAGATCTGAATGCTACATGCGGGTTATGTCAGAATGTGTGTGTGTGTGCCTTCCTTAACGTCACATCTTAATCCAAGCCACGTGTCTTCTCCTTGTGTAATTTTTTACCATTTTAAGAATGTTTTTTTTTGTTTTTAAAACGAACAAAGGTAACCTTCAAACACTTGTCAGATTAAGACCAAAAGATAAATCACTTTCCTTGATTCCTAATAACTAGGAGAAATAAGTTAAATTTTAGTAAAAGAACGTTACTTAGTGTTTGATTTATGAAATTCTTTTTGATGTGTAACATCTTTACTCTCACTTTCCTGCAATTTGTGGGAGTGATTTCGTGAAATGGGACGGAAATGTGTAACAGGAAGTCGCGAAAGCGCGGAATTCTAATTTACGAGAGTCCGACTCGCACTTTATCGGTTTTTTTCGTTACTGTCAGATACTATATCACCCAGGTACTATATCGTCATCAAATCTAACTAACCTAAAGTATTTTGTCACATGTTACACATCATATGCGAGTACTGTAGGTCTTGCTCGAATTTTTTTTAAGTCACTTCATCATATCAGCCGTAGGACTGCTGGACATAGGCCTCCCCCAAGGATTTCTATGACGACCGGTTCTGCGCTGCCCGCATTCAGCGGCTTCCCGCGACCTACACCAGGTCATCGGTCCACCAAGTGGCAGGCCTGCCTACGCTACGTTTTCCGGTGCGCGGTTACCATTCGAGAACTATACTGCCAAAACGGCCATCTGTTCTACGAGCCCACTGCAAGTTAAGCTTAGCAATTCTGAGAGCTATGCCGGTTACTTACGTTCTCCTACGGATCTTCTTGTTTCTGATTCGATCACGCAGAGAAACTCCGAGCATAGCAAACCATTTCGTTTATGAGACCAAAGGAAACTATGACGATTGAATCGTTATTTCATCAAAATACGGGGCCTCCCCTACTAGTCTCCTTGCTAAAGATTCGTCTAAGATCTACTAACTACTGTAGTACGCCCATCAGTTCAGCCCATGCCGAGCCAAGTTAGTGGACCAAGTGCCATTAATTGAACCCTTAAATAGGTGAGATGGTTAAGAGCACGAGAGCCGACGGTGCTTGAGCTATTAACTCTGACGCCCGCGCCCGCATAAAATCCGCCAATTGCCCTAACTAGGGTCATATGGTTACTGCAGTAAATTTTATTGCGATTTTCTGCACTGCTAATGAGCGTCATTTATTCTAGGATGCGGATAGCAAAGAAAATATTACAACTAATAATTAGTTAAATTACATGTTTCTTTTTTATCCACAATTGGTAAGCTATTGAAATCATCTCACCTGATGGTAAGTGACGATGACGCCGAAGAAGGAAACGGGTTTACCAAGATTCCCCAGCGCAAACGGGAACTGGTTATTCTATCTTCAAGCCGATACACGTCTATGCTGTTGGCGGCAAGACTTAGACAAGATGGTGGTAGCTAGCCAGGCGGGTTTAGAAAATACCCTTCCACCAACTTAACCGAGTCATACATAGTTAGGCTCTGCCGGGAATCGAACCCGCGATCTGCTGATGTGAAGCTGATGAACTTTAACTAATGAACTAATGAACCAATATGCTACGGAGGCGGTGTAATTATACCTCAGTTCAATTTTCTACATCAAATTAGGTAAGTGGGGCAACGTTTTAAAGGCATTTTAGTCAAAATTGGTAATTTTATCCCGACCAGCCTCTGAAGTGGACTCAACTACATAATGCCTGGCTGAAATAACGACTCTAAAAATTGAGTTAAGTTACATCGTCCGGGCGAGAGCAACGATTTATACTTTTTATTTTACGTTAGTTACAATAGAACATGAAAACATGTGAAGTACATAGTTAGGCTCTGCCGGGAATCGAACCCGCGATCTCCTGATGTGAAGCTGATGAACTTTAACTAATGAACTAATGAACCATTATGCTACGGAGGAGGTATAATTATACCTCAGTTCAATTTACTACATAAAAGAGGTTTCAAATTAGGTAAATGGGGCAACGTTTTAAAGGTATTTTAGTCAAAATTGGTAATTTTATCCCGACCAGCCTCTGAAGTGGACTCAACTACATAATGCCTGGCTGAAATAACGACTGTAAAAATTGAGTTAAGTTACATCGTCCGGGCGAGAGCAACGATTTATACTTTTGATTTTACGTTAGTTACAATAGAACATGAAAACATGTGAACATTGCAAGAGTTGATTCAAAGTCTGTGAATCTTCTATGAACTGTCTGCTCATGTAAACTGTCATGTTTTGAACTTTTATTCGTTCTTGATAAAAAAAAAACAACGAATAAATTAAAAATGTATTTAAAACAAATTCAGGGTTCAAATTTTGAAAACAGACTAATACTTAATGTTAGTACTAATATATATACTTTGACACGACTGAACTAAAACTTCTTTAGCTCCATCTATATGTATGCAAGTAAATAGTTAGTCTTCAAAAAATAATCAAATCTTTTTTGTCTTATATGTTTTTTTTGATTGTTTTGACAACCGATATTGTTGCCTTGGCAACCGATATCAACTTCCCTTCGCTTCACCCGACAATTTCCGTAACGCTCTCGTCACGCATTCATCAGCTTACTGCCCAAGTCAAGCGTGCGTAAAGAAGTTTTACTTAAAAAATAAAGATCACGAGCCTCTTGCGTCTCGCGCTCCGCTAACTCGATATCCACGCACCCTCGATATTAACGCACCCTTGACATACACACGGGTAAAGCTGCGGGCAACTGCTTGTGACATATAAAAGCAAAGAGTAGGGAAATATTACTGAAGTAAAAAGTAACTTCATATGTATTCCTGTCTGTTATTTTTATTTTATCTATTCTTTTTCACGTCATCATTAAACCTTGTTCACAAAGATTACTGCTTATTGGCTTTAGATTGGAGCCGAGCGTCACTATCGGGATAACAAGCCCTTTGAGATAACAAGCCGCTGCCGTCACCCGCGTTTTATCATATTGACACATCTTTACCTCAGCCGTCGTCTTCGCCGATATCGGCCTCGGAGGGAAGCTCTGATAAAGGGGTTTTGGTAATATAAAACTTCCTTCATCCGTTAGATTTGTGTAATGCTGTTTATTTTTCAGAGTTTGTACTTTTAAAGTACTTCTTCTTCTTACTCTTTACAGTTAGTCCTTTTAATGCACTCATTAGAGTGGTAAACGATGGTGGTGTCGAACAATGTGATGATATACTAGGTTACATTAAAATTGGTCTTGATGAAAAGTTTTCTTAGTTTTCTAAAGCCTAGATTTGGCTGAATGCCTAAATATAATAAAAACAATTTTAGATAGGTATGAAAATAAAAGACACTATTCAAACTTGATGAAAGTTTACTTAAATATTTTAAAGGTCAACTGTTTTAAAGGTAGCAAATTTCAAAAGGTATTATGAACCATCAAACCTAGAGATATGCTATATAAAATTTAACCACTCCCAACTGATAAACTTTGGAAACAGAACATCATAAGGTAGTAATACAATCTATGCTTCTACAACTGATTTAACTGAGGATTAAGAGAGACTACTATCAATGAATAGTATTTCAGGAGAATATGCCCGCATATTGGTGCACGTCATTGATTTAATATATCGGTGAGCATCTGGGAACACAACACGTGTTAAGCCCAGTTTACCCCTATGAACAAGATGTAAGGCAGACGGCATTGTTCGTGCACGAAGTCTTGTGAGTAGATGATAACACGCAAGCTATAAACTCAATTAAAATGTACGGAACAGAATACTATAGTCATCAAACTGATAGAAGTATATAAGAGATTTTTATTTGAATACAATACGGAGGAAATTACAAAATAGTAATATGGTAAGGTTCAGGCAGTAACAGAGAAAACCATAAACGAGTCTCCAGATTAAAGCAAATAATACATGAATACTATACCAATTACAGGAATTTAGAGATGGACTCTCTATGCTTTATCGCAAACAACTTTACGTTCCAACTAGTATGTTAAATGTAAGAACCTCACATTTGCTAATGCATACAGCAGTACAAAGCTCTACCTAAATACGCTAGCCAAGATAATGTCTAGTTTGGCTCGGCACGTGTTCGCTCCTAGGCGAGCGAGGCGCGAAGTCGTTACGATAAATAGCTCCTGATAAAAAGCATTGAGGCCACTCCAGCATGTGCCAAGGATCTAGGGTTTAATGACTTGACGATTTAGAGGCAGGATTTGTTAAGAATCAAGATGTTAAAATGTAGAAGCATATTATACCTATACAATCGTCATTACTTTAGTCCTACCTAACATACTTATTCTAGTAATTGTCAAGCAAATAGCGACCCGCTGAAAGTATTACGTGTTACATTCATTCAGTAGTTAGTTAGTGATGAGCTTAGACAAGTTTGTCTATCTAAGGTGATGAGCGTAAAATTAAAGTCTTGCTCAAAAGATAATTGAATAAAGAGTTAATTTCTTTATTATCTTACTAAAACACACATGTATATCTTGGCTCATCTTTGTAATATAAATCCGAATGTGTGTCGGTGTTTGTCCGTTTGTTACTCTTACACGTCCAATCTAAATAACCAATTTCGCTATTAAGCGGAGAACAAGAAATATAATACTTTATATCCCGGAAAAAGGCACAGTCCCTTAGGGATCTGGGAAAACTTAATTCCACGCTTGGTCGCTCGCATCGCGCACTCTTGAATACAGTTATAAAAAGTGGCTAAGTGCGTTTCGGACCAGGCGCAAAGTAGGGTTCCTTAGTTTTTCAAAAAATAAATAAATACATGTTTTACAAAACGTAATAATTTTTGCAGTTCGTAACATAACATTTTGTTTGGAAAATCTATGAACTTTTTACGAATCCAACCGCACTTCTTTAATTGGTCGGCTGTTGCTCCTAATTTAAGAAAGCCTTCATAGCCGTGACAGTTTTCATTTTTATTACCCACGACGGAAGGGAGCAGGTATATGCGTTTAGGGTGAGAGATGTTTGTTTGTGTGTGCGTTTGTGCAAAGTAATGTTCCCACCTATCTTCTAAACTAATGATCCGATTTTGATGCGGTTTTCAATAACGGTTTGATGAGTTCATGTTTTTAGACAGGTGTCATGGCTGTAACTCACTAGGGGGCGCCACAATATTAGTGCAAAACAATGTTGCAATATAATTAAAACGAAATGTCCGATTACAATTCTGTTTTCAGCAATGTGTACGTGGTAGCTTAATGCATGTTCCCAAATAATAAAAACTAGAGGGCGCTACAATATTAGTGCAAAATAATATTGCAATAATATTAAAACGAATTGTCCGATTTCAATGCGGATTTCAGGAATGAGTTCGTGGGTGATTGGTGCATGTTCTCAGATAAGTGTTATAGAGGTAACTTTTAACAATTTTTAATGTAATAGTCTGAGTAAAATTTCAAAATTAATGCATAGCGATACCTAGACGGCGTATTTGTAATGGATTTTAGAGCCCTTACGAGCTTTCTTCTATTTTATCATCACTTTGCGATCGGCGTAAAGTGCTTCTCAATCGTTCTAATTCTTCCAACGCTTTGCTATTATGTGGGTTATTAAAAAGTTTACTTTGGTCTGTGGAGGTACTCCCAGCTTATGTCATCATTGAATTCAGAGTTCAAACACAAATATTATAGTCTCAAGAGTATTGACACCAATTCTGAACAAAAGCCAACAGAAAGCAACTGTATAATATTTATTAAGGAACTTAATATTATGTGGTAGGATGAATCACACTTATTGTTTTGCGAGATCTTACCTACACATTATATAGATTATAATTCGTATATGCTCTCTAAAAAGTCTGAAATAAAATTAAGCAAAATTAAAAATTTTGAAAAAAGCCCACGACGGTAAAAATCTCATCGAAAAAGAATAAAATAACTCAAAACCCCCGACTTAACCCAATTATTATGTAACGAAATATTATAATAGACGTAAAAATACTTTCTAAAAAGAGTTGATATCTCGAGAAATCGGTAATAGATATAAAATTATGGCTGCCTTTCCTATATGAAATTTTAACAAAAATTTATTCATACTCATAAGTGTATTTTATGTCGTCGTTAAACATCTACAATTCTTCAATAATTGTATTCACGTCACTAGAAAAACTTTAGCTGGTTTAATGGCAGCCCCCGACGGATATTCCTCGGTTACGTATTATGGTAAAATTATTATCGCTACAACTAAGTATATCTTCGAGAAACAGACACGTTAGGAAAAAACTGTAAACATCGATATTCATTGTTTAGGTACTTAAGTATATCTATTACCGATTTCTCGAGATATCAACTCTTTTTTAGAAAGTATTTTTACGTCTATTATAATATTTCGTTACATAATAATTGGGTTAAGTCGGGGGTTTTGAGTTATTTTATTCTTTTTCGATGAGATTTTTACCGTCGTGGGTTTTTTCAAAATTTTTAATTTTAAATTAATTAAATGTCCTACTATTAGAAAAAAATGTGATATCATGAAATAGCAGTTTAGCTGACAGTGGGGCAGGGACACTTGACTCTTACAACTTAGCAATTTAAAGCTTAATATTTCGCAAACAGACCCCTGAATCGAAAAATGGTTATGACACACTCACAACATTTTTGAACAACCTATCCAACGATACCCCACGCCATATGATAGACTAAAAAAATGACACTCATAATTTTAAAGGAGGTACCCTAAAAATCTTTTCTTCAAAGTTTTTATTTTGCCACTTTGTCGGTGTGATTAATATATAATATACACCTGCTAATTTACAGTTTTCTAAAGCGTCTTTGAGTTAAACCGCAGAAAGACGGACATAAAGACGGATATGGTGAATTTATAAGGGTTTGACTACGTAACCCTAAAAACGATATACATGCGGGCAAAGCCGTGGAAAAAAGCTAATACAAGATTGAATTCAGATTTAACATTTCATTTACAGATCTGTATTTTTAATATCAGTAATACTTCTTCCTTTCTTATCGTGTGGCTCAATTAACTATGCTATTCAAGGGATAGACGACGGCGGTTGCCTCATGATGCACAGCATCACCCGCGGTGACGTGTAGGTAATTTTAGATTTACACCTACGGACGAGTGCAACGCGACCTTCATACACATCTTGGATTAGATGTGCAGGTGTCCTCACGATGTTTTTCCTTCACCATTATTGCAATCAATTATATAAGGTCTAACAAAATTAGCTGAAACTATTTTAACTGGTGATTCTACCCATGAAACTGAACTACTTTCCCCATGAAACCCATATCGAAATCTCAAAAAAAAATTTTGAACTTCCCATAATAGGTTGGCTGATCAGCTGATCGAGTTAGTATTGGAGAGCCAAATTTTTTTTTGCGATTTGACTATGGGTTCCATGGAGAAAGTTGTTCAGTTTCATGGGTAGAAGCACCAGTTAAAATAGTTTCAGCTAATTTTGTTACATCTTATATACGTTGTAAGTTCGAAAAAGTCATCGTTACATTGGGCGTCCGGATTTGAACCCGGGCCCTCTGGTTAAGAGTACCGAGTTGTTACCGATTGAGCCACCGAAGCTGTTTTATCTTTTACTACAAGGAAGCTTTTGCTCCAGAAATAAATTAAGAGAGCATTTCAGTAGCATCTGCAGAAACACTGCATTTCTGGCACAGGTGGCGCGTTCCACTAAATTCAGCTGAATGTATGCACACGTAGCGCTTCTGTGAACTCACTAGATAAATCAAGGAAAGAGATATGTGCAGCAAGTTGTGTTTCTCGAGCTAGATAGATAATACTACATAGTAATAACTATTCCACTAATGTTATAAAATATAAATGCGAGTTTGTGTATGTGTGTGTTAGTGTTGTCAACCGTCCCGTATTTCTTGCATAAATTTCTATGTCCCGCCGCATAAATTTAATTTCTATCTGTAACGAAGTATAGTTTTTAAAGTATTGTGTTTAAGAACAAATACGATGAAACGAATTTTGATTTGTCTTATATTTAAAGATTTATGATCGTTTGTCCCTTAAGTTGAAAAAAGTTGGCAACCCTAGTGTGTGTATGTGTGTGTGTTACCTCTTCACGCCTAAACGGCCGGACGAATTTGGATGAAATTTAGTATGTAGACAGATTAGGACTACTTTTGATCCGTCGTGGGCAACAGCGTAGAGAATAGAGATGATGTAATAAAGCAACTCGACATTGGTATCAATTATTATCGGATCAAGCTTGAAATTTTTAGCTTTGGTGAAAGAGATAAGAATAACTTTACATGATAATCCTGCTTCATAACTCAATATATAAAAGTCAATATTTGTTTGTTCATCAGATTGCGATAAAACTTCGTACATTCGCGCGTTTATAATAAGGTTTATAACAATAGAAGCCATCGATATCCATGCGGGCGAAATCGCGGGTAAAAGCTAGTTGTTTATATTCTTTAAGGTTCTACTCACGAAAGTGAATAACTTAATAATATATCTTAGCTGAAATCGCAAAAAAAAAAACCAAATTTCCATACAAATCGATCAGCTGATCGGCAAAACTAAGTACATTTTTTTAAAAGATTTTAGCATAGTTATAGAACAAAAGTTGTTTAGTTTAATGAGTAAAAGCTGTCCTCAAAAATTTTCCTCATTCATTCAATCAACATCATATCAGCCGAAAGACATTCAAAGGACCCCCCCCCCCCCAATAATTTCCACGTCGACAACTTCTGACAGAGTGTGGTCCGCTACCTACAACTAACATCACCAATTCGGCCTTGCCCCTTCGTGTGGAGTATGGCCTATTCTTCTCGAGTTTGGGAAGAGTCTTCGTGCCACCAGTGGGCACTTTATGGATTGTTACTGATTTATGTCTTTATAACCGATTTCAAAAAAATAAAAAACCTCCTCGGTTCTACGTTCGTCTGTATGTAGTTTTTTGTGTACGTTTACGGATATTTTCATTGATTGTGAAAAGATTTTAATTATTCTTTATTTAACTGATATGTTATATATGTCTCCAGGATGGTCCCATATAAATTGTATCAAAATCGTTTTAGTATTAAAAAACTAAGCAAATTTAGCAATTTTTTTAAAATCCACAACTGGTAAGCCGTTGGCGTCATCTCACCTGATGGTTAACCAAGTGACAACGATGCTGAACATGTAAGCGGGCTTATCAAGATTCCCCAACGCAATGGGGAACAGCCAGATCATCTTATCTTCAAGCCGGAACACAGTAATGTTTTTAACATTAATGTTTGGCGGCAAGACTTAGATAAGATGGTGGTAGCTGGCCAGTCGGGCTTAGGAAGTGCAATTCCACTAACCAAACCCACTCCTACAAAGATAGACTACGCCCACAATAAAGAATTCATTGACTACGCCGGAAATCGAACCCGCGTCCTCCTTAAGTGAACCTTAACCATTACGCCACTGAGGTGGTCAAAATACATAATATTTAGTTTTTGCGATTGAAATCGGTTTTATCGTGTTTTGCGTTGTTAATTATATCGGTCCATTGTAAATTGTATATTTGGCTTTTTAAAGGGTGTTTTTCTGCTCAAATAAAATACACATTTTTCAGAATTTTAACTCAAAAACCGTTGGTATTTTTTAACAACACCAAAAATGACTGATAATCAAAGCCACAACAAGTCAATTAGTGGTGCCATCTCCCATATGTTATAACAAATATCACATTCCTTTGCGGGACAGCGTTCTCATAGCATTATTTACGTAGGTAAATAATAATAGTGTGTTTATTTCCTCTTGACTTGCAAAATGAGAAGTATACAGCTGGATACCATTATGTTTGAAATTTAATGTCCTGACCTGAATAACATTTCTAGGAACCACGTAGTAGTAATAATTTGTTGTCCTTTAAAAGCGCCATGTGGTCTTAATAACACTGAAGTCTATAAATTAATTATTTACAATGCAATGGTACTCGTACTTACTGAGGTTACACCAACAATATTTGAAGTGTAAAAAAGTAGGGTTCACGTACCTAGTCGTTCAACGTTAAACAGTCTTTGTCATTCATAAAGTTTTACTGTACAATACAGGATGGAATGAATGAACCTTACCCGGGGGGAAAGAACCCTTAAATTCTATCTTCTTTGTTTTTTTTCCCATTTTATCGGTCCGGTTCCTGGGTAAGGCAAGCAATATTCCTAAAAATCTTTAACTGTAGTTTAAAGAAATGTTTCCTTTTAGTAAAATTTTTTGTCTACTATTTAGGATTTTTTATTAGTATTTAGGATAGATAGATTAGTATTTAGGATAATTTCCCTCGAGTCTTGTATATGTGGCAGGAAAGTACATACGGTCAGGAAAATTGTATAATTCGTCCGTATGTAAACGGTCAGGAAAAATGTAAAATCCTGAACGCCGATTCAGGTAATTTGTAATAACTCGTCCGTATGTAAACGGTCAGGCAAAATATAAAATTCTGTACGCAGAATGTAAAATGCCGAGTCAGGCAAATTGTCGAAATGCCGTACGGCAGATTGTAAATGAGCTAGCGAGCGCTGTTAGGTTCGGTCAGGTTTGATCGAATTGACTGTCAAAGAAGCGAGGCTCCCCGCCCTCGCCATTATATAATTTGCCTGACATTTGCCCGACCATATGTATAATGACGAAATATGAAGTATTCCTGCGACATATATACTAATGCTAGTATTATCTCTTTTGTTCGTGTATTCTATTCATTAGGATTGTGTTTTCGAATATCGGTTACGAAATTTTATTAACTTCCTAGAATTTAGCAATTGGATTGTACACAACCACAGAGGTCAGTGACCGATAAGACAGTGGCAGTTGCCTTCACAAGTAAAGCTTTCGTTTTATTTGTGGAACTCAGCTTATCGGGCAAAAGGCATCGAAGCAACAGAACGCGGAAACCTGGACTTGCCGTTTTAGATAAGTGCAACTTAACCCTTTATATTCCACTTCGTTTTAGCTACGTCGTCAGTTCTATAAGTCTGACCAAGTTTGCTGAAATTAAGTTACACATAGAATGGGTGGTCTTTAACGTATTTTTCCACAACGTGGTGTCATTAACCTAATTAGATTTGCTGTCATTGACTATCTTGTCTCGGAGGTCGTGGTTCGAATCCTGCCACGTACCAATTCGAATTTCGATTTCACATGTACCTACGTTTATCCGCCGCTCTTACGGTGAAGGAAAAACATCGTGAGGAAACCTGTACACGCCTGCGAAGAAACTCGAAGGTTGTGTGTGAAGTCGACCAACCCGCACTGGGTCCGCGTGGTCGACTAAGGCCCGGTCGCTCTAATTCAGGGTAGGCTCAAGCCCCTCGGTGGGGACGTATATTGTAGCACGACGGAAGGAGTAGGTGTATGTATATACATACAACACGCTATACCTATAGTACCTATAGTAGGGCGTGGGTTAAAGTTCCATTCATGCGCACAATTTAGTTTAATGGTGATGTAGTAAATATAAGACCTAGAAAAAAGTACACAGTAATTAGAAAAGGGTTTCACAGTTAAATTATTAACATAAATCACGTAAATATAATTATATCCTACCCGAGATGGGTCTTTTATAAGAGTATCAGTTTAAATTAATTAGTTTAGTTTAATTGTGAAAATATTGCTGGATGATCGAATTTCCAGATTTTGAGTGATATTGTCAGATGGATGACAGCGCATGCGTGAAAAAGAAATAAGTAGATGGAATGAAGAAGGGTCATATGAAAAAAGAAAGCATAACAGCGTGCCGCGTTACAATATGAGCTGATATGATGAAGAAATTCTAGATGCTTGATTGTGATTTTGGAAATTGAATGCATAACTTCCTTTGCATATGAATATGGTAAGCACATGGTATTGAATACAATAAATATTGTAATCCCAAATAAAACATTTTTTTATAAAGACTAGTGGGTGCTCGCGGCTTCGCCCGCGCAGTTCCCGTTTTTTGTTGTTCCCGTGGGAATTTCCCGAAATCCTTTCTTAGTGGATGCCTACTTACGTCATAACTTCTACCTGCATGCCAAATTTCAGCCTGATCCGTCCAGTGGTTTGGGCTTTGCGTTGATAGATCCCTATTATGTCAGTCAGTCAGTCACCTTTAAGTTAAATATATTTAGATAGTTGCCAAGACTCAAGTTCAAATGCTTTCACTTTTAAAAAGTTATGAGATCTCTAGTAAAGCCAAGCCCCTAGCTGAGCTCCGATTTGTGTTGCACATCATAATTCATAGCCCACAGGGCCTGTTCCAAGTGACTTTACAAACTCTACATTTTAGTAACAAGGTATGGCTTGGCTGTTTGATGTTCGTGTGGAACTACAACGTGAAATAACATTTAAGTCCCTAAGGAATAGTTTTATCGACAATCACGAAACTTTTTATTGAAACTTCTTGCCAAGTCATACCTTTTTACCAAGATGTAGAGTTTGTAGAGTCAGGGCTAGATTTGTAGAGTTATTTGTTTTTTTATGAGGTACTACTAAGAGCACTTAGAGCTACATGCTTTTGATTTCAGATACAATCGGAACTCAGTAGGTAGGGGCTTGGCTCTACTAGAGATCTCATAACTTTTTAACAGTGAAAGCATTATGAACTTGTGAGTCTTGGCAAGAGGAAATGTTTTGGTGGGATTTAAACTTTTTGGCAGGCGTTGAGTGAGTCTCGAAATCGACGTATTTCGGATTTCAATAAATCTGAAATCATCAAAATGATAATTGACTCTTGTTATGCTTGTTTAGTTGGTCAGTACATCACAAGATGTACATTTTCATGATAACCTGAAAATGTCAGCTTTCTAGCATCATCCGGACCGAACCTATGACGGTTTGAAAATATGACGAAACGCTTCCAGAAAAGGGAGGTAGTGGCCCGTCGTCCACTGGCTCGTCTTGGCGGGGGCACTACCATGCCCCCAGATAGTAAGTAGGTGACTGTTTTGTTTCCTGCAAGTGAATTATCTTTTTTCTATAGGTAGGTGAATTGCGTTGTTTTTTTACTTAATGTTTTTTTTTATTTAGGAATATAAATGAAATCCAGAATAGTAGAATTATAAGTGAATTCAGCCTTTCTTAAAAATCACAGTTGGTAAGCCTTTGGCATCATCTCACCTCATGGTAAGTGACGATGGTGCCGAAGATGGAAGCGGGCTTACAAAGACTTCCCAACGTAATGGGGAATTGGCTATCTTATCTTCATACCAGAACACATCAATTCTGATGTTTGGCGACAAGAATAAGATAAGATGGAGGTAGCAATCCAAGTGGGCTAAGAAGCATCAACCACCAACCAAACCGTGTCTTAAAAAGTTAGACACCGCTAGGAATCGAACCCGTGACCTCCAGGTATGGATGGAGTGAATGGACTAACTTTTACGCCACGAAGGTGGTTAAACCTAGTAAGGCCTGAAAACTATTAGCCCTTTATATAGAGTTTATTCTAATCGTAAGAAAATAACCGACATAGTTACCTATGCCGATAGCATTTGTTAGTAGTATGAGGGCATTAGCTGAACGATTCACAGCTACATGCATTTGCATTCAATGACCGGTCTAACAGTCATAGTCGTTTCGAGATCAGAACTGTAATGGAAATACTACGAGTAGAAATCTGATTTCATTTCTACAGTTTAGCATGCAAACCGAATCAGATTACTATTTTAATTACCTATAATTTAGAAAATCACAGCTATGTAACTATATTAGGTAACTAAGAACTCCTTAAGAGAGAAAAGAAGGGAGATGATAGATGGGAAAAACCTTAGCGTAGTGAATGAATATCAAGTCAGTTCAAAACTAGTTGATAATTTTAACTTTTAATAAAGTTAGTTAATTTTAGGAGCCATTGTCTAACAGTGGACTAAAAGGGCTGATAATAAGAATTAATCTTCGCGTAGTGCCTGAATATCAATCAGTTCAAAATTCGTTGATAGTTTTAACTTTTTAATAAAGTTAGTTACTCGTAATTTTAGGAGATATTTGTCTAACAGTTGACTAAAAGGGTCGATGATAAGAATAAATTTTAGCGTAGTGCCTGAATATCAATCAGTTGAAAATTCGTTGATAGTTTTAACTTTTAATAAATGTAGTTAATTTTAGGAAACATTTGTCTAACAGTAGAATAAAAGGGCTGATGATAGGAATAAATCTTAGTGTAGTGTCTGAATATCAATCAATTCAAAACTCGTCGATAATTTTAATTTTGAATAAAGGTAGTTAATTTTAGGTCACATTTGTCTAACAGTGCACTAACAAGGCTGATGATAAGAATAAATCTAAGCGTAGTGCCTGAATGTCAATCAGTTCAAAACTCATTGATAATTTTAACTTTGAATATTAATAATATATTATATATATATATATTTATAATTTTAGGAGACTTTTTTCTAACAGTGGACTGACAGGGCTGATGATAGGAATAACTCTTAGTGTAGTGTCTGAATATCAATCAATTCAAAACTCGTTGATAATTTTAATTTTGAATAAAGGTTGTTAATTTTAGGAGACTTTTGTCTAACAGTTTACTAACAGGGCTGATCATAAGAAAAAAATATTAGCGTAGTGCCTGAATATCAATCAGTTCCAAACTAATTGATAGTTTTTACTTTAAATAAAGGGCAGAATTGTAGAAGGCATTTGTGTAACAGTGGACTAACACGAGCTAATGAAAGATATAAAAAAGACGTGTGGCACTCGGGGACTGCCGCGGTAAAGCTATTGCATAGCATTTTTTATCAACTTATGCAATTATAATTATTTATTTATTTTTTATTTATGCAGTATTTACCGGTACCATACAGTCCTTGGGGCGCGGGAGGTTTATGTAATAAATTAACACTAAGAAAGTTAATCATCATCATCATCATCATCATCATCACCAATTCACCATCATCATACGTCATCCGTCATCTGTCATCCATCATTCGTCATCCGTCATCCGTCATAAGTCATTCGTCATTCGTCATCCGTCATTCGTCATTCGTTATCCGTCACCCATCATTCGTCATCCGTCATTCGTCATCCGTCATTCATGATTCGTTATCGTCAGTCATCCGTCACCCGTCGTCCGTCATCGTCATCGTCATCATCATCGTCTTCATCATCATCATCATGATGGATAGATAGATGGCACTGTAAGTTTTTTAGAACTCAATATTTTTTTGGGGTGTTTGTTAGGTTTTATTTTCGTTACGAAATTTCTTGATTCGGTCCCCTCAAAGCCCGCGATAAAAGCTATACAATAGCTTAAAACCTTAGCGTAGTGAATGAATTTGATTAAATTTCTCGTTGATATTTTTAAATTTTTATAAAATTTATTATTTGAAAAGAGTTACAGAGGCTTACAAGTAATAATAATTATCTTCGACAACATGACTAGTTAACAACACAAAACACGCCGTTCCTCAGATCAATAATCAATGGCTTCGTTCGCAAATTTCTAAAGCGCCGATAAAATTATTATTGAACGACGCTTCGAGATCGATGACACCCCGCTAGGCAGGCTTTGTAACAACTTCTCACTTAGTCTGGTATTGAGATAAAATAAGCAATTTCGCCGTCATCCATCAAGTTCGAAGGCAGATACCGCAACGCGGCGTGGATCCGCGCTCGATGCCTATCGATGGTCGGCTAATGGTTTGGAAACCCGTTCAGATGTTGCTGTTATTGTCAATATAAGTATCCACATACATACTAACATTTTTACCGGCTACAAAAAAGGAGGAGGTTCTCAGATCGACTGCATGGTTATTTGTGTGTGTGTTAAGCGATTTTGTAGTCAAACGTGAACCGATTTTTATTATTCTTTTTTATTAGATAGATTATGCGTCCGTTCTATCAAATTATTCTATCAAAATCGGTTAAGTGCTTTTTAAAAAACTTATATTAAAAAAATGTAGCAAAGTTTTTGCAATTGAAGTCAGTTTATACCGTGTTAGCATTGTCAATTCTCTGATCTCTCAAACATGGATGGTAAGCAGTAGAAAATGCAATGAACCGTTTGTAAAATTATTCCAAAGATTCTATTATTTTAAATGGTGAAATTGCTACCTAGGAAAGGTAATATTTAGTAATGTAGCAACATTCATAGTATTCAGGGTGTAACAATTGGTGTAGGACCCGTTAACTGGGGCTTCTACTTATCATACTGAACGTTTTGTTAAACCCTGTATACATGAATCAAAAAAGAAAAATTACATAAACATTAAAAAAACAAATTAAATAAATAGAAGTAAATTAGTTATTATTCAATTAAATCAAACTGAAGCAATTAGTAACTACCATATTTTTATGTTGAAATGTAGGTAAGTAAGTATACTATATAGCAACAAAGTTTAACTACCCTACCATTGTCCATTTCAATTGTAAGAATGGGAAGTATTCTGAATTTGAAACAAAATTGTCCGGTTTAAATGATGATAAATAACTTAACTGCTTTACTGCGATATATCTACAACAAGCTTAGGTTCTTGCAGTGTTGTCGAATGAATGTTAATAGATTTTATACATAAATTTGTTAGGAAAACATAATAAATATAGGTATCAAAGCTATCAACATTATTTCGACAACTTGTATTGTAGACATGTCGAAGTAACAGAAAAAACCGTGCCAATAGTAACCACGATATAAGATTGATTAAGTAAATCACTGTCACTGATTGCCGATGTGATTTTCCTCATCGATCCTTGATAATTAGAACCCTCAGCATTCACGATTGCAAGGGCATAGCAGAGCTGTCAGATGCTAGCCGAAAGTCAGCTTTGTTGAATTAATTATGTACGGCGTCGGTAGATAGTGGTAAAAAAAGCTTTATACTATCTTACTAGGGATGTAACTATTAATGAAGTAAGATCTTACATAACAGATATCTTTGTGGAGGCTGGGCTCCGTCAACTCTATCTTTTCGGAGCCCCGCACAAGTGGTAAAATATCGAGTTGCCGGAGCCCCGCAAGCAAAGCTCCTTTTTGTGCTGTAAAAAGGTAAACTAAATTAACCTACTAACTATCTACCGGCCATAATTATATACCTAGGGATGTTATTATATCACGGATTTTACTATCTTACTGCGACAGATAAACATCTACAATGTTGTGGAAATTGTAGGACAAACCAATCAAAGTCTCACACGGCTCTTACAAGACAATCCGGAGCGAACGTATTAATCACGAGACTACTACGTAAGATACCATGTCCCACTTACGATGCCAAGTGACTTAACTAATCAAGCGTATCCAATTCAGCCCATTAGTTGCAATTGCTCTTAATACAGGGATTGCTCATTCTTTGGTGCCTCACCCGAAATTATGATGCGAAAATTTTTAATTGCCAGCAAGAGTACTAATTATTGAGGTCAATTAACAAGTCATCATCAAGCGAGATAAAACATTGACACTCTATCTATAGGTACCTCTAGTGTGAAGCTAAATGTTCTTCGATAGAACTATTGTGCTTTTTTATTTGATCTTTTGAAGCAGCTGTGGACCACATAAGGGACAATTTTGATAATGCGGCGGGGCACCTCATTATCTCCAAAATTATTACTTGTGGAGACGTTATTATGAAAGTCCATGAGCGTAAAGTTTGACGCGTAATCAAATCTTAAGGCTGTTAGATGATAATATTAACAAAACATCTTTGAGAAAGACTATAATGACGCAGCATGACCCTAAAAAATAATGATTCCTAATAACGCTTGGTCAGCATTTAATAAGTTTTTAGAAAGAAAATTTTATGTAAACTACAGTGTTTTGCTACAAAATCGTCCGTAGGTACTTAAAAAAATGTTTCCTTTTAAAGTTGATTGTTAATTGGCTTCATAATAATTTCTGTTTGTACTGTAGATATTGGAACATTTCATAAAAAGTATATTTAGTGATCCCATCTCTTCGACTGAGGGACTTTAACCGTAGGATGGGCGGCAGCGTCCTTTTCGCGCATTGAAACATACTTACCTGCATTCTGCATCCTGCGATCGCCAACCCGCCTGCCAAGCGTGGCGATTATGGCAAACAAAATCCCCCGAAATGATGGAAATCCTTGGGGGAAGCCTTTATCCAGCAGTGAACGTCTTTCGGCTGATGATGATAATTTAGCAATCTGCAGAACGTTACGTGCAAAATGACACAGACAGTACTCGTTGCGAGTGATTGAAATTGCAAATAGTCAATTACGGCATTCAATTGCAAATTTGGAGCGGTGACATCAAACCTTATTCAATCAATAGCGCTCTGCCGTGATGGTATTCATCGATTCCACATGCTCGTCTGTTCACAGTTATTCACACCGATTTTGGCACACAACTCTATGTATGGCAACTTTAGGTACATAAGATAACGCTAAATGGTTGTCGTCATCCGTGTATTGACATACAGAAAACAGTCTTTCACATTGTGTAGAAACATAATATGATTATATTGGTCAACTCTTTATACCTGACGAAAATGGTTATTCTTCCATCTAATGTGGACAAAGTCGGTGTAGGTAGACAACTAAGAAAACGCGAAAATGGTGGGTAATCAAGGCAGCAGTGTACCTTTGGTAATATTAGGTAATTGACCTGATTTAAATTTAATTTAACTCCGTTTTCACTTCTCGCTTTGTTCTTTGTCAGATTCTTTGTTTGCTTGAGTAGGTTGGAGTTTACTCCAGATCCCTCGGAAACTATATCTGGCTATTCTGATCAGCAGTCTGTGTCACTTCCCACCCCCTCAAATATTTCTATGCACAAATATCACGTCAATCTGTTGCTCCGTTGCTTCGCCGACGTATATACGCGAGCCTGGAAATGAATTTTCCCTAGATCCGTCGGAAACTGTCTCAGGCTGTGCTAATTAGTAGCCTTTTTAAATTTCCATCCCCTCAACCATCTCTAAGCAAAAAATCACAACAAACCGTTGCTCAAAAAATCAAACAAAAAAACCTTTTTTTTAGTTCCCTCAGGAACTTTATTCGACTATGCTATTTTCACGGTACCAAGACAAAGTAGCATATGTCCTTCCCCAGGCTACCTCCATGTCAAATTTCGTCAAAATTGGTTGAGGTGTCAGAGCCTGAAAAGGTAACAAACTAATACATCTTCACGTTTATAATATTAGTAAGGATAGCAATAAAAGTTTTCGAGTAAAACGGCTGTCACACGGCAAAACTATAGGGGTTCGTATATACACCACGGAACCCTAAAAAGAGAAGGTCTACTATAAATTCTCATTAGTAAGGTAATTTATTGGCACATTTTATTCATTCTTATAACATCCTTCGTTCGAAGCGTTATGGCGTTTTTTCCAACGCTTCGTCGTCCTCCAATTTCGGTGCGAACATTTCTCAAATACTTACTCAAACTCCGTTTGTCTCGAGTTTTTGGGTTTGGTATTTTAATTAACATTTGGAGTTGTAACATTAAAATAATATATAACCAACAAACCAGACTAAATCTTTACTTTGAACTTTGAGAATGTCTCGACTGTCTCAATCTTCTAACTTTCCAAATAATAAAATTACTTTAAAGTTTTACAAATTGTATTATACAGATGTAAAGATACCCCTCCTAAAAACTTAAACAGTTCTATTCGTGTGAATAACTTTAACCAAGGATTCCATAATAAATCAGTATATTTTTGAGACTTTTCATACACTTCAATTAGCTGATCAGCATGGAGAGGACTATTTTTTTTGCATTTCAGTATGGATTCCTTAGAGAAAGTAACCCCCTGTTTAAGTTTCCGGGAGCGGTGGCTGACTCTCATATTATTCTCGTGAATGGGTGCTGTCCGTGTGAACTGGCCTACTGTTGTCAAAGTCATTAATGACAAATTCAATAATTTTCATGTATTACTTCTCGTGTCCTATTGTTTTCACGTCCAAATGACATTATTTGTTTTATATCAATGATTTTTTTTGACATTAATAACTAACTGTAATTGTTTTTTTTATATTTTTTTCAAAATCTGACATTATGAACTGTAATCGATATCTTATGGCAATCAGAAAGAATGTAACATGTACCTATTTTGAATAAACATTTTTAAAATCTCAAAGTCTTGAGTCTTTTTGCACCATGTACTTTAATAATCTGACACATGAAAATCAGTTTTTGTTCGTTCGTATTTATGCGCTGCCATACCGTTCATCCGATTGCGTTAGAACTTCATATAGTTGTTACACGCATGTCCGGGAAGGTTAGGTTATTGACAAAAAAGATGGTGATCCGCTTGCAGCTCATCCACCGCGCACTATCGGTATCCATGCGGGCGAAGCCGCGGGAAAAAAAAAAGTTACGAATGATATTTGTATTTAGTAGAAATTTTGTTGTAAAATTTGTATTTGGCAGTCAACTTACATCGTTTTAGGTACATAATTAGATCATCATTACAGCTCATATACGTCCCCACCGAGGGGCTCGAGCCTACCCTGAATCAGGGCGATTAGGCCTTAGTCGACCACGCGGGCCCAGTGCGGGTTGGTCGACTTCACACACAACCTTCGAGTTTCTTCGCAGGCGTGTGCAGGTTTCCTCACGATGTTTTCCTTCACCGTTAAAGCAATCGGTAAGTATGTACGTAAGTTTTTGAAAAACTCATTGGTACTACATTGGCCGTCTAGATTTGAACCCGGTACCTCTGGTTAGATGGACCGAGTCGTTACCGGTTGAGCCACCGACATAATTAGATAAACGAACAAATTTTCAACATTTCCCACGAATTAAGTCTAACAGCAAAAGTTTATCACACCAGTCTAACAAACAAACAACTGGTAACACGTTACACCAGAAAGTTCAGAGCACACATGAAAAAACAAGATACACAAAGTAACAGCCGCCATTTAATAGAAGTTTATCTTTATACGTTGTGTAGTGTTAAACATCTGGCTTGACTTACACCAGCTTGGAATAGTCATTGAGCGCTCCCACGATCATCGGCGTCTTTTTGAGACATCCTTTCAGGCGGGGACTACTTGAATACAAAATCAGAATACAAAACTCAATTGAATTGCGCGGCCAAAGATAGATTGTGAAGTGTACAGCATTCTTTACAGTCGCTGTACAAAGTAGTAAGAAGATAGATCGTGCAGAAATTTCCTTTTCTTACATTCCTAACGATTTACAGTTTGTCACAATGTTGCGTTTTGCACATCTTTCACGAGACGCTGTGAAACAGTTTTCCATGTATTCCAAGCAAGAATCTGACTCAACGTAGACTTAAATGTTTCTCTAAGGGAAACCTCGACATTCACCTAATAATTAGGTTATTATACATTAGTATGTATAGGTAAGAATGAATTAGGTCCTAATTCATTCTTACCTATACATACTAATGTATAATAAAAGTGAAAATGTGTTAGTATGTTTGTTTAATTTTAACCTTATTACGCTTCAATATCTTAACCAATCTTGACGAAATTTGGCATACACATAGACCGTGTTATGGAGAAGGACATAGAAAACTTTTTATCCCGTGAAAATAGCACAGTCCGATACAGTCCCTGGTTGAACTGAAAAAAATACGAATACAAATATATTTATTTCCAAAGAATGGTGTACCTATACTAAAGTCTTTTTTTGGTTGATTTCTTTAACATCGCAACAGAGCAACGGATTGTTGTAATTTTTTGCACAGAGATGGTCGAGGGGGTGGGAAGTGACATATAATAGGTACTTATCAATTGTAGTCCCCGAGGTATCTGAAGAAAACTTATTCCCACGCTTGCGCACGCCTGCGTTGCAACAAAGCAACGGATTGTTGTAATTTTTTGCACAGAGATGGTCGAGGAGGTGGGAAGTGACATATAATAGGTACTTATCAATTGTAGTCCCCGAGGTATCTGAAGAAAACTTATTCCCACGCTTGCGCACGCCTGCGTCGCAACAAAGCAACGGATTGACCTGATTTTACAGGCTTTTATTTGGTTTCCCCTGTCCCGGTGTCTGTAATGAGATCTTGCAAGTAAAATTTGACCCACTTCCCGGTTTCCGATTGAGCTGAAATTTTGCATGCTATATGTATATCGCGTAAAAATGCAATATTCAAAGCTTGTATCTAAAAGTTTTTAAGGTTTTCGAAATTATTTACATAAAAGTAGTCGAGGAACACTCAGCGAAGCCACGGACAAAAGCCAGTACAAAATAAACTCTCTCAATGTGATACATGTAATTGCATCTTAGCATACAAATAACGAATCAATTTGGATTTTATCGTGTTCTGTTTATCTGTGTCTAAAGCCAGTGCCTGCCCTTGCACGGTTAAATAGGGCCATGTGTCATTATAAGCTTCTCGTAAGTTACCTACTCTCGTGATTTTACGTCCATTAACCCTGTTCGTCTAATTCTTATACAGTCAGTTTTTTTTGTTTTTAATTCTAAGTTTTGTTTAGAAAAAACTTAAACTAAGTTTTGCTTAAAAGCATCGGTGGCTCAACCGGTAACGGCTCGGTCCTCCTAACCAGAGGTACCGGATACAAATCCGGACGGCCAATGTGCCAATGAGTCTTTCGAAACTTACGTACATATTACTCACCGATTGCTTTAACGGTGAAGGAAAACATCGAGAGGAAACCTGCACACACCTGCGAAGAAACTCGAAAGTTGTGTGTGAAGTCGACCAACCCGCACTGGGCCCACGTGGTCGACTAAGGCCCGATCGCCCTTATTAAGGGTAGGCTCGAGCCCCTCAATGGGGACGTATGCGAGCTGATATGATGAATTCTAAGTTTTGTTTACGGATTGAGTGTTTCAATTATATTCATCATCGTCATATCAGCCAAAAGACGTCCACTGCTGGACAAAGGCTGCCTCTAAGGATTTCCACGACGACCGGTCCTGCGATACCCGATCCAGCGGCTCCCCGCGACCTTCACCTAGTCGTATGAGATACGCTACGGCTTCCGCCTACCTTTGACCAGTGTGTGTTGCCAGTGATGACATACGGAACTGAGACATTTAGCTTACTATGGGCCTCATAAGATGGCTCAAGGTCACCCAAAGAGTGACGGAGCGAGCTATGTTCGGAATTTCCCTACGCGATCGAATCAGAAATGAGGAGATCCGTAGGAGAACCAAAGTAACCGACATAGCTCATAGAATCGCCAAACTAAAGTGGCAGGGCACATAGCTAGTAGAACAGATGGCCGGTAGGGCAGTAAAGTTTTCGAGCGGCGACAACGCACAATGAAAGTTACAACAAATTAAGTAATTATAGTCCCACTGTTAGATTCAGTAAAATCTAACGACGATGTAGTGTCCGTACGTACGTGTTATGATACGCCCAGATAAGCTTAGTTGTGCAGTTGTATTGTTTGAGTAGTTAAGCTCCATATTGCATTAGTGTACACGCGCCTGCTCAAGTGCTCACGTATCTAACTAGGAATAAGGCCACTGTGGAATCCAAAGTTAGGTAGGTAGTAATTGATTTATTTTTCATTTTATTTTTTTCACACTCAGATGTACCAATTGTTTGCTTTTGATACCATTATCTTGATACCATTTAATTCAGCAACATTTGGTAGGTACATATATTAATAACCTATTGTTCTATGGGACCTGTCCATAAAATCATAAAATTGACGATTTCATGAAATGCTTATATTTCATGAAATCGTTATCTAAAACTGACCATAATATCGTTAAACGTCAACGTTTGGTGATATGTCAATCCACGTTTAGCCAGATTATGAAATGCACGACCATTTTATGAATTGGTAGACCATATCATAAACCTCAATTTTATGATATGGTTATTTTTTATTTTATTTTTTTCACACTCAGATATACCAATTGTTTGCTTTTGATACCAGTTAATTCAGCGTCATTTGGTAGGTACATATATTTATAACCTATTGTTCTATGGGACCAGTCCATAAAATCATAAAATTGATGATTTCATGAAATGTTTATATTTCATAAAATCGTCATCTAAAACTGACCATAATATCGTTAAACGTCAACGTTTGATGATATGTCAATCCACGTTTAGCCAAATTATAAAATGCACGACCATTTTATGAAATGGTAGACCAGATCATAAAATTGAGGATTTCATGAAATCGACATCTAAAACTGACCATAATATCGTAAAACGTCAACGTTTGATGATATGTCAATCCACGTTTAGCCAGATTATGAAATGCACGACCATTTTATGAATTGGTAGACCAGATTATAAATTGAGGATTTCATGAAATCGTCATCTAAAACTGACTATAATATCGTTAAACGTCAACGTTTGATGATATGCTAATCCACGTTTAGCCAGATTATGAAATTCACGACCATTTTATGAATTGGTGGACCAGATCATAAATTGAGGATTTCATGAAATCGTCATCTAAAACTGACCATAACAACGTTAAAAGTCAACGTTTAATGATATGCCAATCCACGTTTAGCCATATCATGAAATGCACGACTATTTTATGAAATGGTTGACCAGATCATAAAATTGCCGAGCATAACATTATCATATCGGCTCATATACGTCCCCATCGAGGGGCTTTAGTCTACTCTGAAATAAGGCGATTGAGTCAAGTCGACCACGCGGGCCCATCGAGCATATCATGCTAAACAAACCTAACATCAAAATGAAAACTAACTTCAAAATTTGCATTTTTAAATTGCATTCTGCCAACCAGAGGGGAAGCCCGATGAGAGGCTCTTGAATAGTATCATCATCAAACCTAAAGAACTTATTATCGGTCGCTTCGCTCCCACAACACAGATTTTCATGATCTCGCCAAACGTGGGTCGACATTGCTCTGGCCATACTATTTCATGATGTGGGCAGCGGATATTAATGATTTCATGAAATACAATCATTTCATGATCTGGTTAACCATTTTATGAATCGTTTACAGTTTTCGATATCGGCATGACACATACATAAAATTCTGACACTAAGAAACATAACTAAAAACACCGCCTCTTTAACCGCCTCCGTGGCGCAGTGGTTAGTCCATTCGCCTCACACCAGGAGGTCGCGGGTTCGATTCCCGGTAGGGTCAACTTGTAAGACTCGGTTTGGTTGGTGGTAGGGCATTTTCTAAGTCTTGCCACCAAACATCAATGATGTGTTCCGGCTTGAAGATAAGATAGCCAGTTCTCCATTGCGTTGGGGAATCTTGGTAAGTCCGCTTCTATCTACGGCATCATCGTCACTTACCATCAGGTGTGAGATGATGCCAAAGGGCTTACCAATTGACCAATTGTGATTTAATAAAACACCGAAACCTAAATACACCGAAGATGAACATTTACACGATGATGACGTTTCAACAACACTCACTTATAAGTACAGCAACAGCCAATATTAACTTCAAAGATGGATTTCGAGCAGCGAACAGAACATAACAGACCATTGTAGGCACAACTCGCTGACACATGATGGAATAATACCGTATCAATGACTTATCTAGAGAGTTTGATTTGTACGTACTAGAAACTTCATGTTGGTTAGTTCCACTGAGTTCCTTGGGTACTGTCTTAGAAATGATTTAATGCTACGAAGATCACATTCATCGAATCAAATCTTTTGTGTCGTCATTCACATGTCATTATCTGTCATTGTATGATTTAAATAATTACAAAAACAGAAAAAGTGCTTGTCACTCGAGTATATATTTTTTGTTGTTTACGACTAAAGGAATTATGTAGAATATATGAAATATATAAAATATATATAATATATGAATATATTATGTAGGTATGCATTACTTATCATATTATTTTTATATATTTGTATATTTTTTCTTTTGTTTTTATAAGTATATAGCTCGTAGACGACTGTTGAGCACCTAGACAAACCATTCAGGTTTAATGGTGCTAAATGATATTTTTTTTTGTATTTCGTTTTGAAATTGGTAAATAAAAAAAAATTATTATGATGTACGCCACACGCGCATTATTATCCGTCTGCGCGAAAAGGAGGATTATGTTTTTCGAGTGTGTATATTTCTTTGGCACGCCCTGTAGCCTAAACGGGTTGATGTATTTTGGAGAACGAGGAGTCGTTAGATTCGTCTTAATCCCGTGTGTGACATAGGATACAGTTTCACCAGACTGGCCAAAAATAGGGGTAAAGTTTTAAGCAGTCGGATTTTTAATTTTTAATTAATTCCTAAAGTTACAATATAAATAAAATGTATCTCATGAACGAGGAACTGATAGCTTTGGGACGATGTGGAAGAAACAATAATGTTATGTATCAGAGACAGATCGGAGAACATCAATACCGACATAATACATTGACTGTAGTGAAAGGTTCATTGTTCTGCGGTGGAAGTAACAAAAAAATGCTGTATCTGTTAATGAACAATGGTTTAATGAGTTGGAATTACAGTCTCGAAGAAGCTCATATGTTAGATTCGGTTTCCAATATTTACAAATCATCATTATACATACTTAAAAATATTTAGGTTTAAAAACTTAAAAACCTTAACTCAAAACAAAAACAAAAAAATATATAAAAATAGAAACTTACGTTGGTACTACAAACTCCAGAATTTTATTTTCATCATCTCATCAACTGGATTTTTGTTACTCTTGATCATCTTTATACAGGGTGTAACCAACTGGTGTTGGAGCCGTTAAATAAAACTTCTACCCATTATACTGAACAAACTGACATCCAAAAAAAATTGAACTCTTCATATAACTCGATCAGCTGATTGACCAATTTTGAGCATTTTTGTATGGAGCGACGATTATTTGTTTGAGAATTGAATATGCGTTCCTTGGGCAAAGTCGGTCAATATAATGAGTGAAATCATCAGTAAATGGCTACTACTCTAATTTTGTTCATCATCATGATCATAGCACCTGAAAGATGTCCACTGCTGGACGAAGGCCTCCACAGCCAAAGGTCCTGCGCTGCCCGCATCCAGCGAGCGGCTTCCCGCAACGTATCAACCATTCACAACCAGGTTGTCGGTCCACCGAGTAGGAGGCCTGTCTACAACTACTTCTACCGGTTGGCAGTCGCCACTCCAATTAAATCACTTTTGTAACATTCTTATGTAAGTATATATACCCCATCATCATCATATTACCCGAAGGACGTCCACTGCTGGACATAGGCTTCCCCCAAGGATTTTCACAACGACCGGTTCTGCGCTACCCGCATCCAGCGGCTTCCCGCGAACTTCACCAGGTCATCGGTCTACCGCGTGGTAGGCCTACCTACGCTACGTTTTCCGGCACGCGGTTGCCACTCGAGAACTTTACTACACCAACGGCCATCCGTTCTACGAGCTATGTGCCCCGCCCACTGCCACTTAAGTTACTATAGTTATATATATACTGTAGCGCAGGATACAGCGTACTGCAGCGTTTTGCCAGTTTCCCTTTTTGCTGCGCCGCATGGTGCAGTACTCGCTTGAAGAGTGGATAGATCCAAAGAAGGAGCTGTGCGTTCTGCCGGCCATTCTTTATTGCTGTGCGGCACGTCCGACTTCTTGCTCCAAGGAAAGTGATTTTTTCTGTTTATCTTAACCATTCGCTACCTTCGAGGCCGTGCGATGTAAAGTATTGTGGTTGCCCTGCGGGATTCTATTGTTCTACATCAAGTATTACTTTCAAGCTTCAAATTCCTTCACCTCTTTCTATTTTAACGGACTGTAAATTTTAAGTTACTTAAGAGCATTGTGTTCCCTTCTGGTGATACTTACAACCTTGGGGTAATTTTCACCCCAAGTAAAAATTATTATTTTTTATATCTCATTATTAGATTTTATCGTTTTAATACCCAGGGAAGGAGACGATCGTTGCCTAACCGGCCTAATATTAAAATTAAACTTTGTAAATTTACGTAATAAAATAATAATAATAAAATATTTTATTGCACCAAAAAGAGACTTATAGCTAAAGCACAGTAAGTATCCCTGGTCCCCACACTAGGATTCCCTGTGTTGTGGGTAACCAGTCTCTTCCCTAATTTAAGAACAAAAGGTAAGTTTTAATGCTTTAATCTCATCTATAAAAAATAAATAAAAATGTGGGTAGATATATAATTAGTGTCCAGTCTTATGTTAACTTGTACCTACGTCTTATTGAGGCACGCACGACATACTATAACAACAAAAGGTTTCGCTGCCGCTGCTTTAAAACTCGCTTAAAGGCACTTGGATTAGCTACTAAATTTACAGAGTATGTAGTCAAAAGTATGGCGTGCCGTGCCCGGGGTAAGATTAAGTTTGTGCATATATTTGAGTGTGTAAGTGCGTGTGCGCACGCGTGTGTGTGGATGAGTGCGGGTTGCGTAGGTGTGTGTGAGTGTGTATGTGTGTGTGTGCGTGTGTGTGTAGTGTGGTGTGGTGTGTAGTGTGGTGTGGTGTGTGTATTCTTGCTTTGCTAAATTATACATATTTAAGCAGTCTGCTGACTGCTTAAGCATGCACAATTTCCTCAGTTTCCTCAGTATTCCTAGGTATACCGATGCTTTGAGCTAATTTGTATAAAACATTCCTACATCGTCATCCCGTAATCGTTTTAGTATATTTTACCCTTTTTTACTTCAAACTGTTTACTATATTAAAGGTTTTCTGATTCACTCTAAAATTATTTTCCTTTAAAAATCCGTCTAGGCCTTGATTCAAATTCTACGTATCATATGTAGCAAACTCCATAAGGGTTTTTAACCCCAATTTATTTTATTTTTGTCACAATACCTACTCGTAAGTATCTTATTATTGCGTCGGTGGCGTAATGGCTAGGGTCGCTGCCTTCTGTCCGGGAGGTCGTGGTTCGAACCTGCCACATACCAATGTGATTTCGAATTTAGATTTAATTTGTACGTTTATCCGACGCTCTTACGGTGAAGGAAAACATCGTGAGGAAACCTGCACACGACTGCGAAGAAACTCGCAGGTTGTGTGTGAAGTCGACCAACTCGCACTGGGCCCGTGTGGTCGACTAAGGCCCGATCGCCCTAATTCAGGGTAGGCTCGAGCCCCTCGGTGGGGACGTATATGAGCTGATATGAATGAATGAATGAAACTATCTTATCGTATCTCCACCTTCTTATCGTGTAGCACTTTACCTAAAACGTTTCCTACTACTCACCAGTTTGACCCCGAAATCTTCCGCAGACTTCCTCAATTTTTCGGTTCACCGAGCATTTTCTTTTATAAGCTGAACCACTATTACTAATGGCCGTACTTAGCCGGGGCATACGCGAATAGTGCGTGACGAATAGCTGGAACGAAAGAGCTGGTTCCTGGCATTGTCTTCGGCCGCTACCGTGAATCACTTGGCCTGCTATAACATTGAAAATTGTTAGTTCCCACGCTTGCGTATACGTAGTTGGTTGGTAGTTATTAGAGGGCATGTATGAGGGGGACATATTGTAATATTGTCACCGTAAAAGGACATAGACTAACTTTAGGAATTAATTAAAAATTAAAAACCCGACTGCATAAAAACTAAACTCCTATTTTTTGGCCAGTTGGGTAAAAATGTATCCTATGTCACTCACGGGATTAATACGAATCTATCGACACCTTGCATTCTAAAATCTATTAAGCCGTTTAGGCTACAGAGCGTGCTGAAGAAATAAATATCCTATTTTTTTGGTTAGTCGGGTAAAATGTATCCCAGGTCACTCACGGGATTAAGACGAATCTATCGACACCTTGCATTCCAAAATCCATTAAGCCGTTTAGGCTACATAGCGTGCTGAAGAAATAAATATCCTATTTTTTTGGTTAGTCGGGTAAAATGTATCCCAGGTCACTCACGGGATTAAGACGAATCTAACGACACCTTGCATTCTAAAATACATTAAGCCGTTTAGGCTACAGAGCGTGCTGAAGAAATAAATATCCAATTTTTTTGGTTAGTCGGGTAAAATGTATCCTAGGTCACTCACGGGATTAAGACGAATCTAACGACACCTTGCATTCTAAAATCCATTAAGCCGTTTAGGCTACATAGCGTGCTGAAGAAATAAATATCCTATTTTTTTGGTTAGTCGGGTAAAATGTATCCTAGGTCACTCACGGGATTAAGACGAATCTAACGACACCTTGCATTCTAAAATCCATTAAGCCGTTTAGGCTACATAGCGTGCTGAAGAAATAAATATCCTATTTTTTTGGTTAGTCGGGTAAAATGTATCCCAGGTCACTCACGGGATTAAGACGAATCTAACGACACGTTGCATTCTAAAATCCATTAAGCCTTTTAGGCTACAGAGCGTGCTGAAGAAATAAATATCCTATTTTTTTGGTTAGTCGGGTAAAATGTATCTCAGGTCACTCACGGGATTAAGACGAATCTAACGACACGTTGCATTCTAAAATCCATTAAGCCGTTAAGGCTACAGAGCGTGTTAAAGAAATACAAATTTCGGCTAATTTGGTAAAAAATTATCCTGCGTCACTCACGGGATCAAGAAAAATCTAACGACACCTTGCTCTCCAAAATCCATCAAGCCGTTTTGGGCGTGCCAAAGAAATATACTACATAAATACATACATTCACTTGAAAAACATTACCCTCCTAGTGGCGCAGTCGGGTAAAAAAACAGATAGCAATCAAAACATGGGAAATTTAATAATTATATTGGGAACTCGTTCCTCCCTTTATACTGTACTCTCCAATAACTTATCAACAGTCATAGATATATGTAGGTACGTGTGTTGATACCACAGATAAGAAAAAAAGTTGATACTGTTAATTTTGGGTTCTTGGTGAAACATTATATATTTTTATTTTATTCACAATTGGTAAACCCTTGACAACATCTCACCTGGTGTTAAGTGACGATGTTGCCGAAGATGGAAGCGGGCTTACCAAGATTCCCCAACGCAATGGGGAACTGGCTATCTTATCTTCATACCGGAACACACCAATGATATCAATATTGATATTTGGCGGCAAGACTTAGATAAGATGGTGGTAGCTAGCCAGGCGGGCTTAGATATCACTAATTTTGGATTATATTTTTCGCACTTCCACATAAAATAGGTAAAATGACACGTTTATGTCGTCAACTACCGGTTTCGGACATCATCTTCAGGTAGACTATAGTTCGTTCGCTCATCTGCATCTTTAATAAATGCCTCGAACCGGCAGCGGCGACATTAAAACAATCAGACAAAGAGGCCGCGATGAGTTCAATCGCGTCGCCGACAAAGTCGACAAAATTGAACTCAAGGCGGCCTCTTTGACAGAGTGTTTGTCGTGAACCATTATAGCTACAGTTAATTTAGCAAACGAAGTTTATTTACACAATGTATGGGTATATTCACAATGCTTATACGTTTAGTTTTATTTATTGTATGTGAAATAGTGAAAAAAAAAAACAATCCAGAATGATAAAGATACGAAATTATTCGGTTTGTTCTTAATTCTTCTATGACATAGACAGGTTTATCTATAGGTACCTACCTACATTCCCAGTAAATAGCAAATGTAAAGTATAGTTCTGTCACTTTGGTATTAAACTATAGTAGCTATAATTATAATTAGTAGCTTTAGTCGAAGTAACTAGTATCTCACCTGTGACATAGTTTCTATGACTGTTTTCGAGCTGCAAGCGGCTCGAGAGAGTGGAAAAAAGTAGCCTATATGTATTCCAAGTCATAATCAGTCTACCTACCTAATTTAATCCAGATCCGTTCATCGGTTGTGGCGTGTTTGTTTAACAACACACATCCATCCACACAGTCACATTTATAGTATTTGTGTGATACCGGATGTAAGGTATTATAGATCATATTTTTGAGGAGGACTTCTACTCATGAAACTGATCAATTTTTGTTCTACTACTTTGCTAAAGTCGAAATAAAAATTTTGAACTTCCCATAAAAAGTTGGTAAATCAGCTGATCGACTTGTATAAGAATGAGGTCTATTTTTTTGCTATGTCAGCAAAAGTTGTTCAGTTTCATTGGTAGGAGCCTCCCTAAAAATGTGCTCTATAGGTGAGTATATATAGGGTGTAAAAAATTGGTGTAGGAACTAGGATCCATTAACTAGGGGTTCTACTTATTATACTGAAAAACTTTCCCAAAGAAACCCATAGTCAATTCTCAAAAAAAAATTTGGACCCTCCATACAAAAAAAATACAAAATTGGTCGATCAGCTCATCGATTTGTATGAAGAGTTAAAATATTTTTTGAGATTTCAGCAAACCCATAGAACAAAAGTTGTTCAGTATGATAAGTAGAAGCCCCAGTTAACGGGACCTTCACCAATTTTGTTACAGCCTGTATAAGCTACGACACAGAAGAAAACAAAAGATGACAAAGAACTGTGGTAGGAATGTGTAAGTTTCATACTTCATGATCATTTGTCCCATCGCAATTCGCATCGTGTGCCCACTGTGCACGACAAGCACGGCAAGGCCCATAAAAGACAAACGAGAAAAAATACTCGTACGTAAAACGACAAATTTAAACGCAATGTTACATTTAAATGCAACGGGGTGCTGAACTGCTGACACATTTCACAAAAAATATAAAACCCACCTGTCGTTAATTGTATAAAGTAATTCACACTTTATGTGATGACATTACAGTTCAATTTAGAAAGAGAGCTCAAACAGAAAGATGATACTGTTATGGTAGTTATAACGAAATCTCAGACTAAGCGTTCTTTGAAAACAGTAGAGTTTAGAATCCACCAAATGGTGGAGATATTTTAGGGTTCCATACGCAAAGAGTGTCAACGGGACCCTATTACTACTAAGCCTACGTCGCCCGTCCGGCGTCTGTCTATCCGAAAGGGTAATCCCTTAGAGTCTAAGGCTTAGACAGACCCTTGGATAGACAGACGCCATCGCAATATTACAAAATGTGAAAACAACCAGCTACCTATTAACATAGCTGGTTGTTTTCAAATTTTCTAATATACCCACGTAAACATTGCCTAGGGATATTTTTAGAACATGTTTTTTGAAGAACTATAAAAAATTACTTAGGACATATTGAGTAGGATAGAAACTTTCGAGATGGGCAAGTACTATATTTTACCCCCTCAGTTCTTATAAATCAATTTAGTTTTAAGTGGTTTTTTGTAAAAACGCTCGGAGAATAAAAATTGTGTTCTTTGAAAACAGTAGAGTTTAGAATCCACCAACTGGTAGAGATATTTTAGGGTTCCATACGCAAAGAGTGTCAACGGGACCCTATTACTACCAAGCTTACGTCATCCGTCCGACGTCTGTCTATCCGAAAGGGCCGAAAGCATAGGTAGCTGGTTGTTTACACATTTTGTAATATACACACATAAACTTTGCCTAGGGATATTGGTAGAGTATAAATACAAAACCTGTTTTATTGGAGAACTATAAAAATTTACTTTGGACATGTGTAGGATAGAAACTGTCGAGATGAGCTACTCCTAAGTTCTTATAAATCTTACAAATAAATTTGGTTTTAAGTGATTTTTTGTAAAAACGTGCGGAAAATGAAAATTGTGTATAAATCTTACAAATAAATTTGGTTTTAAGTGATTTTTTGTAAAAACGTGCGGAAAATGAAAATTGTGTTTTTACATTGTCATAGCATAAAAAGGCTGGCACAGATTGCGTGAAATAAGTAGAACTCATGTTTATGAGAACTGAGAAGGTAATTGTAAATATAGCACTTGCCTATCTCAATATTTTTTATGTCCTACTGCACATGTCCTAAGTAATTTTACAAATATTTTTCAGGAAACCACGTTTTGCATGAAAATATTTAAAATATCCCTAGGCAATGCTCAGCAGGTAATGTTGACATGGTGCTTTTCTAGTAAATAATAAAAAGTAAAATGTTAATGGGGTACCCCATCCAACAAACGTGTTTTAGAGTTCTGTACACCCAAATGGTGACCAACGGGACCCTGTTACTATGCCTCCGCTGGTTCGTTCGTCCGTCCGTCTGTCTGTCAGCGTGCTGTATTTCATGAATAGGTAGTCAGTTCAAATTTTCGTAGAGTGTATATTTCTTTTGCCGCTATAACAAAAAATAATAAAAATTTCAAAAAGTGAATAAACGTATTTTAGAAAAACCTACTTTTGATTTTGCTCATCGTAAAAACGGTAATACATATCTTGGTGTGATTACAGTACCTACTAATTCTGAAGTAAAAAATAATAATAAAAAAACCGGCAAAGTGCGAGTCACAACCGCACACAAAGGGTTCCGTACCATCATACTAGATGGCGCTAGTACAAAGAGTTCAGTACTATCATAGTAGATGGCACTAGTTTCTTCACGTTCAAAAAAACACGTTTTTTGTATGGATGGAGACCCCCTTATTTTTTCACTTTTTATAATTTTTATATGCTGTTATAGCGGCAACAGAAATGCATTATCTGTGAAAATTTCAACTGTATAGCTATCACAGTTCATAAAATACAGCCTGGTGACAGACGGACAGACAGACAGACGGACGGACAGCGGAGTCTTAGTAATAGGGCCTCGTTTTTATCCTTTGGGTACGGAACTCTAAAAACCGGCGTCGTACTTGTGATAAGGGGTCTAAACGGAGAGGAAAAAAAAACATTTTTATGTCGCACATTAGTACGTGGCAGGATTCGAACCACGACCTCCCGGACAGGAGGAAGCGGCCCTAATCGTTGCGCCACCGACACTCTATTTTATGTCAGTCATTATTCTGATTAGTTTCTTTTGCGCAACAATAACTGCAGTGCTCATTAATACATTCCGTACGAACATCTGATAAAGCAATTTTAAAAGCCAATTATTCTTTAAATAAATAAATAAATGAATGAATAGGTATCATTGTTGTACTCAATGATGTTTTTAGGGACCTAATTCAAAGATGTGGTGTTATGGAACCTTCGATGGGCAAGTCCGACTCGCACTTGGCTGGTTTTTTACTGGACCTATTATTAGTTTATATTGGAGCAGGAGGAACACCGTCAGTCGTGTTTTGTTTGTTGTATTGTGCCCATACGCAGGACGTCGCAAGGCTGGAGGCCACTTGATTTCTTTATGCCCAGTTCATTGCTGTGGCTAAAGCGCGGATTTTTTTATAAACTACCTATGAGAATAAAGTAAGGGGCATGTTTTTTATATCATCATCATCATACCTGAAAAAGTAGATTTATTTTGAAGATGATTAGATTGTAACTTGAAAATGCCTTACCGTCAGTTGCAGAAACGATCATTAGCATTTTAATCCGCTATTTAAGACGGCGTTAAACTCTCATTTTCTCTCACCTTTAAAATTAATGGACGTTTATGAAACTCACTGTTTTAGGTATGTATGTAATTATGTAGTACCTACAATCCTAGGTATCAAGATTTTCTTTTCTTATAAGCAACTAGCTGATGCCTGCGGCTTCGCCCGCGTGGATCTCTAGGGAGCGCGGTGCGAGAGCCGCAAACAGCTCGCGGGGTTTTTGTTATAAACCTTCTCGGGCATGCGTACAACAAATTGCCAAAGAATTATCGTTATCGATCAATGACTTTCTATACTAAGAAAGTCATTGTTATCGATCGACTACTCTTCGAGTTTTGCGGATACAAGATACGGAAGTTGAATTTTTATATACAAATATTAAAGGCAGCTGTAAGTGGGTTACATTATCGTCATTGATCAAGTCCTTCTGTCAAGGAAGCTTAATATGTTCTCCAAAATTAGTCCATACAACATGCCTTGAAGACTGATTAAAATTTGTATCTAAAATTTGAAAAGTTAGTAGTTCAATTTCAAGTCCCACAATCTTGGCTGACATTGAAATCGTGAGTCAACGGAATTACCGTTACTAATCTCCTTTGGTAATGATAATGTTATTACGTGGTACCAATATCATTGCTACCGGTTTTCTCAAAGATATTTGAAAAAATAATAAAGTTACGCCTGGTTCAGCATCTTAACTCGAACAAAATTATAAGCAACAGACAATTTGGATACCAAAAAAATATCGGAGTTACTGAGGCTATCACTACATTAATTGATGATGTAATACTAAATCTAAATAACAAGAGGAAAGTAGTAGGTATGTTCTTGGATCTTAGTTCAGCTTTTGACTTGGTTGATCATAAAATTTTATTGAATAAGCTCTATCACTACGGAGTTCGTGGTAATGTACTGAAATTTCTCAAGTCTTATTTGCAAAATAGATATCAGTTTGTAGAAATGAAATACACAGAGAATGGAATGGACAAAACTTGCAAGTCTAAATTTATTAAGATTAAAAGAGGGGTGCCACAAGGCTCAATATTGGGACCGGTATTGTTCATTTTGTTTACTAATGACTTGATCAATTATACATACAGATGTGTAGCAAACAATATCAGTCTGGTAGTCTTTGCTGATGACACCAATGCAGTAGTTTCAGCAGATAACTCAAAGGAACTCGAAAAAATAACTCAACAGTCTCTTTTAGTTTTTCATAAATGGTTCACTATTAATAATCTCTTGCTTAACATTGGCAAAACAAATGTTATGTTATTTAGAACAACAACAAAAAATAATGAGACCATTCGAGCTTGTTTGAATGGAGTTGAGATGGAGCTTGTGAAGTCAGTTAAGTTTCTCGGTGTACACATTGACTCCTCTCTAAACTGGAAAGACGAACTTAGTAAAATAGAGGGCAAAATCAGCTCAGCATGTTATGCCCTCAGAAGTTTAAGAGATGTGATTACCTTAGAACAACTTCGTTCCATTTATTTTGCACTGGTAGAATCTCATCTCAGGTACAGTATTTTGCTGTGGGGCAATAGTTATGATTATAATATAAGGAAAGCCTTCGTTATGCAAAAAAGAGCAATTAGGACTATCGTTCGTATTCCCCAGTGGGAGTCCTGTAAAGACCATTTTCGTAGGCTGAAAATTCTAACTGTACCTAGTCTGTATATCCTTGTGCTGCTCACATATTTAGTAAAATGGCCGGAAAAATATGAAACACCAGAGGATAGGCGATCTCGTTTGGCGACGCGTCGATGTGATATTCCCCACACAATAATTCCAAGACTGAGAATAGTAACACACTGTACCCGACATCAGGCGGTAAAGATGTTCAATTGTCTCCCATCCAACTTGAAGGCGATTAGTAATGTGCATGTATTCCAAAGACTTTTAAAGCGCTTTTTGTTGGAAAAATGCTATTATAGTATTGATGAGTTTTGTGAGAGTAAGTGACTGTATTGTTATTTTATACTTTTGTGATTGTTTTATGATTTATTGAAATGTGATGTATTGCGTTATGTGTGATAATTTTTAATATTGTTTTCCTACACAAAGTATTTTGTTAATGGAATAAAATTGAATTGAATTGAATTGAATTGGTGGCAGGATTGACCACACACGATTAACTCATTTCTTTTATAACGCGGCAGAACTAATAGTGTGTCCTAGAAAAAAGAAGATAATTTTGACAGACGCTTAGCATAATGAAGCAGGCTAGGTACAGTTCGCGAATTTGACGCAAAGCAAAAATAAAATAAAATCACTTACCAGCTAAAGAAGGGCTTATACGAAATAATTTTGAATTTTGATTGAATATCATTAGGCTTTAGGTCGCAGGAAGGGATGCGGGCAGCGTAGGAACGATCGTCGTAGAAATCTTTGGTCTTTGTCTAGCAGCGAAGTGAACGTCTTTCAGCTAATAGGTACGATCACAGAAATCGGAATAAATTCGATTTCTGTGGGTACGATGATGGTGATTAATGCTTCTTACTTGGTGATTACCTATGTGTTTCACATTTTTTTTTCTTAAGGAGGTATCCACAGAGAAAAATCGTACGCAAAAATTATTTTAATTTGATATTTTAATGTATATGTATCTTTTATCTTTTATTCTATCTTTTAACCAACACCTTCTCATTTCCACTAATATAGCTCCGAGGCTATCACCGTTCCTGTGTGATCGAACTAGTTCTCTGACGTAAAAAGCTAATTCCCGATAATTATTCTTAATTGTCATCAACTCTACTGCTATGGGAGTACGAGTAAAACAAGCATCAGTTCACAGACTTTGGTAAGTAGTTATACAAATCATAATGCCTTTACGCGAGGTCCCAGCAGCGGCGCGGCGGTAGCGAGCCGTTTTATTAAATTTTGCAAAAAGCGTCGGTGGCTCAAGCGGTAACGACTCGGTCCATCTAACCAGAGGTACCGGGTTCAAATCTGGACGGCCAATGTACTAATGAGTTTTTCAATAAAAAACTTACGTACATATACTTACCGATTGCTTTAACGGTGAAGGAAAACATCGTGAGGAAACCTGCACACGCCTGCGAAGAAACTCGAAGGTTGTGTGTGAAGTCAACCAACCCGCACTGAGCCCGCGTGGTCGACTAAGGCCTAATCGCCCTGATTCAGGGTAGGCTCGAGCCCCTCGGTGGGGACGTATATGACCTGTTATAATAAAAAAAAATAAAAAAAATAGTCACCATGTTAAAGGAGTGTTTTGTTATTTTTTACTCTCATTGTGTCATGTAGTGTCTCAATGTTACGCACGCAATCAAAATGCAAAACCCAAATTATATCATTTTATTGATTATTTTATAGATAAGATTAAGAAACTGATTACCACCAACACAGGGAATAGTGTGGAGGTAATTGTGCATTAATTTTAAACAAAATTTTTGGTTTAATATTTTTTTTCCAACTTTTTTAACTTTTTATGCAATTTTTTTAAACGTTTCAGGACACGTTCTTAGCATAAGTGCTGCTCTTGAAAATCATACAAATTAATAGGGATAAAAGTTTCTGATAAGAATATGTGATGTATGTTTTCAACCGACTTCAAAAAGGAGGAGGTCTCAATTTCCCTGTTTGTTTTTTTGTTTGTTAGTAAAGCGAAATCTTCGCAGATTTTTATCTTTTATGATTTTTTTTTGTTCGATAGGGTGTGTATAATTCTGCCAGCTTGGACCCATGTAAATTTTACCAAAATTGGTGTAGTTTGTTTTTTTTAAATTAAAAATAAAACAAAAATAATAATGCAAAATTTTAGTAAGTTGTTGCGATGGTAGTTGGTTTTTCAACGTGTTTAGCGTTTCTAATAATTAACTGACAAAGTCTAACACGTTGTACATTTTGGATAAGTTTTTTTTATCTTTTTCTGTCTTTACTAAGTACATTATGTTGTATGACCTATCGACAATGCCTTACATCTATTAAACGGTGTCAGTGTAAAAGTTCTCAATGAGAATTTAAAAATTATCTTCAATTCGATGAACTTGGGCTCAAAGCATCCGCAATAAAAGCGTTTGAATGGGGCGTGAGAGACGGATCGCTTTTTCTCTTATTGCTGTCACTGGAACAGTAAAAGTTGTTTCCGTTCACTTGAGAAAAAAGCATTTAATGTTTCTTTTAATGACTCTATAAACATTGCTATCCTATAGATACTTGAGTTAACTCCAGAAAAGATAGAATATAAATTATGATAGGAAGGCACAATCTTAGTAAAATCCTATATATACTTGAGTTAGCTCTAAAAAAAATAGAATAAAAATTATGATAGGAACACACAATCTTAGTAATGTTTCTTTTAATGACTCTATAAACATTGCTATCCTATAGATACTTGAGTTAACTCTAAAAAAGATAGAACAGAAATTATGATAGGAAGACACAATCTTAGTAATGTTTCTTTTAATGACTCTATAAACATTGCTATCCTATAGATAGTTGAGTTAACTTTAGAAAAGATAGAATAGAAATTATGATAGGAAGACACAATCTTAGTAATGTTTCTTTTAATGACTCTATAAACATTACTATCCTATAGATACTTGAGTTAACTCTAAAAAAGATAGAACAGAAATTATGATAGGAAGACACAATCTTAGTAATGTTTCTTTTAATGACTCTATAAACATTGCTATCCTATAGATAGTTCAGTTAACTTTAGAAAAGATAGAATAGAAATTATGATAGGAAGACACAATCTTAGTAATGTTTCTTTTAATGACTCTATAAACATTACTATCCTATAGATACTTGAGTTAACTCTAAAAAAGATAGAATAGAGATTATGATAGGAAGACACAATCTTAGTTGGTATCATGAGAACTTTTAACACGTTTTTTTTCGATCGTTAGAAGTCACTTGTTCTATAATTGGCTGTATAGTTAACAATCCATAACGTCCCCACTGCTGGGGTACGGGCTACGGGTCTCTTCCTAAGCTTTAGAAGGTAAGATCATACTCCACACACGGGGTCCAAGTCTGTTGTAGTTGTCAAGTTAACTGAGCCGAAGCACGGTCATTACCTAGATGGGTTAGACTGTTAGTGGCATTTTTTTCGACCGTTTCCGTGCTTCTCGAGGCACGTTAAGCCGTTGGTGCCGGTTGTTATCACTAGATGGCAGTCGTTAAGCCGTGCCAGATGCCCTATAGTCGGCTTGAAAAACTTCTGACAGTGGGGTTCGTCACCAGCCCTACAACCTCCATTATATAGGTATATATAGGATAGTCCACAATAACCTTAAGGGTCCGCTGGAGGCTGGAGGCTCGTGTTTCCATACAAACGTAGTTCCGCTTTAATACAAAAACTACATGCCTACATGGATTAACATATAGGTTACTCTTTTCCACGCTCGCGAGCCGCTTGCTTCTCGCGCACTGCGCACCCTCGAGGACAGTCATAGAAACTATGTTCACGCGAACGAAGACGCTGCCAAAAGCTAGTAAGTAATATTTATTTATTACGTGCCTAATTCACATTATTTTTCCCTGTTGTTCGCACCAACAAGCTCTTTAACATTTAATAACGGTCAGTTTACTATCAAACCGGAATTTCACGATGAACGCATAACTTGATACTAGTTCATAGAAGCTCCAATGAACCTTTTCAAAGGATAACAAGCTTTAGTGCTATTTATAAACGTTTCGGCTTTTTTCTACTCCGGCACACCCGAAGTGCAAGCGCACCTGTCAGAGTGCCTGCAGCTCATTGGTCGATTGGATAGCACAAGTCAGTAACATCCAAGGAGTTGGAGGTTTGGTAACATTTTAACTCCTTGCTCAGACCACCCTTTAGGTTGTTTTCTCTGTAATTATTTTCGAGTTGATTCAATTATTTGTTTTTTTTAATTATTTTTCAAATTCTGCTATGACTAAGCGCGTGGCACCTGAGTAGGTAACTAGGTTAAAATATAATGGTATCCTAAAGGTGTCCTAAAAATGACTGTTGAGTTTTGTTATGCAAGTACGGATTCTTAAGAGGATTGTGAAGCTGCGACTTTTCATACAAACGACGTTAACGATTTTCACCTCTTAAATGTTAACCGATTTGAACCAATTTTTGATAGTTTTTCAGTCAGAACAAAAGCTAGGCTTATACGTTTCGTTTTTCAAATTACTAGTTATAAATAAACAAAAAATAGCCGAAATAAGTTTTTTATGAAAACACGTGAACAACAATAAAATTAAACTAAATAACTTTATCGAAAAAACGAAAACGTATAAGCCTAGCTTTTGTTTTGACTGACAACCTATCAAAAATTGGTCCAAATCGGTTAATATTTAAGAGGTGAAAATCATTAACGCCGTTTTTATGAAAAGTCGCAGCTTCACTATCTTCTTAATGGTATAAACTATCTAGGTACAAAAAAGTAGTATGTAGGTATGTACAAACTATACCAGTATAAACCGTACTTATAGAAATGTGAAACAGAAGATCAGCTCTGAAGATTAACAAATGACTGATCTGTTTACATATGCTGATGGACGTTTAAAACAAATTAAAAATATGACTTCCTTTTAATGAGATGCAACTGATAAACGGTTCGAGTAAGTAGCAAGGCGAGCTACATCAAAACATTTTATTGTGGCCGTGCATTACTCTCTGTAATCTTGAAATTTGATCTCTGAGATTCCGTACGTACAAATAGAATAAAGTATTTATGAACAAATACAATTGAAGACTTTGGGATACATCTTCCAGGTGTTAAAGTTGCAAATGATTACTTACTTAGTTTTTTTACATTAGCAATCTATACAGAGTGTAGCAAAAATGGTGTAGTTCCCGTTAACTGGGGGTTCTGCTCATCATACTGAACAACTGTTGTTCTTCGAGTTTGCTGAGATCGCAAATAAATGTTTTACTCTTCAAACAAATCGATCAGCTGATCGACCAATTTTGTGCATTTTAGTATGGAGGGTCCAAATTTTTTTTTGAGAATTTAATATGGGTTTCTTACGGAAAGTTGTTCAGTATGATGAGTAGAACCCCCAGTTAACTGGTCCTACACCAATTTTTTACACTCGATATACGATGACTTTAATTTAGTGAACAATATATAAGGGCATGAATCTACTCGTGAAACTGAACAACTTTTCACAAGGAACCTATGGTTAATTCTTAAAAAAAAGACTTTTTAATGCATGGGAAGTAAAATACTTTTTTTGGCATTTGACCATAGGTTCATAGGAAAAAGTTGTTTAGTTTTACCAGTAGATTTATGCCCTTAAATATTGTTCAAAAATTAAAGATCACGTGTATAGTTAATTATTAGTTATTATTAGTCATAATCGTAAGTTTTGTTATTGATGAGTTTTTTATCCACAATTGTTAAGCCCTGTTAAGCCGGTAAGTACTAAGTAACGATGAAGCCAAAGGTGGAAGCAGGTTTACCAAGATTTCTAACGCAATGAACAACTGGATATCTTATCATAAAGCCGGAACACATCAATGCTGTTAACATTGATGTTTGGCGGCAAGATTTAGATAGTAACTAGTATCTGATCTGTGATAATATTGTGGTAGCCAGCCAGGCGTGCTTAGAAAATACCATTCTACCTACCAACCAAACCGAGTCTTTCGAAGTTAGACTCCCCCAGGAATTAAATCCGCGACCTCTTGTTGTCAAGCTAATGGGTTAAACATTACGCCATGGAGACGGTTTAAGTGTTTTTACTGGCTGATAGACAACATTATTGTATACAGGATGTCACATAAAGGTGCAGTTATACTCTATGGTGGGCTTCCACTCGTCAAAGTGAACAACTTTCTCAAAGAAACCTATGATCAATTCGCAAAAAAATGACTTCATAAAATATAAAAATAAAAAATAAAATGAGTATAAAATCATATAAAATCCATATAAAATCGGCCAATCAGCTGGCCAATTGGATGGATTGATTGAAAACACTTAATTGCACAACATAAGAGGAAAAACAGGTACAATGATTGAGAAAGCTTACATATAGGCGGTCTTATAGCTAACAAGCGATATCTTCCAGATAACCTTGATTTGTATAAAAAAAATCACGACTTCAGCAAAGTTGTAGAACAAAAGTTGTTCAGTTTGATGAGTAGAAGCCCACCTTAGAGTATCATCACACCTTTATGTTACACCCTGTACATACGTCGCGCGTTAAATGCTGTCTCCTCCGTTTGGGGAATGCGCTCGGATATGACCTTGGTATTGAATGATCTGTACCACGGCTTATCAAGATTATCAGAGTTAAACCAAATTATATGTATTAGCACTAACATACAGTATGGACACTCCCTGCCGCTCTCTAGATTGCGACCTCACCCCCTCGTCACCCAGATTGATACAGAATGGTGGTGATTCTCGAACGTATGAGATTTCGACATGATTTTGTATGTGCCGTCATTTGTTTTTAGAAATGTCATTTCTTGCCCGTTTTATGAAGTGTCCGAGGGACCCTTGATGGATTTACAGGAATAAATATCCTTAAGGTGCAAAAACAAGGACAAGATAAAACCAAAATAGATCTTTAGCTTTCAAATGAACGACGTACGAACGTTCCCTGACGGCTACTTTTAAAAGGTACTTACTCAGACTGACAATTGGCGATAACATCTAGCTGCTACCGCCCGTCTATAGAGAACCATTAAACAACTGGACAGCTATACGAGTCCAATTGATTGTTGTGATAAGTCACTTTGACCGCTACAACGGCTAAAATAAAACGAGTCCGTGATCAACTCATCCGGATAAAGCAACTGACTCTTCAGATTGGACAAAGTTAACCGCCTCCGTGGCGTAATGGTTAGTCCATTCGCTTCACACCAGGAGGTCGCGAGTTTGATTCACGGCGGGGTCATCTTGTAAGACTCGGTTTTGTTGGTGGTAGGGCATTTTCTAAGCACGCCTGGCTAGCTACCACCATCTTATCTAAGTCTTGCCCCCAAACATCAGTGTTAACAACATTGATGTGTTCCGGCTTGAAGATAAGATAGCCAATGCTCCATTGCGTTATGGAATCTTGGGAACATTATTTTGTATGTTTGTGACTAAGATTAAAATATTTTGCATGCTATTTTAAATACTAGCTAAACATGAGTTCTATATACATAATTTAAGATCTTTTTATACCATGTTTAAGGCAAATAAATTATTATGAATTATGAAGCCCGCTTCCATCTTCGGCATCTTCGTCACTTACCATCAGGTGAGATGATGCCAAGGGCTCACCAATTGGGAAAAAAAAGTATCATAGAGGGTAGTGGTCAGTGGGCATCTTATGCATCTCTAAATAGGTACCTACATATACAGGGTGTAACAAAATTGGTGTACGTCCCATTAACTGGGGATTCTACTCGCCATTATGAACAACTTTCTCTAAGGAAACCATAGTAAATTCTCAAAAAAAAAATTGGACCCTCCGTACTAAAATGCACAAAATCGGTCGATCAGCTGATCGATTTGTATGAAGAGTAAAAAAAAAATTACGTTTTCAGCAAAGTCATAGAACAAAAGTTGTTCAGTATGATGAGTAGAAGCCCCAGTTAACGGGACATACACTAATTTTGTTACACCCTGTATATAGGAATAAATATGGAGTAGGTAGTTCTTTGAGTTTCTGAGTCAAAACCGGCCCAGTGTGACCCAGGGTCACACAAACAGGGTTCCGCACCAATACTTTTACTACTATAACACAGAACAAGACCTCTCAGTAAATACTCTGCTTTATGAAACTTACGCGACGACTATCAGATCAAATTATAACTACCTACTTATATTAAAGTTAAAGGGCCAAGACATATTATTTTCTACTTTTTAGCGTTTTTTTTTTGTTGGGGGATTTTTAAATTACATGCTTTTTTAACTTTACGTATCCCTAACACGATACCTTTGCTATAAGTTCGTAAGGAGTTGGGTGCAGATACCAGGAGATGCTGCAGCATCAGGTCAAGGTTACCATAATCTATCTAACGTTCTCAGAGTCTACTGGAAAATCCGGCGTTTGTTTTTGTATGTATGTACAGAGGCCAGCACATCAAGCTATACACTCGTAGTGCGATTCTGATCCATACGCATTCGGCATAAGAACGGTACAAAGTCCAAAGTGTGTAACTTGATGTGCTGGCCTGTGTACAAATTTTTGTTCGATGATAACTCGAGTATCATTGATCGGAACGACGTGTAATTTGGTGGGCGTAATCTTTGGTAGGACAAAGGGTTGCCGACACTGACCTCTATTATCAAGTACGCTGGGCTAAATATTCCATACGAAATGACAGTTGTTGTTTGTGCCGATTTGAAGCGCCCCGCTCGAGCGTTTCTGGTACTAAAATTGACATTTACCTATGACTTGATATTTGACTCCTATTAGTTCCATGGACACTCGCGATGCTATCGCGCTGCTATCAGCGCCGAAATGGCGCAAATCAACTGGCTTCATTTTGACATCTATAATAATGGTGATCAGTGATTGCCGAGAAATAGGGAGTTGTAAATGTTGAAAAAATGGGTTCTCTAAACACCACTAGATGGCGCTGGAGGACCCTACATCGCGCCAGTACCTATATTTTGTACAACGAGTACATTGCGAGTTCACAGTTCGGGACGAACCACTAGTAGATTTATGAACGACCGGACTGGACAATATCGCCTTACTGAATAATTGAATAAATAACGTAATAAAATAAAAGATTCCGCCGAATCTCCATATATATGCAATAACAAAGCGGCTACTCGTTGAACCGTCGTAAAACTCATAAAGCTGAATAACATAACATTTAAAATCACAAGATCGACCGAGAACATGCCCGGGAAACGTCAATACTCGATACAATCAGGAAATGTCGGCTTTGGTTGGAGTAGGCAGTGGAGATACTGGATTTGTAGCATGTTTTACAGTTTGTAACTCGAACTTGTACGTTTTTACAGCGTTATGTGCGAGAATATTAAATTAAATAGGTAGGCACTAGGAATACTATAGGTAGGCAAATTATCTAAATAAAAATAATTACTAAGAACTTACACTCGTAATCGTAAATTTTCACACCGTCGTCCACTGTGTGGGAATTCTGCCTGTGCTACGACTTCCAGTGCACGGTCGCCACTCGAGAACTTTACTACTCCAACGGCCATCTGATCTACGGGCTATGTGCCCTGCCCACTGCCACTTAAGTTTAGCGATTCTGTGAGCTTTGTCGGTTACATTGGTTTTCCTACGGATCTCCTCATTTCATCTCGTAGGGAAAATTCAAGCATATAGGTAGCTCGCTCCATCGCCTTTTGACCAACCCCCAAACACCCTGTTAATTATTTTAAATTAATGAAATCTAATACGAGTGCGTCCGGCCGTTCTATTCAACTGATTTGTTTTTTTTTAAATGAAACATTTATGCACAGATTTGTCATCAAGCATTGGAAATCACTCCTGCGAGCGGCTAGCGGCTCACACACCGCGCTCCCTCTAGAATGTAATACGAGTCCTTCCGGCCTTTGGACCGAACAAAGTTGCCTAATTTTCTTAAAATGAAAGGTATTGATGCACACATTTGTCGTCAAGCATTAAAAATCACCTAACTTTCGCCTTGGAGGAGGCCTATACCCGAGAAGGGACCAAGTCTTCTTAAATACTATAGCATTTATTATTTTATTATTTTTGTATATTTGGAAGGCATGGAAATAAAGGCTAAATAAAAATAAATAAATAAATAACTTTCGCCCCTCTCAACATATTGAACAAAATTGTGAAATCTAATATGAGTCCATCCAGCCGTTCTACCCAAACAATTTGCTATTTTTTTTAAATGATAGTTATTTACCCATTTTATATGTATTTGTCATCATCATCATCATAAGCCGAAAGACGTCCACTGCTGGACAAAGGCCTCCCCCAAAGGATTTCCACGACGACCGGTCCTGCGCTGCCCGCATCTAACGGCTTCCCGCGACCTTCACCAGGTCGTCGGTCCACCGCGTGGGAGTCACTGGTGACCACCACTATACTTTCATCCCGACGGGACTTTACGGTTTCAACAAATTTTACAAGTTATGTTTTATTCGCTCATATGATTCAAAATAGTCATAAACCCCAATTTATTTAAATAGATATTTTGTTTATTATCAAAACAATAAACAAAATAATTACTGTCGCTCACCGGTGATCACCACGGCGCACACCAGTGGAAATCTTCATTTCTGCCCCGCAGGGCCGTGAGGGTCGCGGCGCCGGCTACACCCCCGCGCTCTTCTGGGAAACCACCAGAAGCTCTGCGCTTGACACATTACCGTTATTACCACGGTACCGACACGGACATTATTGACACGGTACCGCAGTACCGTTATTATCTAGATAGTAATCGCACGAAAGATCACGCGCACACGTTTATTTTTCCCATTTCGATTATTTTTAGTGCAAGTTTAACCCTGTTCGGAAGAACCGGAAGCATCTGCCAAAAGATGTTGTAAATGCTAAGCTGAAGTGAGGTCAATTCGTGGCTAAGAAAAGCGGTGAAGGTATAACTGTCATGAAGTGGAAGGAAAAGAGAGACGTATTTCTGCTGTCAACAAAACATTCAGTGCAGTTTCAAAACATCTGAAAGCGTAACAAAGTTATTTCCAAAACGAAAATAGTCATTGACTATAAAGGTGCCAGAGGGACTGTTGATCTTTTTTATCAAATACCTGCTTACTCAACTCCACTACCATTAAATGGTACAAGAAGTATGCAATCAACCTGCTCCTGAATACAGCAGTGGTCAATGCACTCGTCTTGTATCAAAGTGTCACTGGCAAGAAAATGTAAATGGCAGACTTCCGGCTGGTATTATTGAAGACGTTTTGCACTCAAGAAGATGTTCCAGTTGCAAGACCTAAAATAATGGCACACGGACTGCAACAAAAAGAAGTGCCAGCCAGAATAAGCAGGCGAACATATTGTGTAAATTGTTACATAATTAACGTTGCGTGTTGTAGTAGTAAGTTGGCTAAAAACAAAACTAAAAAGGTGAGGATGTGTGGCCCACAATGCCCGTAAAAACCTTCTCTTTGCATACCTTGCTTCAACGTCCTTCATCATTGCTTAGACACATCTCTTGTATAAGCCAATATTCATAAGAAAGTTGCAGTTAATTGTAATTGTTTTAATTATTTTAAAGTTTTCTTTGTTTATTATTTACTTAGGTGGAAGAGTTAATAATTACCTAACGTATATAAAACGTTTCCACATAATCTATATATATATATAAAAATGAATTGCTGTTCGTTAGTCTCGCTAAAACTCGAGAACGGCTGGTTTTTAATAAAAAATATAATTTGCAACTTTCTTTTGTTTCCAAACCACATATTGAATAACTTTGCCAAAAAATCGTCTAAGTCTCTTATCTAATACTTATCTCCAGTCACCTCAAACTTCAATCTCTTCAATCAATTTTTTTTTCATTACTATATAAATATAGTGATGAAAAAATTTCATACAATTATACAAAACAATAATCATCATCATATCTGCCGAAAAACGTCCACTGCTAGACAAAGGCCTCCAAAGGCTTCCACGACGATCGGTCTTGCGCTGCCCGCATTCAGCGGCTTCCCGCGACTTTCACCAGGTCGTCGGTTTACCGCGTGGAAGGCCGGCCTACACTACGTTTTCCAAAAATAGGGTGACAATAATGCAAAAAAAAAAAAAATCTTTAGGGTTACCACACGAAGATTTTTTGAATTTACCGCGGTTTTTCAGGACGCGCTTTCGTTGGCCAGACTCTACGATTTAAATCATTCATCATCACAATATAAGCTCATAAACGTCCCCACCGTGGAGCTCAAGCTTACCCTGAATTAGGGCGATCGGGCCTTACTCGACCACGCCGGCCCAGTGCGGGTTGGTCGACTTCACACACAACCTGCGAGTTTCTCCGCAGGCGTGTGCAGGTTTCCTCACGATGTTTTCCTTCACTGTAAGAGCGTTGGATAAACGTACATATGAAATCTAAATTCGAAATCACATTGGTACGTGGCAGGATTCGAACTACGCCCTCCCGGAGAGGAGGCGGCGCCCCTAGCCGTAACGCCACCGATGCTCTTTAAATTATTAATCAAGAATAAAACCTTTTTCTATAGTACCTATATATTTTTTTTTATATTGTACTTTACTTGTAATTGTATAGTATGTGCAATAAAGATCTATAACAAATCAATAAGACCCGATCACCCTAATTCAGGGTAGGCTCGAGCCCTGATGGGTATATGAGCTTATTAAGAAGTGCAATAAAGATAATTTGTTTTATCTTTTTTTGAAATGATAGTACAGTTTTGACAAGTAGTAAGTAAAAAAAAAGCGCGGTCATTTAAAAAACATAGTACATTTTATGAGTAGTTGTTGTGCTTTCATTTGGGTGTTGGAAAGAAAACGAAAAGTGCTTGGAGGATGTATGAAAGGTAGGCGTGAACATTTAACGCGCACATTATGTAATCTGTGACATTATCGCACACTGCGCAACATCGATGGCGGGCCACTTGCGGGTTGCCCACCGCGCATCATCACCATGAAAAAGAAATGCTGCGGATCAGCAAGGGTCCTCCTCGTGACTCATGTCATGACATGAATCATCTAATCATCATCATCATTCGAGTACAATATCAGTTTCGTTCACACTGTAGATATGCAAAAAAATAGTCAGTATCGCGTTCCATATTAATTTCCAATAACTGTTGATAACGGTCAGCGTACATTGTCTTCAAACAATTACGTGGGTACCCACCTACCCACAATCATACGCATTGTTCTCAAGTCATTGTTCCTAACCCGTATGCACATCCGCACTGATGAAAGGTATACAAATACAATTCTAATCTGATTGATCCATAATTGTTGATTGTAAATAATACAAAATAAAAGTATAAACTCTCACTAAAAAAATAAAATTACCCGCCAACATTCGCGACTGCCCCTCTGTTAACTCTTTTAAAATCAAACTTAAAGAGCATCTTCTTTCCCTACAAAACGTGTAAGTTTATTTGTATAGTACATTTATTTTAGTAAGAATAGTAAGTATTCTATTTTTAGGTATGTATTATGTATAATATTAATTTCATTACTATCGGCATGTATTATTTATGTGAGTAGATCAAGTTAGTTTAGATTATATTATATTGGTATTTTATTTAGTATAATTTTAGGTACACACACATAGTTTTGCCCCCGTCCTTTGAATTCTCATAACACCCAGTAAGGTTGGATGGAAGAGATCTCTTATAGAGATAAGTCCACCTTTGTATACGTCCTATCTACGTGTTTTTCATGTAAATTTTTGTGTGCAATATAAATATACATAATATATGTATATCCAAGTGCGATACGGACTCCCGCACTGAAAGGTTCCGTACTAAAAAAATATGGGTATTTGGTTTTGACCCTACAAACATCAAGTACAACAATCGGATTGAAAGGACGAAGTTAACGTAAAAAAATATTCTTCCATACATAATTCCATGCAATAAATTGTACAGCCACCCTTCATTGCCTTACGATTACGTATCGGGCGTATACAAACCAACAAAAAATATTACGCTTACTTAGTAGGAAAAAAAGTAGGACTTGATGAAAAATTTTAAAATTCGTTATTTTCTTGGGACGTACAGCGAAATCTTAGTAATAAGGTCCTGTTTTTACCCTTTAAATTAAGGTAAAGGAAATTAAGGTTAAGGGTAAGGAACCCTAAAAATTAAGATAGGTAGGAGAAATAAAAAAAAATCGAGGAGTAGCTGTGTCGAGGACACGGCCGTATGTTTTAAACGTTGTGCGATCCAAGCCTTGAACATGGGTAGAATATAAAAAAATTAAAAATTTTGAAAAAAACCCACGACGGTAAAAATCTCATCGAAAAAGAATAAAATAACTCAAAACCCCCGACTTAACTTAATAGACGTAAAAATACTTTCTAAAAAAGAGTTGACATCTCGAGAAATCGGTAAAAGATATACTTAAGTACCTAAACAATGAATATCGATGTTTACAGTTTTTTCCTAACGTGTCTGTTTCTCTAAGATATACTTGGATGTAGCGATAATAATTTTACCATAATACATAACCGAGGAATATCCGTCGGGGGCTGCCTTTCCTATATGAAATTTCAACAAATATTTAATCATACTCATAAGTGTATTTTATGTCGTCGTTAAACATCTACAATTCTTCAATAATTGTATTCACGTCACTAGAAAAACTTTAGCTGGTTTAATGGCAGCCCCCGACGGATATTTATTAAACATTGTAAACAACCAAATTAATGAACGAATGACAATAATAGTTCATTTCATTTATTCTTATTCCTCAGATTCAAAGTTCGCTAGCCGAGTGTAAATGTAAAAAAAATATGTTTAAAATCGTTAAAAAGTTTCAAATTACTTAGATTACCGTACTTTCAACTTTGGTAAGTGACTGACTTTGTTTTTTGTTTTGCGAAATAGCGCATTTCGCGCGTTTCTGGCAGTTGTACGATAATTTTTCACTTGCACTCATCAGGCAACCATGCGCGGGCCCAGTGCGGGTTGACCGACTTCACACAAAACCTTTGAGTTTCTTCGCAGGCGTGTGCAGGTTTCCTTACGTACGATGTTTCCTTTCACCGCAAGAGCGTCAGATGAACGTACATAATCTAAATACGAAAAAACATTGGTAAGTGGCAGGGTTCGAACCACGACCTCCCGGAAAAGAGATAGCTGCCCTAACCGTTACGCTACCGACGCTCTGGTTACTTTACATTTATATTACTGTTACATTTTACTCTATCATTAAGGCGAGGCACCGGTGGAGAAGCGGAGAAACCCTTTTGCTAGATCAAATTTTTTGGGTAATTACTACTTAATATCGGTCATGCAAAAAATATTGGACATACTTAAGGATATTGCCTGAAGAATGTGCTAATATGTTACACGATAACAAGTCTAAAACGTCTAAAAAATGTCTAAAACGAATTGTTTATTAATGAAATTTCTAAATTTTCACATAGCTTTCATACAGAGATATTTCTTTTTAAGTACTACAGAGAATCTGCTAAAATTTAGTTTTTAAATTGAAATACTAAGAGAAATAAAAACGTAAAACATTTGAAAAAGTGCAAAAGTGTGGTTATTTTCATGACTCTTTACACATAAAGGAAAAAACAGAGACAACTGTTTTACAAATGCCTCGCCTTAAGCTGAGAGATAGGGATAAAAATAAACTTGTGTTTAGAGTTAAAATAATACCATACTAAAAGAACACAGTTAGTTAGGTACCTATCTCTAAGCTTAAAGTTAAAACTGTCACTAAAAATCTCATTATTTTCTTGATTCAAAACTTGATTTTAGGTAGTTCAATTTAAAAAGACTAAAGCAACAAGAATTTCCGAGTATGGGCCATTCCATAAATAACTTGCAAATTGCTTTCTTAATTAGGTTCAAAAAACCAGTTACAAGCCCATTTTAATTTTGTTGAAAAAAAAAACGATAAAAAATATAATGAGAATTTTAATAGGCTCTATATCTCTCATTAATACCTGTATCTGTTATCGGCGACGGCTAACGATATATTGTCGATATTTATTGTTTTGTGTTAATTAAATTTGCTTGCTTTCATTATAGCGAATTAATGAAGCCGATCTGGGTTATAAAAAAACTGTGACTACGTTATTTTAATAATTTATGATTTTCATAATACAAAGGCTTAGGTTCCTGGTGCAAAAGCAATACCAGCGTGGCAATGCTGCGAGCCTAATGGAAACCTTTGTACCAGGAACGATTATGGGTGGATTATTTTAATTATTTATTATTAGTTCTGTATATTAAGTTATTCTAAGTTTTTTTACATTATTGTACATAGTTTTTAAAGTTTTACTAGTGTAAATGTTCTGTAGTGTACCCTAACACAGGCTTTGATCTTTTTGGGACACTACTGTGTTTCACCACATGCTTAGTATAGGCTGTCTGGTGGGAACCTTTGTACCAGGAACGATTATGGGTGGATTATTTTAATTGTTTTTTATTAGTCCTGTATATTAGGTTATTCTGAGTTTTTTAACCTTATTGTACATAGTTTTTAAAGGTTTACTAGTGTAAATGTTCTGTAGTGTATCCTAACACCGGCTTTGGTCTTTTTGGAACACTACTGAGTTTCACAGCATAGGCTGTCTGTAGCACTTATCTTGATTTTTTTATCTTTTATTTGCTTTTTGTCGTTGGTGATGGTAAATGTGTACATACTTTTTATGTAACAATAATAAATAAATAAAAATAAATAAATAATAATAATCAGTAACTGAGTATACTCAAAAACTTCTGGTTATTGTTGTTACATTGATAACAAGGCAATAATTAGAACCTACACTTTCTACCCACGTTATTCCCAAAATAAGTTTGTTTAGTGGGCGTTAATTATTCTAATAATAGGGCGATGATGCCTATCATTGAAATACCGTTTCTCAAACAAGTTTATATTTACTGGCACGAATCATGGGAACTATTTGAAATTACATGTTCCCAAGTTGCGTTAGCTTCTTGATTAGGTGCATCATTAACTTTGTCTGTTTGTTAGTTACGATCAGATAACGTGAGACACGGTAGCGATGGGAAGTGTTTACTTATTTTTATTGCCGATTTATCGATAGATGTTACTATTTTCATACGTTCCTAATCAGAATATAAGAGTTGCTTAATTTTATAGTTTACATTAGAACGTAGAAAGCGTCAGCGCAGGACCGGTCGTTGTGGAAATCCTCGGGGAAGGTCTTTGTCCAGAAGTGGACATTTATCGGCTGATATGATGATGATGATGTAGAAAGCGTCGGTGGCTCAATCGGTAACGACACGGTCCTCTTAACCAGAGGTCAAGGGTTCAAATCCGGACGGCCTATGTACCACTGAGTTTTTCGAAACCGATTGCTTTAACGGTGAAGGAAAACATCGTGGGAAACCTGCACATCTGATTCCAGATGCGTATGAAGGTCGCGTTGCGCACGTCCGTAGGTTTAAATCTAAAATGCCCTACACGTGATCGCGGGTGATGCTAAGTACAACACCAGGCAACCGCCGTCGTCTATCTCTTGAATAGCATCGGTTAGTTGTGCAACACGATAAGAGAGAAGAGAGATTAGAACGGAATTAATCACAGTATGATAATCATTCCTTTTTGGACAGTATAAGAAATGTAATGAAAGGGCTAAATTACAAGTATGGTCCTCTTCAATAAAATACATAAATAAAAATGTGTCATACCTACTCCTTTAAAGGTTAAAGGCTCTACACTCGAAGTTGTTACCGAGTGTACCTGGGACAAACAGTCCAGTTAGGTAGGTCCAACTTCGAGAAAGCGATTAATCGTCGAAGCCAACTCGGCTGGGCAGCGTTCGGGAAGCTTCGCAATATCTTTACGTCCCAGATACCGAAGTGTCTTAAGACCAATGTCTTCGACCAGTGTGTGTTGCCAGTGATGACATACGGAACTGAGACATGTTCGCTTACTGTGGGCCTCATAAGAAGGCTCAAGGTTACCCAAACGGCAATGGAGCGTGCTATGCTCTGAGTTTCTCTACGTGATCGAATCAGAAACGAGGAGATTCGTAGGAGAACCAAAGTAACCGACTTAGCTCTCAGAATTGCTAAACTTAAGTAGCAGTGGGCGGGGCACATTGCTCGTAGAACAGATGGCCGTTTGGGTAGTAAAGTTCTCGAGTGGCGATCTCGCACCGGAAAACGTAGTGTAGGCAGGCTTCCTACTCGGTGGACCGATGACCTGCTGAAGGTCGCGGGAAGCCGCTGGATGCGGGCAGCGCAGAACCGGTCGTCGTGGAAATCCTTGGGGGATATGATGAAATTTAAACACATTTATCTTTTAAACACAGGTTGCATGTATGCTTGTATCTATTTCGTTGCATTTCCTGCCGCAACTATGCTCTTTGATAGAAAAGCAATTAAGAGTGCATCTACCCTGTTTCTTATAGAGCGGTCCCCTTTTTGCTGCACACAGCTTTTTGTTGCGGCGTCCCGTTCGAAGAATGAGGCGCGTGACAGCTCGCGGGTGCTGCGCCTATCTCTTCAAAACAATCATGTCACGCAAAAAACACTTCATTTTTGTCCAAAGAATTTGAGTTCCTAACATCGGGAGTTACAGTTCAATCCACTTTGGCATACTTACCATGAAAAACATGTCAACAGAAAATGCATAGTAAGAACATTGAGACACAAAACGCGTCCCTGATTTTCGACTTTGCTGCGTCAATATTAGGTAGGTTTAGGATTCACCAGGTAGGTGGATTTTGGATTTGTTTTTGTGTAGCGGACAACGGAACGATCGAGCGCTCGCTCTCTGTAATAAAACGACACGATGGAACGGTCAATGTGTCTCGTGCCACAATTTTTGTTGTTTTACGTTCCTGGTCAAAAGGAAGCCCTGTTTTTATCAGTGGACTGTATTTTTTTGAGGACGTCGCGTCGTCGAATGTCGTCGATGTAGTGGCGTGATTTACATTACAATGCAAAGAGAAATATGTATAATGTACATACCTACTTTTCTGTACACACATACCTATTTTTGTACTTTATGTTTCTCTGTATGTACTTTTACATACGGAACTGAGACTTGTCGCTTTCTATGGACCTCATAAGAAGGTTTAAGTCACCCAAAGCATAGTTAAAGGAAAAAAATAGTAGGTTGTCTTCATACAATGGGACATCGCGCGGTTTGTATGTGTGCGCGCCCCAGTAGGCACGCACCATACGCACGCACACCGTTTGTACGTATTAATTGTGTTATTTGTTCTTACACAAAGACCATATAAATTTTAGGGAACTAGAATATTTCTTTAGACTTTAAAGTAATATTCTAGTTCCTCTAAAGTTTAGAGTAACACCTCTACAGTGTTACAAAATTGGTGTAAGTAACCACCCGATACCTGTGGCTTTTATTCATCATACTGATAAAAATATTATGAAGACTTAGAAAATTCGCAAAAAATATTTTAGGTATCTTCATATAATTTATTGACAGCTGATTGACCAATTTTGTGCATCATTTCAAACAGTATGTAAATAAATTGATGCAAGACCCGTTAACTAGGAGTTCTACCATCATACTGAACAACTTTCCCCAAGGAAACCAATTTGGACCCTCCATACTAAAATGCGAAAAATTGGTTGATCAGCTGATCGATTTGTAGGACGAGTAAATATTTTTTTGGCGTTTTCAGCACAGTCGTAGAACAAAAGTTGTTCAGTATGATGAGGAGAAGCCCTGGCTGGACCTACACCAATTTTTTTACACCCTGTATAATGTGGATAGTATTTGTTTAATCCTTTTTGCTATAGGCTACAATTTCCTCGTAAGCATCACCTATTATTTAAATTTAGAGGACTATTCTATCTTGAATCGAATGCATCGACTATTTTGCAATCTAACGTCAATACTCACAGAATATCTAAATGGCTGAGATGTGGTCTCAGAGACAGTTTCTCTGCTAATCGAGATGAAATTTGCATTTGCCGGCAACCCGCCTGACTTAAATAGCGTACTCACATGGTAACTGCGGTCTAAGTTTGCAGAATTGATTTAGCGTTTATTAAGGCGAGGCACCGGTGGACAAGCGGAGAAACCCTTTTGCTAGATCAATTTTTTTGGGTAAGTACTACTAAATATCGGTCTTGCAAAAAATATTAGACATACTTAAGATATTCTCTGAGGAATGTGCTAATATGTTACGCGATAGTGTGTACTTTACTCGATCATAAAAAATCACAAAAACAGGTCTAAACGTCTAAAAAAATGTCTAAAACGAATTGTTTATTAATAAAATTTCTATATTTGCACATAGTTTTTATATGGAGATATTTATTTTTATGTACTACAGAGAACCTGCTAAATTTTAGTTTTTCAATTGAAGTCATAAGAGAAATAACAACGTAAAACATTGAAAAAGTGCGGTTATTGTCTTGACTCTTTACACGTAAGGGAAAGAACAGAGACAACTGTTTTACAAATGCCTCGCCCTAAAACTAAGGTGGACTTTTGTTGATTGTAGTCGTTTAGCTGAAAATATTTTGTGCATATATTCATAGCAAGGCAAATTTAGTAAAGCAGCACTTACGTACAAACCTAGACTTGTTGGTATCTAATGGTGTAGATTACTTAGTATTCAGCATAGTAGCTTAGTATACATCATATCAGCCGAAGGAAGTCCACTGCTGGACATAGGCCTCCCCCAAGGATCTCCACGACGACCGGTTCTGCGCTGCCCGCATCCAGCTTAGTATATATACAGGTGTAAAAAATAGGTGTAGGACCCGTTAACTGGGGCTTCTACTTATTATACTGAAAAACTTTCCCCATGAAACCCATGTCAATTCGCAAAAAAATTCAAAGCTCCATACAAAAATGAACAACATTGTTCGATCAGCTGATCGTTTTGTATGAAGAGGTTCATCTTTTGTTGCGATTTTAGCAAACTCGTAGAACAAAATTTGTACAGTTTGATGAGTAAAAGCCCCAGTAACAGTTAATGGGTCCTACACCAATTTTGTTACACCCTGTATGTAATATATTCATACATTTAAAAGTTCATAATTTTTAAACTTTAAAATGTCTCTTATTATTTTTTTTATAAAAGCGTCGGTGGCTCAACCGGCAACGACTCGGTCCATCTAACCAGAGGTACCGGGTTCAAATCTGGACGGCCAATGTACCTAAAAACGTATAATTCTCAGAAAAACCTTTCATTTGATACCCATATCATGGGGGAGAACAAAAAATAACTGGTCCGCCATATTGGATTTAGAATGACCGTCCCTCAGCAGTGCTTTATCAAACTAAACGTGTGCCTGTGCAAAAATGCAGCTCATTCGGACACCGGGAAATGGGTAAAACTTATTAACTTGCCAATTTTAAAGTGGACAACTTACATACGAACATTGCAAGTTAAATAAAAAAAAATATTTATTTACTTTGCACTTTTGTGTTTGGGTCATAGGATTACACCATCGTACCAAATTTCACCTGATTTGGTCTAGTAGATTCGGAGCAAACTGGCTGTGGCAGACGGACGGACAGACAGACAGACGCACGAGTGATTTTATAAGGGTTCCGTTTTTTTCTTGTTGTACGGAATCCTATAAAAGTAAAAAAAAGAAAAAGAAATGAAAGACTCTGCGTCTTCACTCTTCGTTCATCATGCGAACGGCCAAGGACTGGAATTCCCTTCTGGCGTCTGTATTCCCAAATATTCAAGACAAGAGTGAATAGGCATTATTTGAGTTTGCGTGTCACATAGTCGGCTGTATCGGCACTTACCATCAGGTAAGGTGCAGCCAAACGCACTCAAATTTTCAATAATAATAAAAAAAAGACATCATAGAAACAATTAGCATAAAGACATATGCTCACGTTGCCAGTGCCAACCTGGACCATTGACCAAATGGCTCAAATGGACTGTCCAGCTAGTACCAGACCAGGCTAAGACCAGAACACCTTTCTAATAGAAATTCATGGCGGAGATAGGCGTGAACCGATTTCTCCGAACTAACCCTTGAATATTATATTGTTGGAAGAACGATTCAAATGGAAACAATGTTTATGTACGACATTATTATAGAATATTTTCACATTGTCATTCTTGCTTAACGTAACTAAGTACCTACTTTGGATTCACGGAGAAAATGTCGAGTTTCGATAGGTACAAACAAAGTATAAGTTCGTTTACTGAATTAACTGCAGCTTTGACGGCTCGCGACAAAGACTCTGTCAAATATCCCTGAGTACTATCGCGCCGTCCGCTGCGCCGCCGATGACGTTGTCAGCGCCGCGATTGAACTGAGAGCGGCCCCTTTGTCGGAGTGTTTGAATGTCGCCGCTGCCGGCTCGCGGCATTCATCAAAGATGCAGTTAATTTAGCGAACGAAACACATTTTTATAGGTACCTAAATAATAGACACGTTTCTTGTATGGGGATCCCGTAATTTTTTCACTTTTCGTTTTTTTTTGTTACGTGTCAGAAAAACTGTAATAGCAACACATATTGTGTAAAAACTTTAAGCAGATACAGGTCGCGCCAAACTTTATTACGGCTCTGAAGTTGGTCGCAAGACGCGTTGCAGTAGCAAAGTTTGGGACCTTTGGGTGTTAGTAGGACGTAAAGGTACCTACTGCTCGGTTATACCGGCGCAGTACGCACTCGCATTACACTTCAGATCAGTAATAAAGTTTGGCGCCCACCTGTAATTACGAGTATTACGGTTTCCTGTAGATTTTTATTTTTTTGCCAGGTGTTGATTTTTTGTTAACTCTGATAATGATTTTGTGACTCTGACCACTATATAACTAACTACTTTTACCTCAAATCAAAATAAATGTTAGTAATTACGTGCAGGGCTAGGGAGGGATTAATGAAGAAATAATTTACTCCATGATTCTCCTGACCTAGCTTGTATCGTCTACAGAAAAATCTATAAAATGATAAAATTTCACACTTTATAAGGGGGGAGGGATCGAGCGCCCTGTGGGAGGGATAACAGAGTTGTGTCTTTATTATACATTCATTTCTTAATTAATCCCTCCCTAGCCCTGCACGTAATTACTACCTTTTATTTTGATTTTAACCGCCTCCGTAGCTCAGAGGCAAAGTTCACTGGCTTTACACAGGAGGTCGCGGGTTCGATTCCCGGCGGGGTCAATTGTAAGACTCGGTTTGGTTGGTGGTAGGGCATTTTCTAAGCCCGCCTGGCTAGCTACCACCATCTTATCTAAGTCTTGCCGCCAAATATCAATGTTGATATCATTGGTGTGTTCCGGCATGAAGATAAGATAGCCAGTTCCCCATTGCGTTGGGGTATCTTGGTAAGCCCGCTTCCATCTTCGGCAACATCGTCACTTACCACCAGGTGAGACGTTGTCAAGGGTTTACCAATTGTGAATAAATAAAATAAATAGATTCGAGGTATAAGTAGTTTCCAAGCTATACCACTTATGGAATTTTATCGAACGTTTCTGTGCTTTGCAAGGTGCACGTGCCTACTACGTACGCACCACTAGATGGCAGTCGTGTCAGACGGCTTGAAAGCTGCTGACAGTAGTATTCGTCACTAGCCCTACAAACTCCACTAACCATCAGGGCTTCAGGGCTCCCATGTGTAAAGTATGGTCTGAACTACCTGAGTTTGTAAAGAGACCCGTGGCCCAGCAGTGGGGGAGGAGAGAGGGGACATTTAAGGGTTTTTAACCAACTAGGTACTGAAACAGAATCGCTACGCTGCGGGAAACAAAAGAATAAAAATGTTATTCTGCATAATATTTATTTTTTCTCGTTTTGTAAGAATTTTATTTTTCACGTATTATCCTTACTAATATTATAAATGTGAAAATGTGTTTGTTTGTTTGTTACCTTTTCACGCTTCAACGCCTTGACCAATCTTTATGAAATTTGGCATGCAGGTAGCCTGTGTCACAGGGAAGGACATAGGCTACTTTTTATCCCGGAAAAATAGCTTAATCTGATGCAGTTCCTGAGGGAACTAAAACAATACTCGATTGTTGTGATTTTTTGCACAGAGATGGTTGAGTAGATGGGAAACGACATAAGTTACTAGTCACCCTTAAAGACAGTCATAAAAACGATGTCCACGCGGGCGGAGCCGCGGGAAAAAGCTAGTAAAAAATATAATCATTTTAATGAAATTTAAAGGCTGATAATATTAACTTTGCCAGTCATGTATGCAGAACAGACTCTATTTATTATCCACAGTTGATAAGCCCATGGCATCATCTCACCTGATGTTAAGTGACGATGATGCCGAAGATAGACTTAACAATATACATATACCCAATGCAATGGAATCTCATGTTGAAGACTAAAAAAAGAACACTAGCAATAATTATTTTTATTTAACCCTAATTTCGCATTTTGGTCCTTCGAGCCGGACAGTTCTTTAGTTTATTAATAGATCATAGTTGTTGATTTAAAAATAATTTAGTTTAGTTTTAGAATTTATTGTAATGCAAAGTAAAAAGAAGTATTGCAGGTACCTATGTGATAATAAATCATGCCAATTATATGTGGAGACAACGGTATCCCACCCGTCTCGTGAGTTATAGCGTTACAGTCCGCTGCAGTAAATCAATAGAAAGTGGGTGCAGACTGGACGCTGGGACAGCCACATAATTACGTTGCATGTCAACCTTTAAAGGTGTGGGTAAATACTTATTGAGCCAGAATCATAGAATCTGACAAAGTGTTCAAAGTGGTTTTTAAAATATAAATTATGATTTACTAGATTGTACCTTAAGCTATGCGTATCCTTTTTGTATGTAGAGGTATGTATAAATGCTTTATTGCACACAAGGAATTATTACAACATGGTTTTATCGTTCCGAAAGGCAAAGAAAGAATAATCCACGGTCTCAACTTAATATATAGGGTTTTAACAAAGGTATGCACTTATTTTAAACCGGAACTTGTATTCATGAAACTAAACAACTATTTTATTATTTTAAACCGGAACTTGTATTCATGAAACTAAACCTATAGTCAATTCGCAAAAAAATTTTTGGACTTCTCAAGGCAAATCAATCAGCTGGCAGGCAAACTTTGTATGGAAGTCCAAATAAAAATTTTGCGAATTGTCCATGGGTTTCTTAAGGAAAGTTGTTCAGTTTCATGAGAAAATGCTCTAGTTAAAAATGAGTACATACCTTTCTTAAGACCCTGTATAAATAGATATGTTATAAATATGAGTAGATCGATAGATATATAATAATATTTGTTTCTATATACAGGGTGTAACCAAATTGGTGTACGTCCCATTAACTGGGGCTTCTACTCGTCATACTGAACAACATTTGTTCTACGACTTTGCTGAAATCGCAAAATAAAATTTACTCTCCATATAAATCGATCAGATAATCGACCAGTTTTGTAAATTTTAGTATGAAGGGTCCAATTTTTTTTTCGAGATTTGACTATGGATTCCTTGGGGAAAGTTATTCAGTATGATCAGTAGAACCCCTAGTTAACGTTTCCTATACACCTATAAAGTATAAATATGACTTTTGTAACTGTAAGTATTCTCGTCTAGATCAAAAGGGGAACATCTGTGCTAAATTTCACTTTCTAGGTGAAAAGGTACTAATTGTAAGGTAATAGGTACTAATTATCTAAAAGACACCCTATTCAATTGGCGTCATTTTATTGTGAGTGTAAACCTATAATTTGTTATCCTCAAAGACTACATTGAGGATGCAGAAGAAGTTTTAATCGTTGTCATTAAACGTCTAAAGCCTTCGACGATAGTTTTAATCAAAAGCGCTGGTAGGTAGCAAAGCACCTACATAAAATACCATAGAAACTAGTAGTAATTCGAAATGATACCGATTAGATCCTAATAAAGTAGCATCGGCAGTTATCGTTAGAACGTAATAGTACAAGTCGGTACATCAAAGACGGAGAAACAGTCCCACGAACTTTGAAGCATAAACAGGGTGTAAATAAATCCGGCAGGGGTGTGTATAACTCTGCACCTTAGGTTTTATGCAGCTACATAGGTTTTTTTGATAGGTTAGTCTACTAATTACATTTGTATTTTTTTCTTGTATCTTTGAAATGCCTTAAGATGATATTTGGCTTCAATTTGAACTTGTTAGCTTTAGCCGTTCCTGGTAAAAGTGGTCTTAACATGACAAGCATACAGTACAGACGGACATTTAAGTGACCCTTTATGAGTTCATTATAGAATATATGTCACGGCTAAAGGTGGGTGTGAACATAAACTTAAGATTAGCCGGCTAAAGTTGTTTAGGTAAAGTTTGATTATTACATCGTTGGTATTCGGCGTTTAGCCGTACACAACAAGGTCTACCCAACACTGACTGGGTAATGTTTTTTGGATGGTGAGCGAGCGAAGCGAGCGATATTAGGTCGGGTCAGGTTTGATTAATTTTACAGTCGAAGAACCTAGCGAAGCGAGGCTCCCCCCCTGGGTAAAGTTTAACCGGCTAATCTTAAGTTTATGCTCACACTCACCTTAAGTCGTCACATATACATATATCCTTTAAAATGAATTGGTCTTGGGTCTTTGTCTAGTATACTGAAACTGGGGCTTCATTATCATCAAAATAATTAACCTTTAATACATAAATCCATACATAAGGCCATCGAGAAGCATGGCGAAGCTCTCGCTGTGTCACTCGACACCTCGAAGGCTTTTGATAGGGTCTGGCACGCTAGCCTTATTGGCAAGCTTCCTTCTTATGGTCTTCATTTGGGATTGTGTAACTGGGTAGCTGATTTCCTGAGGGAACGGTCTATTCGAGTGGTCGTTGATGGCTGTTCCTCAGACCTATTGGCGATTGATGCCGGGGTACCTCAGGGATCTGTTCTTTCCGCAACACTATTTCTGCTTCACATAAACGATCTGCTGAAACCCGGTTTAATTGGTTATGCAGACGATAGCACGGTTGTAGAAAGATACCTGTCCAGTGCACGAGCTAACAGCGCTGATACGCTGTTTCTGAGAGAGGCCATGATAGAGCGCATAAACCTATCACTTCAGACAGTGTCTGAATGGGGTGATTCCAACCTCGTAAGGTTTAATGCCTCTAAAACACAGGCGTGTCTTTTTTCCGCCAAAAGGAGTCCATTCACCTTGACTCCAACTCTCCGGAATGAACCGATTCAGATATCTGACCACCTGGAACTCCTCGGCGTGGATTTAACACCCAATCTTAACTTAGGTTGTTACATTGAGTCCAAGGCAAAAGTTGCTGCAATGAAGCTGGGCATTCTCTCTAAGGTGAGACGGTACTTCACACCTGGACAGCTGCTTACCTTGTATCAAGCACAGGTCCGCTCATGTATGGAGTACTGTTCACACTTATGAGATGGATCAGCCCGCTATCAGCTAGATACCTTGGACGCCATTGACCGGCGCGCACGGAGACTCATTGGTGACGACGAGCTAGTCAATGACAAGCTCCAAAGCCTTGAGCATCGCCGCAAAGTCGCCTGTCTATCGGTATTCTATCGAATTCATTTCGGAGAGTGCGCGCAAGAACTTCACGACCTCATTCCCCCTGCTCCATTCCACCGTCGGTCAACGAGACGCAGGGAGGGGTTGCACCCCTTTGTTGTTGATGTTCCACCTTTTCGCACGAATCGTTACGCTTCTTCATTTATTATGCGTACAGCGCAGGAGTGGAACTCCTTGCCTGCGTCAGTGTTTCCCGATTCCTATAATTTGGGGATCTTCAAGGCAAGAGTGAATAGGCATTATTTGAGTTTGCGTGTACCATCCTCGACTGCATCATCACTTACCATCAGGTGAGTTGCAGTCAAACGCACTCAAATTTTTAATAAAAAAAAAAAAGGAAAAAAAAAATGACGCTTCTTTTAAACATAATTACAGTGAAAAACATCGCCCCCAACTACCCACCAGATTAATTCACAAATAATGGGGTCCAAAGGAATTTTATTCAGTTTGTATATTTCCCTCCGTTGTTGCTAGGTAATCGGTGAAACCCTGTATAGACATGATAGATTCCCATGATTGCCACTTAATTGCCCTTCGTATTTAATTGAACTGATCATTACAGTTTTTAACACTAAGTAAATAAACGTAGTTTAGAAAACTAATAGGTAATTGCGGCTGTCGAGCATTTTCATGGTATTAAGCTCTTGGAATCATCTCACCTGATGGTAAGTGACGATGTTGCCGACAATGGAAGCGGGCTTTCCAAGATTCCCCAACGCCTGGAACTGCTACCTAATCTTTATGCCGAAGCATATCAATGCTGTTATCATTGAGGTTTTGCGGCAAGACTTAGACAAAATGGTTGTACTAGCCGGGCGGGCTTATAAAATGCCCTACTATCTTCCAAACCATGTCTTGCAAAGTTGGATCCCGCCGGGAATCGAACCCGTGACCTCCTGACAACCATTACGCACAGAGGCGGTAATGTATAAGGTAACATTAAATACTTTAGCGACCTTAAATGGATCTTGGCCGTGTACAAGAAGACGCCACTCTTTTCGGTTAAAAACCCCCTATCAAAATTCAGTCAAATCGGAAAAACGTTACTTTCTGCGGCCATTTTGTTTTCCGCCCTTTTTTTATTGCACCAAAATTATTTAAGTTAAGGCACCACTTCTCTTTCTCTTACCGATTTGGCGAGCAGTAGATCATCTCCATGAATGTTTAAATATATTTCTATCACGTATGGCTAAGAACCATTCGAGTACCTAGATTCCAAACAAAAAAAACGCATTGAAATCGATCCACCCGTTTAGGAACTGCGATAATAGGAACATACACAAATACAGACAAATAGACATAGACTTCAAACTTATAAAAACCCTCTTTTTGCGTCGGAAGTTACTAAATATTTAGGGACAAATCACAGACGGTCATCTGACCCTATTAACTGAAAATATTTAGGGACAAATCACACACGGTCATCTGACCTGATTTGGTTGATTGTTAAACTTAATACATAGTAATTTATATATATTTAAATAACCAGGCACAGAGCAAACTAACCTATTCATGTCGAAAGTCGTAATTTAAGGCGATGCATTGGAGACTTTGGTCGTAGGGATCTCTATTTTTCTCAGCAATTACAAAACATATAAAAGAGACATTTTGTAACCTGATTCTTCATTTCAATAACTTCATTTTGTCAGTTGCCAAAACACGATTCGTTAACTTTTACGACAGAAAATAAATATATATAAAAAAAACCTCTTCTATAACAGAGATTTGCATTCTACAGAGAAACCAGACCGATTTAGTACTCCCGAATTTTCTTAATCGATAAGTCAACACTTCAATATGCCCATTGGATTTAAAAAAAAATAATTGTAGTTTTCAATTGAAACGAAAAAACATTGGAGAAGTGTAAAAAACTACGGGCCTAGCCACAATATAGAAAAGTAATCTCTATTGTGGCCTAGCAGTCAGGAGCGCTGACCACTTTGCCACTGATTTAGTAAGACGTTCTTCATATATAAAAGTCTAGCTGTTGCTCGCGACTTCGCCCCCGGGTCATATAGAGAGTGAGCGGGGTTTTTTTTGCCTATGTCCATCCTGAAATTCCATTGTAACTATTGGTACAAGATTTTTTTGTAGTTTGGAAGATTACCTCCTACATATAATCTTTACCTCTTTATAATATTAGTATAGATAGGCATAAGAATAACAACAAATAACTTTAAATTACTGTGCATTACCCCTCTTTTTTGAAAGTCGGGTAAAATGTATCCTATCTATGTCACGCACGGGATCTAACCATACCTTGCATTCTAAAATCCATCAAGCCGTTTAGAAGGTATCGTGGAATAAAGAAACATACATACATCATCACCATGACCATATTCCAAAAAACCTCCGCTACTGGACGAAGGCCTCCCTCAAGGATTTCTACTACGACACGACCAGTTCTGCGCTGCCCGCATCCAGCGGCTTCATGCGACCTTCACCTGGTCATCGGTCCACCGAGTGGGAGGCCTGCCTACGCTATGTTTTCCGGTGCGCGGTTGCCATACATATTAGACCTGAAAACAATAAACTTATTTTTTGTGGGCAGTCAAAATAAGAAATTCTTAACATCTTCTTACATAATTTAGAATCAAAAGTGGTTTTGATATAAATACTAAAAAGCTCGGCGGTAGTATTTTATAATTAACCATTAAATTAAGTTTAACAAACCATCACAAACTAGATGGACTGCTTTAGTTTTAATCCACTTTCTATCAGAGTTTAATTAGTTGGACCCGTTACTATAAATCATAGTGAAGTGTTTATGAAGCACGGCATTTTGTAACTCTTCTAAGTAACTGGATTGAATCCTCAACAGATATTGTCACAAAATATTTATGAATGCGTATGCTACGTAGTATCGTGTCTTAATTTAATAAATTAACAAAAAAAACGTACTTAAACTTACAGCATGTCCCAACTGGAGAAAGAAGAGTTGCAAGAGATAGGAATCAATGAAAATCGCTAGAGGAGGCCTTTACCATGAGGCACACTGAACTCCGAGATATATTATAAAAAAAAGAAAAAGAGGTGGCAATAATAATCCTTACTAATATTATAAACGCTAAAGTTAATATGCATGGATGAATGAATGTTTGTTACTCTTTCACGCAAACGTATCTGGATGAAATTTAGTAGGTAGACAGATTAAAACCTGAGTTAACATATAAACTACTTCTTTTCACGCTCACGAGCCACTCGCGGCTCGCGCACTGCGCATCCTCGGAGACAGTCATAGAAACTATGTTCACGAGAGTGAAGCCGCTGGCAAAAGCTAGTTAATAATAAGAATAAGCTTCAGGATAAAAGCGCTGTTGAAACTGAAATTGAATGCTACGTAGTATCGTGCTTTAATTTAATAAATTAACAAAAAAAAATACAGTCGCATAGCGCAAACACACACAAACCTAAGGAACTAGATTTAATTTTAATTTTATGCTAGAAAAGGATATAAAAAGCAAATAATAATACAAAAAATAGAAGAAGCAAAGCCTAGTGTTGGCATACTCTAACTGTCTCGATCCTGTTTCTACTTCACGTGTTAAATTTAGTCCACATAGAGACAGAAATTCTGAAATGATTGTAATGTTCAAATCGGAACAAGTACTATGACGGCCTTTACCAATCGTCAGGGGGCTGGCTAGCTCAGGGTAAGCTGTCTTCTTATATCTTATTAAGAAAATTATAAACTTTACTTTTACTTTTTTATTATACTTTATATTCTGCTGTGCCGGCTGGCTTTTTATTGGTATAGAATAAAACTGTATATAATTTGTAGCTGTTTAAGCAAAATTCAATTCGTCATCATCATCGTCATATCAGCCGAAGGACGTCCACTGCTTGACATAGGCCTCCCCCAAGGATTTCCTTTATTCAATTCGTATTCAATGAAAACAATGGGACTTCCGTCCTAAGCGAAGATCGAGTGCAGAATGTCTCCAGAAGGTTCCTGACAGCATTCTATTCTCAAAATCAAATTTTTAATTTACATTTAAATTGACACGCGGTTAGAACAATTACAAAGGAGGTGCGATACGCGAGTGTAGAATATTGGATCTCTACAGTACCTGTGTACATAGAATAATTTTACACAGGTGAGATACTAGTACCATAAACAAAGGTAATCTGTGACTATATTAAACTGTTTGGCCATTTTATGAACCAGAATGAAAGTAGAGCCTCTAATAAGACCCTGTGCTTTTATAATAAGTACATAAGTACATTGTTATATAAATAAATAAATAAATAAGTACTTTTTTAGTCTTCTATCTAATTACCAAGTAGACAGCTTTCATGCTCTATACTTTTATGTGTTCGGTCTTTTATAATTACAGAAATCGCGTAAGCTTTTATAGACAACGCAGATACGCAATTTTAATGTAACTGGGCTTTTAAAATGATGGCCATAAATTACAGGATTGCTTAATTACACTGTCCGGGTCCGGTTCAAAACTTGACGGAAGCTGGACTGGGTGGAATAGCTATTCACCGCCATAACTCAATATCATGGTCTAAATCTTCATCATATCAGCTCATATACGTCCCCACCGAGGGGCTCGAGCCTACCCTGAAATCTGAATTAGGGGATCGGGCCTTAGTCGACCACGCGGGCCCAGTGCGGGTTGGTCGACTTCACACACAACCTGCGAGTTTCTTCGCAGGCGTGTGCAGGTTTCCTCACGATGTTTTCCTTCACCGTAAGAGCATCGGATAAACGTACATATGAAATCTAAATTCGAAATCACATTGGTACGTGGCAGGTTCGAACCACGACCTCCCGGACCAAAGGCGGCGGCCCTAGCCATTACGCCACCGACGCTCTCAAGATTTCAATATGTGCTCCAAATCTTACCGCTATTATAATGAGAAAGGCCGGAAGGAAATCTAGGTAATTATTTTGCAGGAAAATAAGCTCATTTCAAAGAACCTTCATTTTTTTTAGGTAAAAGCTTTTAATAGGTAATAACTTTAATTATTTCGTATTATTCTCAGCAAATAATTGATACCCGTAAAATATCATTAGAGCGCCGGTGGCGTAACGGTTAGAGCTACTACCTCCTGTACGGGAAACGTCAATACAAAGGCGGATGCTATACAGACAGTAGCTGTTCTGTTACGCAGCCGGGTCCGAATATATAAATAATTACAAATAAGACTACTTACACAACAGACATTTGGAAATTGTCTGCACTGTGATCGGTTCCGAAAGACATTGTTTTAACAAAAATGGCTGCGATACAGAACAGTTTCAAAGGCTCTCCCCTTCTCAGAGCTGAGGAGATGGAGAAGGGCGAGGGGGGGGGGGGAGGCTTCGCGAGGCTCTTCGACAGTATAATCAATTAAACCTAACGAACCTATTATCGCTTTAATTGATTATAATAACTTATAGAAATTAATGCGACCACACCACAAGCCACTGTGTTCCAGCCATTAGCAAGATAATACAGCACAGACTATGAGTGTGTGTCGAATCTGCCTTTTCCTTCATTTATAGAAACAAATGCGGCTGCACTATAAACCGCTGTGTTGCAGCTGGGTTTGTACAGACAATAACTGCTTTAAGCCATCCGCAAGGTAATATAGCACAGTCTACGAGTATCTGTGTTGCATCCGCCTTCGTATTTAGGTTTGCGTTTGGGAGGTCGTGGTTGGAATCCTGTCACGTACCAATGTGTTTTCGAATTTCGATTTCAATATGTACGTATATCCTACGCTCTTAAGGTGAAGGAAAACATCGTGAGGAAACCTACACACGTCTGCGAAGAAATTCGAAGGTTGTGTCTGTTAAGTCGACCAACCCGCACTGGGCCCCGCAGACCCCTGTTTGAGGAATTGAAAGTGTTGCCGTTACCATTCATGTACATTTATGAACTTGTTTACTTGGTTAAGACAAATAACCACTGGCTCACAAAAACAAGAGATGTACATGTACGCACGTGCCGATAGAGATCCAAATAGATTGGTATACCACTCAAATCCCAGAACTGAGTATATTTCAGAAATTGTAATGTTATATGTGTTAAATTAAATGTTATATGTGTTAAAAAAATACATAAAGCGTTGCCTCATCAAACCAGCTCATATACGTCCACCGAGGGGCTCGAGCCTACCCTGAATTAGGGCGATCGGGCCTTAGACGACCACGCGGGCCCAGCGTGGTTGTTCGATTTCACACATAACCTTCGAGTTTCTTCGCAGGCGTGTGCAGGTTTCTTCACGATGTTTTTCCTTTACCGTAAGAGCGTGGAATAAACGTACATATAAAATCGAAATCCGACAACACATTGGTACCTGGCAGGACTCGAACCACTACCTCCCGGACAGAAGGTAGCGGCCCTATCCGTTACACCACCGAGGCACGCGTTGCCTATTGCTAATGACATCAAAGATTTACCTTTGACATCCTCTCGTGTACAATTAAAGCGTTGGTCAAAACGTAAAAATAATTATTCTATAACAGAGTTATTGAATTCGAATATACAAGCATATATGAAAATTTCTTGAATTTCATTTACTTGTGACTTTCTTTTTATTTTATTTATTATATTTATTTCATTGCTCTGTATTATTTATTTTTATGTAAAGTTGACATGTTTACAAGTGTGCATGATTTTATTTTAATTTTATTTATTATATTTATTTCATTGCTCTGTATTATTTATTTTTATGTAAAGTTGACATGTTTACAAGTGTGTAATGTTTTATAAATGACCATAATTTTCAATATTTAGATTTTAAAATTTTCTAAAGTCTTTGTTCTTTTTGTTTTTAAAACATCTTATTTGTACCACATTTATTGCAATAAAGGAATTAAATTGGATTCGATAGTACTACTGAAGCAATCTTGATGCTGCCTGCTAAACGCACCGAATATTATACCTGCATTACTCAAAACTTTACCCAGTAAAGCCATAGTATCTCATCTGTGGTAAAAGTGGCGGGTATCAGCTAGTTACTTACAAATAGACACGGAACTCACTTTACATAAAATATTACAATTAAGAGAATGTTAAAAATATTAGGTCAAAGATAATAATAACTTCTTTTTTTATTAAAAATTAATGAGTTTTATATTCACAATTTATATAATTAGTCTGCTGAAGGGTATAAATTCCCCAACTTTTTAATATTTCGGTGTATTGTGCAATTCGGAAAGGGTGGCGCGTGTTCTGAGCTGTCAACATGTTGACATGTATATTCTTGTTTTGTTTAGCAGTTACTTCTAAGATTGCTCTGGGATCACCAGTTTTAGATAGGGATGAGAGTAGGTATCCCCCTAGGTTAGTCGGTAGCGGATTTTGTTGTGTGAAATCTAGATACCTATCTGCCATAACATAAATACAATATACACATATATTTATATATATTGTACAATAATGACCAATTAATGAGTTTACCTTCCTAATTCTCACACACACATATGTACCATAATTCATGCTTCATTTCTGTTATTATTTTTTTTGCAAAGTTTTAGTAAATTTCTTTAACTTTCTCTATCTAGTATCTACTCTCGGGTCGTGTCTGAAAATCAGTGTTTTGCTCCTAAATGGGGCAAATCTATTTACAGAGCTCACTCATATGAACGTATTCAATGTAGTTATCAGTTTCACTTCTGATGTTCATTTGTCTTCTTTTTAACTTTTTTGATCTTTTTAAGGCTCCGTACCTCAAAAAATATTTTTTTTTCTGTAAGGACGAAAGAGTTTCAGATTTTCTCATAGATTTTCCTGTAGTCTATGCATTTAACCCATGTAGTGTGATTTTTCGAAATTTTAGGCCTATTAGTTTCGGAGATGAGGAGGGGGGCGGGAGAATACTCAATTTTCACCTATTTTATTAAATAACTTCAAAGCTATTTATCTTTAAATTAATAATTAATAAAAATATACTTGATATTCTCACATGCAACTAAGTTTATTCGACGCTCTTACGGTGAAGGAAAACATCGTGAGGAAACCTGCACACGCCTGCGAAGAATCTCGAAGGTTTTTTTTTTGTTGTGTGTGAAGACGACCAACCCGCACTGTGGGCCCTCGTGGTCGACTAAGGTTCGATCGCTCCAATTCAGGATAGGCTCGAGCCCCTCGGTGGGGACGTACATGAGCTGATATGATGAATGTAAAAAAAAACATGAAAATGTTTACTTCGGTGTTCCATCAAGAACCTACTATCGCAAGTATTGTTTATTCGTCTTCTGCCGTTCTGGTGTCACTCTTTCTCTGTCCAAGGTGCGCTGTAAGAAATTATTTATAGAAATAAGCTGCACATTTTGTATGTCTTTATTTTCTCTCTCTCTCTCTCTCTTATCATGTGGCACAATTAACCGTGCTATCCACGGGACAGAAGGCAATTGCCTGGTGTTGCACTTAGCATGACCCGCGATCACGTGTAGGGCATTTAGATTAACACCTAGGGACGTGTGCAACGCGACCTTCATACCCATCTGGAATCAGATGTGCAGGTTTCCTCACGATGTTTTCCTTCACCGTTAAAGCAATCGGTAAGAATATTATGTATGTAAGTTTCGAAAAACTCATTGGTGCATTGGCCGTCCAGATTTGAACCCGGTAACTCTAGTAAGGAGGAGCGAGTCTTTACAGCTGAGTAACTTTTTTTAACTTCTTTATTTATAAATAAATTATTAGTATGACTGTCCCTTTTCTGTGTATACAATATGAAAACCTACTAATATTATTAATGTGAAAGTTTGTATGTATGGATGTATGTATGGGTGTTTGTTACTCTTTCACGCGTCAACCACTGGACGGATCTGGATGAAACTTGGCACACATATAGGTTAGGTCCTGAAATAGGACAAAGGCTACTATTTATTTGGGGAAAACGTCATATTCCCATGGGAAAATCGAAAACAACGCGGGCGGACGGCTAATAAATACATATTTTTGTTAAATCGTCTACTGCGGTATATTGTTTTGTTTTTGGGCCTAACAGAATATTGTAATACCTATCGGATTTGAAAATTTAGTAACTTTTCAGGCTTATTGCTGCAACCAACCGCCAAAACCTCGGGTACAAGCTAGCCGTGAACCAATTTTCTGATAGGACGCAAGAGGAATGGAAACGTATGCGTGGGCTCTTGAGGAGGAAGCCTGGTGAAGTTGGTACAGAAACCTTTCCGTACAGCCAGGAGAATATAGATGATGCTTTGGAAAACTTGCCACGTGAATACGATGCAAGAGATGAGGGACTGGTATCACCTGTCCAAAGTAAATTTTTTTATGATTGTTTTTAGTTAGCGTTGTGACTTACTGATAGTGTGAATGTAAGACTACATCCATGAAAGTTGAGTGTATTTTGATGATGCAGATGATAAATTGTGTGATATCAAGCTATGTCCTTCCCAGTGACACAGGCTACCGGCATGCTACATTTCATCAAGATTGGTCAATTTAGTCCTTATTCCTCTTAGGACATATTGAATATTATAGATTGATGAATGAATGATTAATTTTTTGCCACAATATAAATTCACCTTTAAAACCAGACCTAATTCACTGTCATACAAGCATTGGTAGGAGAGCTGCAGCTCTCCACGAACTCAATATTAAGCCAGAAATACTGACACTTTACCGACATCAGCCTGTACGAAATTAGAATGGTTCTCAAACAGCTCAAGAACAACAAAGCACCGGGTGATGATGGATTTACGGCTGAACTTCTGCAAGCAGGTGGAACACCAGTATTAAAAGCTCTTCAGAAGTTATCAATTCCATTACACTTAAGGTATAAACGCCCAAGGAATGGCACAGAAGTTTGGTGATGCTCTTCTTCAAAAAGGGTGACAACACCCTGCTGAAGAAGTACAGACCCATCTCACTTCTGTGCGATGTCTACGAGCTGTTTTCGAGAGTTATTAAGAATTGTCTCGTATGTAGGTTTGACGCCTTCTAGCCTCCCGAAAAAGCCGAATATGCTGCGGCAGATTAAAAAGAAGACGGAAAAGCATAATCAGTCACTATGCTTGGCATTTGTGGACTAATTTATCAATTCCATTACACTTGAGGTATAGATGCCCAAGGAATGGCACAGAAGTTTGGTGGTGCTCTTCTTCAAAAAGCCGTGGGCAAAAGCTAGTGTCTAAATAAAAGATGAAACCTTTTCAAACTAGTCATCCTTGAAAGTGCTAAATAAGTCTGCCCACAAGAAAACGTCAGCGAAGCATTATTCAAACTTAGCCCTTGGCTTTTATGGATGGTGATGGCGTTCGCGATACAATAACGAGTATTAACAATTGCTCGCGGTTGACGAAAGATATTTTTTTAAAGTGAAAACTTCTTAAGGCCCTCTGGGCTTTTTGAGTAAGGAAAAAACCACTGAACTCGCGACACTGTATCCTGTAATGTAACCGACACCGACCAGGAACACTCGCAAGGTCAAAACTAATAAAACTTTTAAAAGTTTTCACTTCTCCCGGAGTGTTTTTTTTATCCACAATATTAATAATTTTATATTAATATTTTGTATCCATGATTTAGAATTTTGATTTTACAGGTGTTCGTACTTGTTTACCTTTTTTTTAATAATTTGAAAATGATGACAACTCCTTGCTTTTTACAAATTTTATTTAACCTGCAATGTTTGTGTGTTTGTTAAGGTCAAATCGTTCAAATAATTTTAGAGCGACTTCCAGAAGTACTGGAAGAGATCCCGTAAGGGATAAGTCCGCCTTATATCTCTAACTTTTTATGTTTTTTAACAAGCATTTCTATGAAGAGTTTACGAACAAACAAGTCTGATTGATCAGCTCAATTTGGTGTGGAACCGTATTCCCGGTGACAATAGTTCCTCTTGAGTTTTGGTATTTTGAAGTTGATCTGATGATGAACGTTGGAGGTGGAATCAAGGTCCCAGGATCGTCCTTAACATTCATTAGGATCGTAGGAAATACTGTGCTCGCCTTTTATATTCACTTTTGGCACACTGAGCATTTGGCCTTTTTGAGCATGAAAACCTTTTCTAGGGTAGTCAACAAGGAACCCTCATAGTTTTGCCATGTCTGTCTGTCCGTCTGTCCGCGGTATATCTCAGAGACTATTTGTACTAGAAAGCTGTAGTTTGGCCTGAGTATACATATTAATCACGCCGACAAACTGGTACAATAAAATCTTGAAAAAATTTCATATATTTAAAGAGGGGAGATTTTTTTTCGGTGATATACCCTATCGTATGGAGTATCGTTGAATACCATTTTTTGATTTAAGGATTGGTTTGCGAAATATTAAGCTTTAAAGTGATAATTTTTGTAAGAGTACCCCCCCTCCCCCCTCCCCTGTTTTAAACATTACACCTACCAGCTAAACCGCTATTTCAGGAAATTGTGTATAGAAGGACATAACAGAACACATCAATGTTGTTGGCATTGATGTTTGGCGGCAAGACTTAAATAAGATGGTGGAAGCTAGCCAGGCCAACCAAACCGAGTCTTAAAAAGTTAGACTCCGCCAGGAATTGAACCCGCGACCTCTAGATGTGAAGCTAATGTTCTAAACTATTACGCCACGGAGTTGGGTGATGTTTTTTTAAACTGTCGGGTTTTAATTTTTAATTAAATTGGTTAGGTTAGGTTATGAAGATGAAGTACGACCACAGATTACTAATTAGTTACTACGTAAGTACGACTGCGGAACGCTACACTATGCGCGGTCCGATACACACTTGACCAGTTTTTAAATCAAGAAAAGAACTTCGAATTGTTACTATTTTCGAGCAGGAGTTTGTGACCTGGGATGACCTGCGCAATTAAAATTGGCTAAGTACTTTAATCCACAAACAGATGGTCGTTGGGGTAGTAAAGTTCTCGAGTGGCGACCGCGCACCGGAAAACGTGGCGTAGGCAGGACTCACACGCGGTGGACCGACCACCTTGTGAAGATTACGGGAAGCCGCTGGCTGCGGGCAGCGCAGGACCGATCGTCGTGGAAATCCTTGGGGGAGGCCTTGTCCAGCAGTGGACGTTTTTCGTCTGATATGATGATGATGATGATGAGGTACTTTTTAGGAAATTAACAAAAATTAGTCAAGTTATATTTGTAGTAGATGCAGTTGGTTTTAACGTGTTCGGTGTGGTAAATAGTCGATAGTTCTTGAAGCAGAGTCTCTACGCTGCAAGAACCGAACGAATAAAACTTTATCATGTATTTCTCCAAACTCTATGCAATCAAAATGGCGGGTTACAGTTAGGTAGTTATTAATAAATAAGTAACTCATTAATTATAAAAATTGAGAGAAAAATAAATACCTAAAATCAGGTTAAAGATTAAAATAACAACTTATTATAATTTTATTAACGTTTCGAAGTAAATGAATTGCATTAAAAATTATAATTAGTCTGCTGAAAAGGTATAAATTCGTCAATTATTTATTTTTCAGTTCGATGTTTAGCGGTTGTTTGTAGGATAGGGTAAAGTGTGTTGTGCACGCTGCACGCCGGGCTGCCAATATGTTAACATCTTTATTATTATTATTTTTAGCTGTTAGTACTAAGATATCTTTAGGATCACCAGTTTTATCTGAAACTGAAGATGGTAAGTCCCTATTACAAAGCTCTAAAAAAAATTGTTGCCCTGGATATCTTAGCAAATTTTGATGTTTTCAAGTGGCCAGATTACTAATTTATTCATGAAAGTATGTGGCTCTTCACCGTGCTCTTAAGGTGAAGGAAAACATCGTGAGGAAACATGCACACGACTGCGAAGAAACTCGAAGGTTGTGTGTGAAGTCGACCAACCCGCACTGGGCCCGCGTGGTCGACTAAGGCCCGATCGCCCTAATTCAAGGTAGGCTCGAGCCCCTCGGTGGTGACACATATGAGCTGAAATGATGATATGCTCTTGTTTTTATGATAATTGCATATCTTATATTTAGATCAATTAATTATCAGCTTGTAAGTAATAAAATTTATTTTCCCAGTCATGATTAGAGTTCTGCGAAAAAAAAAACGAGAGCAAATCTTACAAAATCAATGATAGTTTCATGAATTATGAGCATAAATATATTCAAAATCGATCTTATATCTAGGGCAACAAAACCACTATAGAACAGTGTTATGTAATGTATATTTTAAATATACATAATATATTTTAATTATATATAAATGTATATTTTATATTCAAACAAATCATTTTTTTTAAGGTTGAATGCTTTTGCTAATTTAGTATGTATGTGATTTGAATATTTTTTTAGAGTTGCCAAATCTGAAATGGTCCAAAAAATACTATGTGGAAGTGGAAAAATATTCAGTTCTAGCCGGCATAGTAGAAAACTTGAATGTATGGTAAGTTTTTTTTTTTTTTTTACTTCGCCCTTTTAGGGCAGGCTAAGGCTCTCATTGGCCATACCGCCTAGTCTTCAGTATATGTTATTCAGCAGTATTAATTTGTAGAATTCACGTCTTCAGTAATTTTTAGTATATTTTTCAGATTATGTAGTAATTTTCTCCTTTTCAGTCTTCAAGGTCACTGTTCTTCACGTTCACATCATGTCATTGTCTATATACTAACCTAACCTACATACTCTAGCAAAATGATAGCACTTTTGCTAAAGCTTGCTCGGACTTCTTGTGGGAACTCGAAACACAGTATACACACTTTTATTTCATTATCCTACACAAGAAACACATAAATGATACTTCGCTGATAAATACACTATCAATATTACACATCGAAAACCACTAAATGTAATTTTTCGGATAATAAAAGAAAAATGACAAACTGAACGCTACAAATTCCCGCCAAAAAGTCTGTATGGTAAGTTATTTTTTAAAATGTTTTTTTTTTTTTCACATTTTTAATTATTTTTGCCGGGGGTCGTCTTTCATTTGGCTTTTTGATGCCACGCTAAATTAAATTTTACAATAATAATTGTGCAAATTTATATGCTTTTGATAGGTAAAAAAATGAACCTTTATAGGAACATTTTTACAACATTTTCCGTTTATCTGTCTGACTGTCAAGAATAATGTAAAATATGTTGAATTCGGCTTTGAAAAAATTTTTGCCTGATTTTGGGATCTCCTAACTGATCAGTCAGGAGTAGTACCAATCTTATGTAATATGTTGTCTTATTCAAGTTCTGACTCCAATGCAAAATTAATATTAAACCTGAGCGAAAGCTATTGGTGTTTTTATAAAATGTTATATCGACAACCCCAAATTTGGGTGAAATATCGAAAAAGAAGGATCTTAGCTTGTACGGCAACCCCTAAAACCACGAAGTTAAAATTTTCTATGATTGTAGTTCATAATATCACAAAAAAAATGAATTATTTTGAAAAAAAATTCACAAAATTGAGTCTGAAATTGGAGTTCAAAATTTAAAAATTGGAGATTGGGGTCGTTTAGGGTCATTATCAAAAGAAATGGCTCTATTACATTCTAAAACAGTATTTTTTTTCAACCCCGTATATAGTTCTTGAATGCCGATAAAAGATTGGAATAAAATACATCCACATACCTACTCTCTCCGACCTCCGAAGTTAGTAACAGCGAAAAATGCGACTAATATAAAAATAAAACTTTAAAAAACGTAAAAACCGACTTTAAAATGAAATTCACTCAAAAGTATGAAATAAAATTAATTTAATTAGATACACCACATTAACCAACAATAACGAAATCAAAGGTGGGTACGATTTAAATTAGGGGCCTAAATTTATTTTTGCGGTCGGTACCAGCACACAGCTACTTACGTATCAAATGTTCAAGATTCGAGGGCAATGCTGACACCGACCTCAAAAAAAATTTTAGGCCCCTAATTTAATTCGTACCCACTTTTTAATTTTGTTATTGTTGGTTTATGTGGTGTATCTAAGTAAATTAATTTTATTTCATACTTTTGAGTGAATTTCATTTTTTAAGTCTTACCACCAGGTGAGATGTTGTCAAGGGTTTACCAATTGTGAATAAAAAAAAAAACGGTTTTTAAGTTTTTAAACTTTTATTTTATTTATTTTTAGTGATAATGCTATCTATCTAACAATGTTATAACCAATCACCCCCTCGCCAATAGGAACCATCAAATCATAAAGCATGTGTTTCATTAACATATACAGATTCCTGTAGCTTCCATCATCATCTTAACAGTATGAAAGTTAAGGAGTTAAATCTTCCATCATCAGTTCATCTGAATAACCTGAAAGAATACAACAATCGGTATATACGTATCTAACTATCTACGTAAAACATTTGAAGAATTATCCTCAAACTCCTAACCGTTAAGGAGTTGTACCTTCCTTCATCAGCTCATCAACATGAGTTAATGACTATCTGACGCCAAAACTTGAAAAGTTTTAGGAAATACATGAAACACGTATGTAATATACGTAATATGTGCCTATAAAATTTGAGGGTTGCTCTCGATCCCATCATCAGACAGGATCTTGGTGAAAATGGGACCCCCTCGGGAGTAAACTCTTTTGAATAAAAAAATAATTTTGAAAATCGGTTTACAACCGGCGTAGATATCGCGTAATAAACATACAGAAAAAGAACATACAGTCGAATTGAGAACCTCCTCCTTTTTGAAGTCGGTTGAAAATTAAAAATTATGTTCATAGAGCGAGGATACAGTCATTTGTAGTTTCACGAAAAATAATATAAAATGAGGGGTCAAAAATTAAAAAGGATTGAATGGGATCATGTGGGGTATCAAAAGGACTCTGTGTACACATTTTTTTATTTTAATTTAAACCCCGTATTTTTTGAATACCAACTAAGTATCCGAAAAAAAACCATACCCCTGCCCTGATCTCCGAACTTAGCCAACTAACAAAACTTATGAGATAAATTATCAAACTAATAAACAATTGGGCATAATATACAAGAAAATCATAAAAAAACTATCCAGATATTTATATTTTAAAAGTCCTTAGTATACAGGTCGTACAAATAATCTTCCACAATTTAAACTGAGGCTCATACATAATCAACAACATTCACTAACAAACCCAAATTGATTTGAAAATAAACTGTACGGCAGCCCGCATTAAACTTTCTCGGCAATTTTTTTTTCATACTAAAATTGAAAAAAAAATAATTAAAATAATTTTTATGATATCATATTGCATGACCAAATATATGCTTACTAGATTTTGCCAGCGGCTTCGCTTGCGTGAACATAGTTTCCAGGATTGTCTTCAAGGGTGAGCAAAGCGCGAGCCGCGAGCGGCTCGCAAGCTTGGAATAAAGTAGCCTATGTGTTAATCCAGGTCGTAATCTGTCTACCTACTAAGTTTCAACCCGATAAGTTTATTAGTTTTTGCGTGAAAGAGTAACGAACATCCATACATACATCCATACATACAAACTTTCACATTTATAATATGAGTAGGATTCGTAATTAAGTATATACTTATTGTTATTCGTAACAAACGAAAATTCAATAACTCCAACAATTTGTAAGTAAGTCGCAAGTTTCTATTTAATTTGTAGGAAAACTATCCAAATACGATTTTTCCCAGAACAACGGTTATTACTATGTAACACACAAACAACTACAACGTGCAAAGTTTCATCAAAATTGTAAGAGCCGTTTTGAGAAAAAAATCTAACCACAGAAGAGAAAACAGAAAAGAGTGCCGACAGAAGTGAAAACTTTTTACAGTTTTATAAATTGTTCCTGGTAAGGTGACGGCGACGGTGATGGTAACGGTAACAGTGTCGCGAGTTCAATGGTTTTTTCCTATCTAAAAAATACCCAACGCGCCTAAAGATGTTTTCACTTCAAAAAATCTGTTTTTAATGTATAACAGCTACTCTTCGGTTTGACGATACCAAGAAACTTTTGATAATCCCTCGATGAAATAATTTTAAACATATAAGTTACATATTTGGTCCCCATCGGACTAAATTAGCCTCCAGAGCCAAGCGTACGGACGGACGCACGGACGCACGGACGGTCTGACGGAATTGAAATGTTCTGTTTTTCGGTATGTTTTTGAAAATTTGAGTGCGTTTGACTGCAACTCACCTGATGGTAAGTGATGATGCAGTCGAGGATGGTACACGCAAACTCAAGTAATACTTACTAACTCTTGCCTTGAAGATCTCCAAATTATAAGAATCGGAAAACACTGACGCAGGCAAGGAGTTCATGTGTTAATGATATAGAACACAGTTTCACGAAAATAAAAAAAACCTTTTTTTTTCGCCATAAAAATACTTCCTCTACCCTACGTACGTACGTACGTACCGTATTACGAGGTCTAGAAATTAAAAAGTAGTACAAAGAAAAAAGAAACCATGCACTTGGCCAATCCGCTGATCGATTCGTTGTTTATAAAATGTTAAAGGAAAAAAAAGTAGTGTGTATTTTAAATGCGACTGACATCAAAAACCATCCAGGTAATGAATGACCGCGCTTGTGGTCAGATAACCATAGTAATCGGCTTGACCAAGCCAGTGGTACTGAGCTACGACCACAAAGCATCGTTCAGCAGTTGGTGCCGGTAACTATTTTATTTAACAGTTTATTGTGTACAAAAAAGATTACATACCAGGCGGAAAATAAAATAATACAATAGGTATTACTAATTTCTAATTAGAAATTTCTTCCAGCATACCCGGGAAAGAGTAACTTTTAGTTGAAATGGCAGAGACATGTACACAAATAAAGAAGCTATAAAAATATATAAGTATGGATACAACAGTGTGAAATTCATATAATTTATATAAATAATTTTATTACATAGCTATATAACTATAATTAAATAGCAGTCGTTAAGCCGTGTCGGATTCATTAAGCGACTTGAAAACTTCTGACATAGCACAACTCGGAAATACTGTCCTATAAAAGACATCAACGAGGCCTACACTCCATGACAAACCAGACATCGCAATTTTACACGACTAAACAGATTGTTCTCCAATATCGATGAGTGAATGAGGGTTTAATTTGTTTGCTTCATAGAAAATACATCAACGAGCCATGCAAGTAATACGAGATCTCTGTTAGCACAGAACTCACCAAATCGTCAAAGCCCAAGTCCAGTCTTCAATTTACCCGAGGTTGCATTTAATTTATAGCTGTTCCACGGAAACATGCTGCAGTGCAGTAATTGCATCTTCCTTTTTAGGGTTCCATACCCAAAGGGTAAAAACGGAACCCTATTACTGAGACTTCGCTGTCCGGCTGTCTGTCTGTCCCACTCTGCCTAGAGCTACCCGGCTAGGTGGAGGTCGCAGCCGGAACTACGGGTCCGGCTGTTTGGATCAGGGTACTACGGGGTCGGGGGTAGCCCACCGCTTGCCTGCCGTTGGATCTATCGCCTTCGGCACTCTGGCTTGTCGGTCCCCCGACTGGGTCATGGACTCGTAGTGGTATGTGGTTAGTTGCAGGGGTTGGGCAATGTTTGTTGCCTGGCAGGCACGTTGCGTCCAGGCGTCCTTCCCCGCGCGCAACTAGTGTTGTCGTAGCTGGCCACGTGGGCTATGGGCGAAAACAACTCGGGTCACGTGAGTTGTCCATTAAGCGAAACTGCTGGTTTAATTACAGGCAGGGAAGCATCTCCGTTACTTGCCTGGTGAGCAAGAAGAGCTAAGCTAGTACTGCTCCGGCCTATCCAGCCGCGTAGGAGTTAGTCTGGACAGGTGCGATAAGCACCGGGAAGTGAGCGTGCCTACAGCTCCGGTACCACACCGGATATGTGGGAGCCAGCTTCTCTGGCGTCCCGAGCGGGGATCGAACCGCCAGCAGCGAAAGCCGCGGGAGGTGAGCGCGCCTACAGCTCCGGGACCTACCTGGACAGTAGGTAGTGGTTCTCTTCCACGAGGCACTCGCCTTGCAGAGTACCAGGACAAGCGTCTTGGCGGCAAGACCTACCGTAACTGGTCCTTGTCTTCACCTTATGGTGTTGGCAGGAATAGCGGCCCTCACTTTATGACCTAGTTGTCGGTGAGTGGGGACGCTATATCATAAACCTGGTAGTTTAGCGTATCTGGTTGATATACGAGAGGGAATTGTCTGTCTGTCTCTCCTTCCGTCCGTCCGTCTGTCACCAGGCTGTATTTCATGAACTGTAATAACTAGACAGTTGAAATTTTCACAGATGATGAATTTCTGTTGCCAACAAATACAAAAAATTTGAAAAAGTGGAAAAATAAGGGGGGGATCTCCATACAACAAACGCGATTTTTTTGCTCGGTTCTTCTCGATATTGATAACGGCAACAGGTAGACGCTTGAAATATTCACAAAATATGTAGTAATATATTTAATTTAAAAATAATGAAGTAAAAACAAATATTTCCATTAAAATAAAACAAATATTTAATCCTACACAACAAACGTGATTTTTTTTTGCTTGTGTTTGCTCGATATTGATAACGGCAACAGGTAGACGCTTGAAATATTCATAGAATATTTTGTTATATAATCACTTTAAAAATAAATAAGTAAATTAAAATAAAATTTTATATATAAGGGGGGCTTCCACACAAGAAATAAGATTTTTATAGATAATTTACCCTTCGTGCGCGAGTCTGACTCGCTTTTAGCCGGTTTTTTTTAAGTATATATATTAGTATAGTATTTTTTTTTACGATTTGAAATAAAGATAGTAAAGGTTTGTTCTTTCAGCTAAAAATCTTTAAAAATAAACTATAAATCTATGTGCTTATAATATGTAAGTTAATTTTTAATATCAAAATACTAAATAGGTCGTTACCTTTGAAAGGAAATATTTAGTTATTAAAACAAAATTCATTCTCAACATCTTAACTTTAAAAGTTTTGAACCGAATTCTATGATATTTGGCACAAAATAGTTGAAAAGTTGTATTTCGGAAGCTTTCAGGACTACAGACAGATACGGTTCTTGTCTCATATTCAAGCAAATTTATTCTTCTTTGACACACACTTAGTAGTTTTTGTCAAAAATTTGGTCCTTAAGCGTTAAAATCATTACCTAACCAAAGTATATTTATTAGTACTCACATACAGTATGGACACTCTCTAGGTTCCGACCTCAACCCCTCGTCACCCATATTAATACAGATTGGTTATAGTTTGGTTCCTTGAACGTATAGGATTTCGCCGTGATTTTCTTTGCTACGTCATTTGTTTTTAGAAATGTCATTTCACGACCGTTGTATGCAGTGTCCGGGGTGTGACCTAACCGTGGTGCCCCGGATGGGTCAAAATAAAATAACCGTGGCGCCCAGGAGTACCAATAACTGAATAAATGCTGATTTTACGAGCGTTTTATTATTTTTTTATTATTATTATTTACTTTAACCTATCCCGGTGTGTAATCATCGAATCTTTCAAGATAAATTTAACCCACTTCCCGGTTTCCGATTGAGCTGAAATTTTGCATACATATGTATGTTAATCGGATGAAAATACAATATTATTATAATATGGAGCTGATCTGATGATGGAGCTGGAAGGTCGAAATAGGAATTCTCGAAATAAACGACGCAACCCTTTCGAGTTTGGGCTCGTTTGATACAGAATCGTCTTTTGTTTTCAATAGAATCGCAGGAAATACTTTGCTCCCTTTTTTTTTAATTTGGAAACTTGCATTTATATTCACATATTTTGAGACTCTAAGCATTTGGCTTTATTAAAGCATAAACGCTTTTTTTCAAATAAAAGCTTGTACCTAAGAGTTTGCAGATTTTTCGATGTAGTTTTATTTAAACTTTGAAAAGTACCTATGCGTTACGAAATTTTATTAGCAAACTTAAGATTCGGATCCAGCACTGCAAAAACATGTATAATGGAAATATATTAAAACTACCCCACAAATTTCAGCACGATTTGACCGTATTCAATACCCCGTATAAGATTTATTTACTGTCAGGAAAATTCATACGTAAATATGTACCTAATAATTATTTATTATTAACCGACTTCAAAAAAGGAGGAGGTACTATGTTCCACTGTTTATATTTTTTTATTTATGTTCACCGATTACTCTGTCAATTGTGGAACGATTTTCAAAATTATTTTTTATTCGAAAGAGTATATTCCCGAGGTGCTCCCATTTCTACCAAGTTAGGATCTGATGATGGAATCCCAGGGAAATCGAGGGCAACCCTCAAATTATATAGGCACTAATAACGTGTTTCATGCATTTTCTAAAGCTATTCAAGTAATTGCACTTGGTCGTCAACATCTCATGTTCCTGAGATGATGATGGAACTTAACTTAACTTAAATGTATATATAATAATATGTATATTAATAAATGAGGGTAGGTACGAATCAAATTAGGGGCCTAAAATTTTTTTGATGTCGGTACCAGCAAAGCCATCGAATCTAGAACATTTGATAGGTAAATATATGTGTGCTGGTACCGACCTCAAAAAAATTTTAGGTCGCTAATTTGATTGGGAACTGCCTTTATTTTCATTATTGTTGGTTATTTTATATATAAAAATATTATTTTACACAATTTTGACATAATTTGTTTTTTTATATCAAGGATTGGATTTTTGACGTTATTAACTTATGATTGTTTATTTCTTGATTTTTTACAAATAAAATTATATAATCACTATTTTATGACTATCAGAAAGAGTGTTATTTGAATAAATATCTTGAATCTTGAATTTCATATTTTTGAGTGAATTTTAAATTTAATTAACTGTATTAGATATTCCGCATAAGATTTGTTCACTTTTAGGAAAATTCATATGTAAATGTAATTCATATATTAATTATTTATTTTTAATACATGTTTTTTTAATTTTTTTAAGGCACACTTCAGTCAGATCTCGAGTTGATTATTATGAGGGGGTAACAAAACGAATTTTTTATTCGGCCCGAAAAAGCTCTACAAAATATGGAGTCCAATACGATGTAGGTACCTACTTTCATTAATATTTTTTTATTCACAATTGGTTCGCCCTTGGCATCATCTCACCTGATGGTAGTGATGATGATGCCTAAGATGGAAGCGGGCTTACCAAGATTTCCCAACGCAATGGGGAGCTGGCTATCTTATTTTCAAGCCGGAACACACCAATGCTCTTAACATTGATGTTTGGCGGCAAGACTTAGACAAGGTGGTGGTAGCTAGCCAGACGGGATTAGAAAGTCTCCTTACCCACCAAACCGAGTCTTACAAGGTTAGACTCCGTCGGGAATCGAACCCGCGACCTCCTGATGTGAAGCTAATGGACTTACACATAACGCCTCGGAGGCGCTTAAGTTTATAATATATTTACATATTATATTTTAGCCCTCCTTCGAAAACATTTCAACCTTTTGCCACCAATTAATCTAGTAAGTACTTGATGTCTACTGCATTGAATTTTACCCTATTGTCTCAGAAGGAGGGTTCTGTTTTTCGTGTGTATGTATGTATGTAGATTTCTATGATCTCTGCTACAGCCTGAACGGCTTATTGTAATTATTAGATATTATGAATAAATGAATTATGAATTATGCTTGAAGTATTTTAACGTATGAGGTATCGTTAGATTCGTCTTGATCCCGTGAGTGAAGATACATTTTTACCCGACTGGTTAAAAAGAGGGGTAAGGGGTTTTTATTTTTAAATGATTTCCTAAAGTTATTCAGATCCAGCGTCACAAAATAGGTTACACTTATCTCGAAAAGTTCTGGCCAGGCTTATTTCCTTTTTTGCAGATCTGTAGGTTTATCTTCTTATAAAAATTTGATCTAAAAAAACCTTTATCATTATTTAAAAAAAATGGAACCTTTACCTGCGACCCTAGATACTCGTCTTAGGGGCCATTCAAGTACTTTCTAAGCACTGCTTCTAGATGGTGATTACATCAGCAGTATTTTTTTTACTTTTTCGGATTTTCCAAAAAAAATTGCCAAATTAACCTAATAGGTAATCGACTGTACGTTGCATCATCGTCATATGCATACAATTAAGCGAATTGTTTTTTTAATTAAAAAAATGTTTTTCAATGTGTAGATTCATCCGGAGACGAGTCAAGATGGTAATAAAGACGACATAGTCTGCCGTGAAACAAAATTGGACGAAAGAAATCCAGCACTTCCTTTTGACGTTCTTCCCCGTGTCTCTATATATGACTTTGAAAAAGTCGGTGAGTTATTTTTAAGGAAAAACAGAATCGAGAGATTTTCAAATTATATAAGCATGCAGCGGTAAAAATAAGAGATAAATAAGTAATAACTAGCTACGAAGTAATTGCATGTAACAGTTTCCATAATGTTTGAAAAATGTGGGTATCTATCTTTTTTTTATTCACGATTGTCTAAGCGAGGCCGGGGCTGGAAGTATCAATTTCAGATACAGGTCAACCAAAATAAATAAAGTCATATCTATAATAAACAAATTTCTCACAAGCTTATATAATCGGTGTATGTCTATTTAGTCTAATCAGTCACAATTACCGTTTTTTTTTGTGATAATCCAGAAGGGACCAATTTGCCCCGTCTTGGGGCTGGTGGTGCTATCGTTGGGACAAATTGTTTCTCAACTATGGTAAAAAATATGTATGTAAAATTACAAAAAAAAGACAAAATAGCAATTTATGAATTTCATTAAAAATAAGACATTAAATATTACACATATTTAAAACCGTAGTGTAGGCAGGCCTCCCACTCGGTGGACCGATGACCTGGTGAAGGTCGCGGGAAGCCGCTGGATGCGGGCAGTGCAGAACCGGTCGTCGTGGAGATCCTTGGGGGAGGCCTATGTCCAGCAGTGGACGTCCTTCGGCTGATATGATGATGATTTAAACCATATGGTTTCCGGATTAGAATATGGCCATTCATCTCTTCCAATGGAAGTCGTAAGAAACGACTAAGGGAGGTAACCGGAGGGCCCACCCTCCCCACCCTGCCCTCCCTCCCCACCCTGCCCACAGCACCGTCCTTTCCGCGTACTTTGCCACCACACTGCATACTGCGATCGCCAACCCGCCTGCCAAGCGTGGCGATAACGGCAAACCTCCCAATTCAGGGAAGGCCTATATCCAGCAGTGGACAGTTGACGATGTGATGAAGGTCATCATCATCATATGCCAAAGCAGGCTTCTTTGGCATACAAATTAATGTTAGTTCTTTCGTCTACGTCTGCCTATACTGTTTATCCGACCTGCCTATACCGCATACTGTTTGAGAATAGGGTGGTGTCATCTGCGTAGCGTAGGTTCGAGATCTTCAAGCCACCAACTGCGATACCGTCCGTACAGTCTTCAAGGGCAATTCTCATTATGAGCTCTGTGTAAACGTTGAACAGAAGCGGAGAAATAATGCATACTTGACGGACTCCCGCGCTAGGGTGGAAGTGACTCGAAAGAGTCTCGTCTGCTTTCACTGACGCAGTAGCATTAACGTAGAGGCGCCTCAAAAGGTGCACAAGGTGTTTTGGTGTATCCATCTCCAGTAGTGTCTTCCATAGTTTCGGCCATTTCACAGAGTCAAACGCCTTTGAAAAATCAACAAAGCAAATATAAGTGGGCTTGTTAAATTCTCTGGCTTTCTCGATGATCTGGCGCACTGTCAGGATTTGCTCCTTTACCTTTAACAAAGGTAACTTTACCTTTAGCAAAAATGCTAGATTACGTAAAAATATGGGAAAAATATTATAAATAATCATTTACTATGTAACCATACAATATTACTTTTGATTTAAAAAATAGACAAAGAAAAAAAAAGAAGGATTTATGAAAAGGCACTAAGTCGTTATTTTTTGTCTTTTATATTGATAACCCGCTGTCCCGGCGAACTTCGTACCATCTTACACTACACTACACACCCTACCCTACCCTACCCTACACTACACTACACTACACTACACTACATTACACTACACTACCCTACCTACACTACACTACCCTACCCTACCCTACCCTACATAAGAACCTTCTCCTGACTATAAAAACAAAACAAAAAAGAATTAGCGAAATCGGTCCAGCCGTTCACGCGTGATGCCGCGACCAAGGGAAATAGGGATTAATTTTTATATTTATAGATTAACTACAATACATTATTAGCTTCAAAGGTTAATAATGAATAATAAACATGAAACGTAACATGTTTCACTACCTAAGACACGTGAATTACATCAATTAGTGCATAAAATAGTTACATAAACCTCGCTTTTTTACTATTTCAATCGAAAATTTAGATAAATCTATAGAATACTATCTGTAATCTGACATTATCATTCAGTCTGAATAATTTATTTTGTAGATTTTATTTCACCTGTTTTAACCTCTTACAACAAAATAATGTCATGTGATTTTTAAAGCTCTAGGGCCACCCACCACTCTCAACTTCTCAACGTTTCTTATGTTATGACGACATCATCTAATATAATATGTAATAGGTGTTTACCTATGAAATTATCGATTCAGTTCAATGCCAATTCTTTGGGAAAATAAAAAAATGAGTTTTTATTGTTAACCTTGTGGTGACACTACTTATGGTCTTTTATTGGTAACTAGTGGTATGTCTTTCATGTTCCAATCCCCTGAGCTATGTACCATTGAATGGAACAAAGGCGTTTTCTTAGTGGTCAGTTGGGGCAATTTTTTAGACAAGTTAATTTTCTTGAATTTTCCTTAAAGTGACAAAATCTTATGCGGGGTATTCCCAAATTTTTTTTATTTATTTTTTATTCACAATTGGTAAACCCTTGACAACATCTCACCTGGTGGTAAGTGACGATGTTGCCGAAGATGGAAGCGGGCTTACCAAGATTCCCCAACGCAATGGGGAACTGGCTATCTTATCTTCATGCCGGAACACACCAATGATATCAACATTGATATTTGGCGGCAAGACTTAGATAAGATGGTGGTAGCTAGCCAGGCGGGCTTAGAAAATGCCCTACCACCAACCAAACCGAGCCTTACAATTGACACCGCCGGGAATCGTACCCGCGACCTCCTGTGTAAAGCCAGTGAACTTTGCCTCTGAGCTACGGAGGCGGTTAAAATATGACATAAATAACGAAGAAACTGCTGCGATGACTCTCTAGAGCAATGTGTTTTTTTTTTGCCTCAATAAAGGCGATTTTTTCTGGTGAAAAAACCCTACTTCATGGGTTTAAAGCCGTCTCTCAAAATATCTTAACAATAGGCATATGTTTACCACCATTTAATTTATAATAGTCTAATGACATTTTAAGAATAAACTTTGTTTCAATAACTATTGTTCTTAATATTAATTTTCACCTTTAAACTTTTTTATATAATCGGCAATTTCATAGGTAAAGACCCAATATTTGCAAAAAGGCGGCCATATTACAGATTTTCGGTATTTTTAACGTCAGTTACTCTTATACGATAGAAAACCCAAGGTTGAAAAAAAATATCCTTATTGTTGATGATGTTCCTTAAAGTCAAAAGCTATTAAGAAACACGATTGAGCAGTTTTGGCTTGATAGAAAAAAAATCCTCAAGATAGGTCTACACCGTTACTTTCAACTCTAGTTAGGACTAATATTATGGAGTATAAATTTAAAAAAAAATCAACAATATTTTGAATATACAAGTATATTTACTTACTTACTTACTTACAAAGTAACATTGTAATTATTTTTTATTCTGTTATTCAGAAAATTGAAACTAGATAAAAAACATTGAAAACATGCAAAGGTGTGGTTATTTTCTTTCTATTTTAAAAAAAAAAACAGAGACGACTGTTCCAATCAATGCCTCGCCCTAACAAAAAAAGTCCGGTTTCTCTAGTTGTCTTTCGTAAATTCGCATCCTACCTTCTGAATGCCTATGGTTGTGTGGCCTGAACATTGAAAAATAACAACCTTGACATAATCGTCATACGATTAAATAAATAAAACAAAAAAACTGATACAATAACATCACATTAGTGCGCCAAAAACAAGTCCAACGAAAGATTTTTCAACAGTAGCATACAAGTTACACAAAAAATATTTTAAAAAAGTGTGAGCCCCAAAGATAGTAAGTGTCATTTATTGCAGGTAGCCCTTAACAGAATCTTAAAACCATCTTTATATCGTATTGTCACTAAAAAAGTTGCCAAACCTGCATAATGGACGAATTTTTGCGACACGCTTTACTCATACAGCTATATTTTTTTCTTTACGGAGGTCATGATGCTCGGAACATTTCACCTCGGCACTTCCAGACCCGTCATTCCATACGTTTTCAATCAATTGTGAGCTATAGCCAGAACCAATATGAATGTGATGATTTGTATTGCAGGTGATGTCATATTTAGAGGTCAAAAATGCGTGAAATTCGATGCTGTAGACCCCGACGAACCCTCGGATGTGAAAGCGTTGTGGGCTTACTACGACCGGACTGTAAAGATCTGGGTTCCACTGAGGTAAGTTTCATGATTGACTAACTGACTGACAGACAATGTACAGCCTAAGCCGCTGTTGCTAAAAATGTGGAACATAATTTAACTGGTTTTTAAGGTAGGCGATAAGAGTTTTAAACATGTTCCTACCATAGAGCTGCTGCCCTCAGCAGAATTACTGAGTTTAAGTATTTGGGGCATTGGTACTTAAGTGAACAACTTAATGACGGTTCTGATACAGAAAGAGATTGTAGGGCGGTAGCGGTACGTGGCAATATGATAGCTTTGCGATAAACAAGTTAAAATCACGTTTTTAAGACGTACCGTCAATCATTTAATACCAGCAGCTTGTAGATCACATACACAAATCATGGCTACAATGCCCTGCCTATTTAATACAGAAACATCTTCAGGATTCTTTTGGGGCTGCCCCGCTTTTGCAATGCCTTAGGATGTTTGCTGAGACCCGCACTGACGATTTTTATATCATACGTAAAAAATAATTTTGAAAAACCTAAAAGCTTTTTGGTACAAGCTTTTATTGTCACGCGATATACATATGCATGCAAAATTTTAGCTCAATCGGAAACCGGGAAGTGGGTCAAAATTAACTTGCAAGATTTTATGACAGACACCGGGACAAGTGAAACTAAATAAAAAGTAAACTCATTGATGGCCAGAACTAATGGTAGCACCAACGGGATTATGAAGATGATTTCTTAAAGATGTAAGGGCTTATCCGTAAACGCTGGGTGGGCCTTGTAAGGAGTCCGTATGTCTGCAACAGATATTATTTTTCTGATGCAGAATGCGCCCTTTTGAATCTAAGTCTTTTTTATGTCTTTAAAATGTATCTTAGAAATAAATTTGTAGCACGACTTAGGTAGGTACGTTAGTGGGTGTGGGTTTAGAAAATAGATGCGTGCTTATAGGTAATTAAAATTCAATAATGAAGTAAAAGTAAAAGACCAGAGAGAACATAAGAATTTAGTTAGACAAATATAATTCACTTAAATTTAAAATAAAAATCACAAAAATATAAATTAATCTTACCCGTTATTGGTCTTTTAGAGAGAATCCAGGTATTAAATAATGAATAATGTTAAAATTTATTGAAATATGGCAAAGTGAATCGAGTTTTAATAGATGGAATGAAAAAAGGGTCGAATGAAAAAAGAACTAATACTGCGTACCTCGTTACAAATTATTTAATGATTTAACAGGGTAATGTAGTTATAAAAAAATTAAATTCACAGATACATAGAAATTGAGTATAACGCAGAAACTGGTTCAATGGCGGAGCATGTTATATGGGATTTTCACAATTTTAAAAAGAGATTTAATATGTCTGAAGTCTTCGACAGTCAAGTAAAAGGTAAATATTTATTGTATAAGATGGACGGTATTATTTGCCATTTCTTTATTAAGGTAAATATACATACTCATATTTTTGTACATATTATATACCTACCTAATTGAAAAATTAGTTTATAGGTGGTTAATCTATATACATACATATAATAAAACTGTAACGGGGCCGTGTCTGTATTTAAAATATTTTTGGGAATAATACACCACCACCAAATGTTGCTAGACCTATTTGCAATAAGAACGAATCAACGTAACAACATGAAACCTTTACATTGAGATGGGGTGTTTTTTCTCCATAAACTACACATACCAAAGATATTATGATCATAGCAACAGATTTCCAATAGATGGCGCTGCAGGGATAATAACACGCGCTTACTTTTGCGGCGCGCAAACTGCCTTACCTAATTGATAGAATGCATGGACTTAATTCCTTTAAGATCTGAACTGCCAATAGATGACGCTGCTGGGATAATAAAACGTGCTAACGTTTGCGGCGCGCAAATTGCCTTACTTAATTGATCGAAAGCATGGACCTTATTCCTTTTAGATCTGAATCATTGTTATTTCGACCTAAGAAACCAAATAAAATATATTGGATTTGCTACTAATGTGTGTGAACGACTGCTCTTTCCTAAGTTTCCGTTTCCGTTTCTTTTTCTATTCTTTACTTTCACGAGTAAATTATGTCTCTACGTATCTTTATCTTAACTGTTGTTTGTTTATTATACTCAGTGTGGTCACTTCCCTATTTATTGTTTATCTTTTTTTTCTTGCTCTCTATTTTTTCTTTTATCTTTAAGCATGATTTGTTTATTTCTATTTTCTTTTCTCTATTTTACTATGGTGTAAATATCGTTAATTAAAACTTCCACGCGGACGAAGTCGCTGGCACAGCTAGTTAGTTATGAGCTAAAAGACCGAAATTAAAAAACCGGCCAAGTGCGAGTTGGACTCTCGCAAAGTGGGGTTCCGTTCAAAAAATAAATGAATATTTTATAAAAACAAAATTATATTTTCAGTTGGTAAAAGAATATTTTGTATGGAAAATCTATGAACATTTAAAAAATCTAACTGCATATCTTATGTTGGTTGACTATTACTCCTAAACTGAGAAACACCTTTTTGGGATAGGTCCGCCTTTGTGTATGCTACTGCCACAACAAACAAAGATGGCGACAAACAAACAAACAGACGAACAGACAAACATGGCGAAACTATAAGGGTTTCGCTAAAAAACGGACAATTTCTGAATTATTTTAATATCTCGTTGCACAAGGGAAATTGAACTAACTGCCCCAAATGACTTAACCTAGTAAAATCAAATACACTTCTAAAGACCTATAAAAACGAGTTTTTTTGTATAAAAAACCCCTTATTTTTATTTTTTTTTAAATTTTCGTATTTGTTGTTATGGCGGCAACTACTTTTAATTAAAATCTCTTAAAATTTAAAAAGCTAATCTAATTAAATCTTTTACGATAGCATAACATTAGGTTGTAGTAAAAATGAACGAATAAGTAGTTTTTTTTAAATGGCTAGTATTTTAAACAAGCGACATAAAAATAGTGAGTGACTAAAATACTAATTGTGCGACTTGTAACTGTCAGATACGCCACCAATTCGCGGCAGCCTCGCCGACAGTATCATCATCAAAACCAACGAACCTTATATTGCTCGCTTCGCTTGCTGTACTTAAAATTGTAATCGCTCACTCAGTAATTTCCCTATAAAAATAGATTATACGTAAAAAGTTTGCGCATTTTAAGTTGAAACTTAAAATTACTAAGTATGGTATAATTTAGTAAAAGCACTACATTTCCAAATAATTATTCTTTAATTCCTTAAGTATAAACGTGTGAAGTTTCATAAGAATCGGCATATTCATAGTCAATAAACTTAAATTATATTTTTTTAGTTAGTATCGTTTCGTGTAGGTTTTTGTTCGCTGAAACTCGCTTTGTTCGGTACTTATCGGTTTTCCATCAACCGTGTCTCGCACGTTGCACTTCAATAAGCTTATTTTTTGAAACTACCTTTGTCTCTTTATCTGGACACTAGGTAAAAAATTATGTAACACTAAACTTAATAATTGTAAAGAAGAAGAAGAAAATTCAACTGATTTTACCCGCACCCGCAGGTTGCGAAGAGTCGAACACTATGCAACATAATCTGAATGCAGAAGCTGCCACAACACCTTTGTACTTCATCGATGAAGATAACGAAACACAAGTTGATCATGTGTTTACAGCGTACGTAAAAAATCGTAACATGATAAGACAGACGAAGATAATATCCAGTAACTATGAATATAAGCGTAAAACATTTTAATTTCAGCTTTAAAAATAAATACAGCAAAGACTATTCCCATGATGACAAAGAACATGCGCTGAGAAGAAAGATATTTCAAGACAATATGAGGTAAGAAATTATGACTAACCCTTATTTCAGCCTCATTTGTGACCGTCGAATTTGATATCTGCCAAATAGTTATGTACTACTTTTCAGGCTCATCAATGCGATCAACCAACAGAATCTTGGGTATAGACTAGCCGTGAATCAATTTTCTGATAAGACGAAACAGGAAAGAAAACGTATGCAAGGGCTCAAAAGGAGGCAGCCTGGCGAAGTTGGCACGAAAGCCTTTCCGTACACCAAGGAGGACATAGATGAGGCTTTAGATGACTTGCCACAAGAATACGATGCGAGAGATGAAGGACTAGTATCATATGTCAAAAGTAGGGTTTTTAAGGATTTTTTAGGTCTTTTGAGTGAATTTACGTATGTTCAGATGTTAAATTCACCATACCATTTTATCAGCCGAAAGACGTTCACTGTTAAATAAAAGCCTCGTCCAAGGATTTCTTCAAAGATCAGACCTGTGATTTCCAGCGACCTTCACCAGGTCGTCGGTCTTCCGAGTGGGAAGCCTGCCTACGCTACGTCTCGTGTGCGCCCACGTGCGCTTTTACTGGAAGCTGCTGGTTGCGGACAGAGCAGGACCGGTCATGCTGGAAATCATTAGGGGAGGCCTTTATTCAGCAGTGGGTGTCTTTCAGCTGATAAGATGATGAATCATTTTGTCAATAGACCAGCTGGACTGTGGGTCGTGTTGGACTTTCGGCACCACTGCTGCGGTGGAAGGCGCTGTCGCTCGATCTGTTGGCGAGCTGATGAGGCTCAGTAACCAGGCTATATTGGACTGCGCCTGGGAGTGAGTACCTATAATAGATATTATCATCAGCATCAAGAACACTTCCCATGATAGGTTTCTTGAGAAATAAGTTAATGTTATGAGATACCCTATTCTCTACGTGTCCGGCTTACTAAAACACGGTTTTGTATCAAGCACCCCCACAGGTAATTTGCTATAAAACTCATGAAATTGGACAACTTATCTAAATTAATTTAAGAGTGGGGGGGAGCGGGGTTAACGCACGAAACTAAACAACTTTCCCAACGAACCTATACTCAAATTCGCGAAATATTTTTTGGAATTATCTTACTTATTACTAAACTGATCAGCAGATAGCGAATTATGGCAGGTCCAGAATTGTTTTTGCGAATTTACTATATTGTATTCCTTCAGAAAACCAGAACTTCCTTTAATTAATTTAGGTAAACTGTAAAAAAATATCCGACGCCCATACAAAAATGAACAAAAGTGGTAAATCAGCTGATTGATTTGTACGAATAGTTGAATTTTTTTGCGAATTGAATATCATCTCACTTAGGAAAAGTTGTTCAGTATGATGGGAAGAAACCCCAACAAACAGCTCCTACATCAATTTTCTTACATCCTGTATACAAAAGTTGCAGAAGTGAGAGTGAATAGGCATTATTTGAGTTTGCGTGTACTGTAGAGATCGTATAGCTCTTCGCTCATCCATAACATCTCCTTTTGTAGTCTTGCTATCCGCGGATCGTGTTAAAAACTCAGCAAGATAGCATCCACAGCAAGACTACAATATTAGCTAGATCTGATAATCTTATTCTAATAATCAGTCAGCCGGCAAAACTCTTTTTTTTATTTATTTTTTATTCACAATTGGTAAACCCTTGACAACATCTCACCTGGTGGTAAGTGACGATGTTGCCGAAGATGGAAGCGGGCTTACCAAGATTCCCCAACGCAACGGGGAACTGGCTATCTTATCTTCATGCAGGAACACACCAATGATATCAATATTGATATTTGGCGGCAAGACTTAGATAAGACGGTGGTAGCTAGCCAGGCGGGCTTAGAAAATGCCCTACCCTTTATTAAGATAATTATTTTAAGTATTAATATTAAATTTATTTTCTTTTTTTTTTTAAGTAAGCAAAGTGAATCAAGAAAGCTCTACCTATTTTTTTTGATAACTTACAAGTGCATTTTCAATTATATCACTGAGCTTACTCCCCCTGATGACTCGTTGGTGCGTTCTCAACCATTCTCAACTGCATCGTCACTTTTCATCTGGTGAAACTTAGTCAAACGCACTATAGTTATTTATGATACAAGGGTGGTAAAAAGGTCAATAACAAACGAGTGACATATGTGAGCCCAAGCCGCAGGCGATCTTTTTTAAAATTCTCCTTTCAAAAGTCTTAAAAAAGATTCTGTATCTTTGGTTATTATATTTTTATTTGCTAGAAATGTCTTGTTGCTCCGAGCTAGAAATAAAAATTGTAAACTCCAAAAAAATTGTAAAGTAAAAGCACGTGTGCGGTAAAATCAATTTTGCGCACACTTGACTGCCATAAAGGACCTCATTTCGAGCAACCGTAGTATTGAAAAAGTTATTTATGATATAAAATTGCAGATCTGGTCAATCAGTCTGATTAGTTTGGGGAGGTGAGAAATTTCATTGAAGGAAGTTGTATTTTTACACGAGTATATTCTACTATGTTTTCAGGTACGGCAATGATGGCTGTGAGGGTGGCACCGACTCCGGTGCCTATCGCTGGATGATGAAAAACGGCCTTCCGACAGAGGAGGAGTACGGAACTTATTCCAACGCGGTATATTGCCTTTATTTCGAAGCTCCGTACACACCTCCTTTAGGTCCTTGCTTAAGCTCCTTCATTATGTTTCAGGAAAACTATTGCAACATTAAAAACATGTCGAAACTCTACTCGATTCGTGGATTTGTCGACGTTACTCCAAAAAGCGTCGCAGCTTTAAAAGTAAGCGCTAGTTTTGTTTTGTTTTGATTAATTAGCGCGATGTCATGAATCTAGGATATCAGGAGATTGAGATTATGTAATAATAATTTAATAATGTATTTTGTCTCAAGGTCGCGCTAGTGAACCACGGACCTCTGTCAGTTTCGGTTGATGCCAGTGACAAATTCATGCAATACTCCAGTGGAATCTTCTACGATCCTGAGTGGTAAGTCCATAAGACATAGATAGAGTTTTATGGTGTATTTGAGATAACTCCATCTTACCCATGTACATAAACAATGTTTACAAACAAACGCCAAAGTTAGCTATCACGTTTATGATGTGTATAGTTTTAAAATATTTTTTCATCATACCTGCTCGAAAAATTATAATTGGCTTTAGAGGATAGCGGGATCAAAATTAAATTTAAATAGGGAGTTTAAGGTTTCTCTATTCTGATTGGTCCGCGTTCGTACTTGGAGTTTGGGCATTCTCTTCTAATTGGTTCGTTGAATGTCCATAAACACGTGTTTCCTTTTTTTCTCATAGGTTGTGATGAAAACTTGTATCAGTCGGGGCCGTTTTTTTTGTTTATTCTCTATCCTAAAAACGTTTAAATACATGAAAGCGTCAAATGTGGTGTGATTGTAGTACTAACCAGTTATAGTATCGGCCAGTAGGTAAAAAGCTGGCACTGCAGTTACTACCCAACATTGCGCAAGCCACTAAAGTAACTAGGCGCCCTGTCAGCATTTCAAGTATTCCACAGGATGCAACCCGATCTATCTGTTTACCGGATTAATGTATTGTTATAATTACCATTGTTTAATTAATTCATTCCATATCTAGCATCGAGCTGAATTAGACTAAGCTTTATTTGTAACTGTTTACTTTTAAATTAAATTAGTTTAAAGTCATTTTGGTTTTTTTTGGGTCCTCCGGTTGTAGCTATCGTAATTGGCGCAGTCGGTAGGATACTCAAAAAAAGCTAGGGCCGCGTTCTCACATAGAATTGTGGACCCTACTATCGCGCGTCGTTAAAAAGATCATCGGCGGCGTTCGAGTATCCTGAATACGAACCTGGCTACCGACTGGAGGAGACATCAAGACATAGATCCCGCAGAGAGACCAACATGAAATACATGTAAGTCAAGTACATATGAATTGCCCCTGTGTTGCTTGTCCCTAAATATATTATTTTTCCTGTGTGATTACCTGGCCCCAAGATTTTCCATCCAAGGAAATCCTGTTCCGAAAGCCCTGCTCCGGGTAGGCAATCGCGTAGGGAACGCTTAGATTGTCATAGAAACTTAGATTTTAACTTAGATATAATATTAGAGGAATCAGTAATGGACCCAGAAACCATTTACAAGGTCCTGAGACCTCTTCCAGAATTTGACGGGAACCCTAATATCTTACCTAGATTTATAGACCTTTGCGATCAGTTATGCGCACGTTATATAAAAACGGATCCCGGGAGTGAGCTATCAAACCTGTGCCTAATAAATGGTATCCTAAATAAGATAACTGGATCCGCCGCGCGTACCATAAACTCTAACGGTATCTCACAGAATTGGATTGGCATCAGAAACGCTTTGGTAAATAATTTTGCAGATCAAAGAGATGAGACAGCTCTTTATAATGACCTCTCTCTTGCTACCCAAGGTAATCGCACCCCACAGGAGTTTTATGATCACTGCCAAAATTTGTTTAGTACTATCATGACGTACGTAGGCCTTCACGAGACCATTCAGACCACCATTGAAGCCAAACGAGACCTGTATAAGAAGCTAGCTAAACAAGCATTTGTTCGAGGTCTAAAGGAGCCCCTGGGCTCTCGAATCAGGTGTATGCGTCCTGATAGTATAGAAAAAGCGTTAGAATTTGTGCAAGAGGAATTAAATGTGATGTACTTACAGAATCGTAGTGACTTCCCAAAAATGCAAACTCCAAGGTCTATTTTTGCCTCGCACATGGCTATGCCAGCGCAGAGATCATTTGTTCCTCATGCACCTGTTCAGCATTTACAGCAGTCATTTATGTCACCCATGCCACGTGGAAACCAGCAGGCTAATACTATGGCAACGCCACCTATGCCACCTCAACAGCCATGGAGACCCCCAGTGAACCAGTTTCCCCAAGGTCCAACTCGTACTCAACAGGCATTCCGCGCGTTACCTCCCAATTACAACCCCCAAAGTAACCTCTTTAGATTACCACCTAAGAACCAGTTCCAAAACTTAGGCCCCAAGCCCATGAGTGGAGTAAGCCACTACGTAACGAAGGCTTTACCACCAACCGGTTTCCCTGGACATAAGTGGTCGAAACCAAGCAACCCAGCACCTTCCAACTATTTCAAACCCCGCGAGATGAACCTCAATGAGTGCCTAGGTTATGATGGTTACTATTATCCTGAGTACAGCCCTGAAACTGACATGTATAACTACCAACTAGGTGACATTAATTTCACAGACATGACTCAGACATATGACTGTGATGAGATCCAATACTACCCAGACTGTAGTAACGTGATTGACGTCCCCTACAACAATAACCATGATGATGAACAGCCGCAACCTTCCACCAATAGCTCTGAAGAAAATTTTCAGAAGGCTCCGTATTCAAGAAAGTCAAGATAGAAGTAAATCTTCAAACGCAGAGGCAGTTGCCTTATATCCAAATATCGGACCCCCCAATAAAGCTACTTATCGATACAGGTGCCAACCAGTCATTTATTGACCCTCAAATTGTCGAAATTTTTTTTTCGCATGTCCCCCTTAACTACGACCCTTTTGAAGTCACCAACGTACATGCCACCTCCCGGAATGACTATTCTATCACTGTACCATCATTTGCAGAATTTCAAGACCCCAACGATATAAAATTATTCGTTTACAAATTCCATAATTATTTTGACGGCCTTATAGGCCTTGACCTGCTAGAAAAATGGGAAGCGAAGATTGATCTCAAGGACAAATTACTCGTTACTCGCTCTGCGACTAATCCTATACAAATGTATAACTCATGTAACGTTAACCTTTACGAAACTGTTATCCCAGCCAACACAAGCAAATTAGTGAGGCTGCCCATCAACTTCCAAGACGGAGACGCTTTCATCCCTGAACAATCTATATCAAATTGTGTTATCCATGACTGTCTAACATCTGTAAATAATAATCGTGGAGTACTAGAAATTACAAATCCATTGCCACACGACGTCATTTTTTCAATGGACCGTCCCATAGTAGCCGAGTTGTATAACGAGTGCACGCGCACCGAACAAGTACCGCCGCGTGTTAGAGAAGTTTTATCACGATTGCGTATGGACCATCTTAACGCTGAAGAACGCGCTAACTTAGAAAGTTTGTGCTCGCAATACGCTGACATCTTTTACCTTGAAGGTGGAGCACTAACTTTTACCAATAAAATTAAACACAATATAAGAACGACAGACGAAATTCCGGTGTATACTAAAAGCTACCGTTATCCATACGTACACAGAGACGAAGTTAAGGATCAAATTGGAAAAATGTTAGATCAAGGTATTATCCGCCCCTCTGACTCCGCCTGGAGCTCTCCCATCTGGATTGTGCCCAAAAAGTCGGATGCTTCTGGAAAAATTAAGTGGCGTCTAGTAGTTGACTTCAGGAAGGTTAATGATAAGACAATAGACGACAAATACCCCATTCCCAACATAGCAGACGTGTTAGATAAACTCGGAAACTGTCAGTACTTTACAACCCTTGACTTAGCTAGTGGATTTTACCAGGTAGAAATGAACCCTGATGATATTCCCAAGACAGCTTTCAATGTCGAGCACGGGCACTTTGAATTTCTACGAATGCCCATGGGATTAAAAAATTCTCCATCCACTTTTCAACGTGTGATGGACAATGTCCTGAAAGACCTTCAAAACAGAATATGTCTCGTCTATCTGGACGATACAACGATAGACGATACATATTCTGTTTTGAAGGTCTTTCAGGACATTGTCCATCACACGTTGAAAAGTGGATGGAGAATTTTTTAATCCCATGGGCATTCGTAGAAATTCAAAGTGCCCGTGCTCGACATTGAAAGCTGTCTTGGGAATATCATCAGGGTTCATTTCTACCTGGTAAAATCCACTAGCTAAGTCAAGGGTTGTAAAGTACTGTATCGTCTTTAGCACCTCCTTACAGGAACATATGCAAAACCTGGAAAAGGTCTTCCAAAGACTACGAGAATCCAATTTCAAAATACAGATGGACAAATACGAATTTTTAAAGCTGGAAACCGCTTATTTAGGCCATATCATCACTAAAGACGGCATCAAACCTAACCCAGACAAGATTATTGCTATACAAAAATATCCAATACCTAGAACCCAGAAAGAAATAAAAAGATTCTTAGGCCTTGTAGGGTATTATAGAAAATTTATTCCTGACCTAGCCCGAATCACTAAACCCCTAACCAAATGCTTAAAGAAAAATGGAAAAGTTATACTAGACAAAGACTATGTTAGCTGTTTTGAAAAATGCAAGACCCTCTTGACTAACGACCCTATATTACAGTATCCAGACTTTAGTAAAGACTTCTTGTTAACAACAGACGCTTCTAACGTGGCCATTGGAGCCATTCTTTCCCAGGGCCCCGTTGGGTCAGATAAACCCGTGAGCTATGCATCCCGAACACTTAATGAGAGCGAACTAAATTACAGCACCATAGAGAAAGAGCTGCTTGCTATGGTGTGGGCCACTAAGTATTTTAGACCCTATCTCTTTGGCCGCAAATTCAAAATTCTAACTGATCATAAACCCCTACAGTGGGTAATGAGTATGAAAGAGGAAAACACCCGATTTACAAGATTTAAGCTAAAGCTCTCTGAGTATGATTTTGAAGTAATCTATAAAGCAGGAAAAACTAATTTAAATGCAGATGCCCTTTCCCGCGTAGAAATCCATCACGAAGAGATAAGTTCAATAATTGCGAATGCATCGCAGAGATCACCATCGATTATCTCTATAGGATCATCATCATCACAAAAGCCACCATCAGTGGTCACCCTGGGTTCATCTACAGAAACAGCTCACACAAGCCATGAAAATCCAATCCTCAATGTCCCTATCGTAGACGACCCATTAAATAAATTCCATCGACAGATTCACATGACAGTAGTAGGCGACATTAAAAAGAAGACTAAGATGACCAAACCGTTTGACACGCATACGCGAGTCTCAGTGCAGGTTAGAATGTCTTACATAGAAGATGACGTAGTAGCTGTCATTAAAGAGTATGTAAATCCCAAAGTTAAAACAGCACTATTAATAGAACCAGCCCTCTCTATGTATGACGTGATCCCCATCATCCAGGAAAAATTCAGAAGTTCAGCCATGAACCTAGTGTTAGCCAAGAAAGAGCTAGAAAATGTTAGTGAGTACCTTAGGCAACAAGAATTGATTAAAAACTATCACGATGGCAAGACCAATCATCGTGGCATCAACGAGTGCTTCATGGCTCTATCCCAAAAATACTACTGGCCTAAAATGAAGGACCAAATTACTAAGTACATCAATGACTGCACCATCTGCGGTCGAGCCAAATATGATAGAAATCCCATTAAACAAAAGTTCAATCTGGTACCACCAGCAAGCAAACCCTTCGAAATCGCTCATGTAGACCTATTTACAGTAGAGACAGAAAAATACTTGACTATCATTGACGTCTTTTCCAAGTACGCGCAAGCCTACCACCTTCGTGATAGTACAGCTCTGAGTGTTATAAACAGTCTGGTGCACTTCAGTACCCACCATGGGTTCCCTCTTACACTGATATCAGACAATGGACCTGAGTTCACGAACCAGCTGTTCACTGAGTTTACTCAGTTACATAAAATCATCCATCACAAGACACTGCCCCATGCCCCCAATGGTAATGGTAACATAGAAAGGTTCCACTCAACAATCTTGGAGCATCTGCGTATCCTAAAATTAAAACACAAAAATAAGCCTGCCATAAACCTGATACCCTATGCTGTCCTAGCATATAACAGCTCCATTCACAGTTTCACAAATTGCAGACCATATGACATAATCAACGGACACTTTGACCCTAGAGACCCCGTAGATATTGACCTCACTAGACATCTTCTTCAACAATACATACTACACCACCGTGAGCAAATGAAAACCGTATACGAACTGATAAATGAAACCTCACTGACCAATCGCGCTGCTCTCATAGATAACCGAAATGTAGATCGCGAGTCTGAAGTCGAATACCAGCCCCAACAACAGGTGTTTGTTAAAAACCCTTCTGCTAGTCGTCAAAAACTTGCAGCTCGCTACACCCACGATACTGTCCTGGCAGACTTACCTATCCATATCTACACCTCAAAAAAACGCAACCCTGTAGCTAAATCCCGACTAAAACGAGTACCAAAATCAGCCCAATTGTTACAGGATACTGTCAATGCTAACTGCTCTCGTGACAGCGGAAATGCAGGAGATAAAACTTGAAAGCTTGGACGACGGACCTGGACTGCTACCTTTCAAACTTGGTACTGCTAGACTGACTAGACACTATCATACATTTCTGCAGTATATCGAACTAGAAAACATTGAAGAAAAAGTAATAACCTTACAGACCCAGCTCTTTAAATTTAAAGACCGACTTGACAATAATACTTATGCTTTGTATGAACTCCAAATAGATTACTTGTCCCTTAAAATAGATAAGATTTTAGAACATTTAAGAGGCTTAGAACCTAACCGTAAGAAAAGAGGTCTTATAAATGGATTAGGCTCTGTGATAAAAAGCATAACCGGTAATCTCGATTATTTAGATGCAGCTAAGTACGATGATGCCATTAAAATTCTAGAGGGTAACCAAGCAAAAATTTCAGACGAATTTAACAACCATGTTAGCATCAGTAAAGAATGGATGACACAACATACCCATATAATAGATCAAATAGTAGAAAATCAGAAAAAGATAAAAGGCACTCTAAAATTACTTTTAGATAAAGAAATTTACAGAGACTATAGTCTGATTAAATTTGCTAAGTTTGCACAACTCCTTACTATACTAACAGAGAATACAGATGATATACTGACAGAAATATTAAGAATAGAGAATATGCTAGCCTTTGTGCGTACCTATAGCACTCACCATTCAATGTTAAAAGTAGATGTGTTAAGAAAAATGTTTAAAAAAGTAAGATTAATTTACGGTAAGGAATATGTTATAGATCTAGACCTAAGGGAATATTACGATATAATTAAACCAGGCTACTATTTTTCAGACAGACGCATAGTTATAACTTTTAAAATTCCGATAATAACTAAGGAACACTTTGATTTATACAGATTGTCTATCCTTCCTAATAAATTTAACCAATCCATTATCCCTCCTTATCCCATCATAGCAACTAACAGGAACACATTCATGTACATAGAGACAGAATGTCCGAAGCTAAGTAACGGTTATCTCTGCGAAGAAAAGTTGAACAGCCAAATCCGGACTCAAGCTGATTGCATCCATAACCTCATCACCAACCATGCTCTAGATACTACCTGTAAGATGACTACAATCACCCTGACCAAGGAAGCTGTAGAAAAACTGGACGAGAGACACTATGCTGTATCTTTCCCACATCCTACTAAAATTCACACTGAATGCGGACGAGAAGATTCTAACATGGTACATGGAAGTTTCTTAGTTACAGTACCCCCAAACTGCCTGCTACGAACAGAAGAGTTTACGATCAGCAACTCTAACGACCAGATAGAAGGCCAACCATTGAAGATCATGAAGATTTCTCTCGATAATATGAATCAGAGTTTCCAACCACTGCCTGAGATCAAATTGAACTCTATAAACTTAAAAGGACTACACAGCGCGCAAAACAAGGCAATGTTACAACCTACCTTACACATAGACAAGGCGTCCTCTGCAGCTATCTATCATACTACAATACCAATCTACAGCATGCTATTCGGTGCAACTGTACTTATTATAGTAATAATAATCAATCGTCGTTATGGAGGTATCCTATGTAGAAGCAAGTATGGAACTTCAGAGCCTGCTGCTGCTGCTGCTGCTGCTGCGAAACCTGCCAAATTAGAGCCAGCTGCTGCAAACCCTGAAAATTTGGAAAATCAGCCAAGATTTCCAGCAACATTTTCTCTCAATGTTCTAAAATAGTTGCTGTTCTAAGGGCGGAGGAGTTATAGTATCGGCCAGTAGGTAAAAAGCTGGCACTGCAGTTACTACCCAACATTGCGCAAGCCACTAAAGTAACTAGGCGCCCTGTCAGCATTTCAAGTATTCCACAGGATGCAACCCGATCTATCTGTTTACCGGATTAATGTATTGTTATAATTACCATTGTTTAATTAATTCATTCCATATCTAGCATCGAGCTGAATTAGACTAAGCTTTATTTGTAACTCTTTACTTTTAAATTAAATTAGTTTAAAGTCATTTTGGTTTTTTTTGGGTCCTCCGGTTGTAGCTATCGTAATTAACCCTAACGTAAAACAACAAATAATAAAAACCGGCTAAGTGCGAGCCAGAACCGCACACAAAGGGTTCCATACCATCATACTAGATGGCGCTAGTACAAAGGGTTCCGTACCATCATACTAGATGGCGCTAGTTTCTTAATGTTGCGAAAAAAACACGTTTATTATTTTTTCCCTTATTTTTTCAATTTTTCTAATTTTTAGTATTTGTTGTTACAGCGGCAACAGAAATACATCATTTGTGAAAATTTCAACTGTCTAGCTATCACTGTTTTTGAAATACAGTCTGGAGACAGACGGACAGACAGACAGACAGACAGACAGATGGACAGCGAAGTCATAGTAATAGGGTCCCGTTTTTACCCTTCGGGTATGGAACTTTAAAAACGATAGGGTATGTCAACAAAAAAAATTCACCCCCCCTTTACATGTATGGGAGGCACCCAATTTTTTTTTCTAAAGATTTATTGTACTACTTTGACGGCGCAATTAAACGGTATCCATTGAAAATAACAGTTTTCTAGTACTTAATTATAGTCTCTATACTAAGAGAGACAGACAAGGCGAAACTATAAGGGTTCCTTGTTGACTTCGGAACCCTAAAAATGGATATATTAAAAAAAAATTAAGCATTTTTTTATTTAACGAAATTTAAGTTCTCGATTATATGTATATTATTATTCTTTAACAAAAAGTAGGGTTCTCCGTACTCTTTTTAATTCTTAAAAGTAAAAATTACTATGCAATTAAGATTTTTATTTTAAGTTATTGATCAGTTTTCAAAAAAAAATATTAAGAAAAGCATATTGAACAAAGTTTTATATTTTATCATTTTTTTCTGTTTCTTGGTTAATTTTTTACGTAAACATAGGGTTTCATCAGTTGAATTTTTGATAGTTCCATACCGTGAGCAAATTTATATAAGGTCTAACAAAATTAGCTGAAACTATTTTAAGGGCAAGTTCAGCAAACGAAACTGAACAACTTTTTCTTCAGCGACCATACTGAAATCTAAGAAAAACAATCTACAAAAAAAACAAGACCTACAGTACTCGCATATGATGTGTAACATGTGACAAAATACTGATGAAGTTAATTAATTATCGGGTCGTACATTCACGGGCCGACCCTTCGAATAGTAGTATGTCATCTTTGCGTTTGCCATCACACTAGGCGGCATGGCTATGACAACCTTAGTTTTCGAGAATTAAAAAACGTTCGCATTTCCTGTTACACATTTCCGTCCCATTTCACGAAATCACTCCCACATATTGCAGGAAAGCGAGAGCAAAGATGTTACACATCAAAAAAAAAGAAATCTTAATGAATCCGGCACTGACAATCATACCGTAGCAGCCGCAGCCCACTCGCCTCCGCCACAGATGATAATAATAGCACATGCCTCCGCTCCGATCCCTTACCCGCAGCCTTCCTTCTTACATCCCAAACTTGTGGTTACAAACTTCATAGCACACCGTGATGTCCAAATACTTTTGTACGGCATTTCACAATGAAACACTTAACTTAGGCACTAAGGTAGGTCACACACAATTGTCGTTAGGCTTTGAGCAACGTAACTCAATGAGTGCGCGAGAGTAACTGAGATATTTTTTCCGAGCATCGTGGAACGTGACTCTAACAAAATTAGTACTTCAAAGCTTAATATTTCACCAACCAATTCCGGCATCGAAAAATGGTTTAAGCAAATCCTCAGTAGTTATGAACGATACCCCATACAATAGAATACGTATATCCATGCCAAATTACAGCTTTCTAGTACTAATAGCCATTGAGCTAAGCCACGGCTAGACGGGCAGAAGACAGACAGACATGGCGAAACTATATGGGTTCCTTGTTGACTTCGGAACCCTAAAAATGCATAATTGTAAAAAAAAATATAATATATTATACGAGTCTCACACTTTAAACATTATTATTTTTGAACAAAAATTAGGTTCTCGGTACTTTTATTAAGGAAAGTTTAATACTATTATTTCATTACTCGAGACTGAGTAAGGTTAAAAAGTCATTTGTGGGGCAGTGTATAAGATTCTACAATAAAATTCCAGAAAATGTAACTAGTTTGTCAGAGAATAAATTCAAGACTCATGTCAAAAAAGTTTTGTGCTCTAGAGGATATTATAAAATAATAGATTATGTAAATGACAAAGATATATATGTTGATTCTAAAACAAATACCATTACCTGAGACTGTAATCTGAATCATGACATTATTTGTAATTTTATTGTATTTTTTTTTGTTTTGACTATTTAAAAGTGTGTGTAAACACCTATTTGAAATAAATTGTTTTTGATTTTGATTTTGATTTGATTTTGATTAGGATTTTAAGTTTTTGAGTTATGTTTATTTTATTAATTTTCATAATATTTTATTTATTTTACATTACGTGGATTCCAACCTATTCATTGTTGCTGAAATAGATTATATTAATTCCAATGTAGGTATTTATGTTGCGTCATCTCTAGTGAAGTGGTGAAAGAAAATTTAAATTTAAAGTACCCGTAGCCGCACTCTAATGGGATGGGGAAAAAATACCCGTTGACCCACCATTGGGCTATAGTGGTGGGACCACGGGTAAACAGAGAGGTGGGTTGGTTCGTAACCCTCGGTGCACAAGTCTCACACTTGGCCGGTTGTAATTTCTTTACTTTCCGTTTCATTTAATTTTTCATTCCGTTTCGTCTAAACGGTCTGTCGCATTCTGCGCTATGGGTATGAAAATGTTAAAAATATACCTAGCCGTGCTCTACGCCGCGCCAAGCCGCGCGGCCCCTTGCAAGGTGTAAGTTCAGTAGTCAGAAGAGATAAGAGTTACGCGATAGAAAGAGAGGCAAATTGTAGGTGAATATAACTGTAGGTAATTAGCGCTGTGCGACCTGAATTTGCACTTTATTGTGTCGTAGCAAGAGTCGCCATTCATTCAAATGATTTTGCGGAGTTAACCTTCTTTTACGTAGTCTTTATTCTTTGGTCTAAGTCAAAGTTGTATCTTGTATTATTATATTATTGTTATTATTCTTAAGACTTATGTCAGGGGCCATTCACAAATACAACAGCTGTTGTAAGCACACGGTCTAGTACGCTATGCCCTTAGACCGTGTAGACTCTGGCACTTTGTTTGATCTGTAAACTATCCTTTATTATAGTTTATAATTTCAATCGTTCTTATTTGATTATTGTTAACTTTGCAGTTCAGAAAAGGAATTGAACCACGAGGTAGCCCTCGTCGGGTATGGAGATCTTTTCGGGGAGCCCTACTGGATTCTGAAGAACTCTTGGGGCCCGGAATGGGGCGTCAGCGGGTACATGTTGATATCGGCAAGAGACAACAACTGCGGGGTCATGACGGAGCCCACCTACGTCATTGTTTAAACCCTTTTGGTTCTAATAACTATAATAATTGTGCGTGTGGTGTAAAAATACCTTAAATCGAAACTTTAACATCTTTCAATGCAAATGCTGTAATAACTAGAAATATCCATCTGTTTTCATCGAAACAGTCCGCAAACTTTGCGAAAAGGATCTTTTTATATAATTTAGGTATATTTTATTGATATTGATTGAAGCAATAATGTAATCTGTATTTAGTTGTGTATTTATTATAAGCCTTATATTTAACCGAAAAGTACGTGGATTTTAATATAGGATACTTATTTCAAATAAAAAAATATATTCAGCTAAGTTTTTTTATTTTATCACCTTTTCAGGGTTCCGTACCTCAAAAGGTAGAAAAGGAACCATTATAGGATCACTCGTGTGTCAGTCCATCCGTCTTCAACAGCCAATTTGCTCACAAACTTATGAACCGATTGAGTTGAAATTTGGTACACATGTGTAAGTCGGTGACCCAAAGATGATTATGTAACGTAAATAAATTAATTTTAAACATGGGGGCCATTCTGGGGGGTAGATTAGAAAATTTCAAAGTCTATCATGTGACATGTTTTTGAGATAAGTATTTTTGAAGAAAATAGGCGAAAATTGACCATTCCCTCCGCCTCCTCATCTCGGAAACTACTGGATCTAAAATATTGAAAAAATCACAGTATGTGTAGTAGTATATGAGGTTGAAAGAGATTATAGAAAAATAAGTCCAGTAAAAGTTGAATCTAATTTACCCTAGATTATAGTATGTACTGAGAGGTCTTGTTCTGTTGGTAGTTAAACTATTGGTGCGGAACCCTGTTTCTGTGACCCCAAATCGCACTTAGCTAGTTTAATGTTTAGTAGGTAGGTAGGTACTCCTTTGTACGGTAAAATGGTTAGGGATTTCATCAGTTTGAACTTTTGAAAGATTCATACCGTCAGCAAAATCTAGCTAAATCATTTAACCATATTTGTATTTGTTTTACTCTTTTACTTCACGTTTATGAAGTTACGAAGGCAGTTATGTTATTAATTATTTTTTTCTAAGGGCTTATACACACTGAGGGCGAACTGACAAGAAGTCAAATGAAAAACAGAAACTGAATACAAAAACAAGATTACAAGATGTTTATTCAAAACGGGTGCACATTACACTATTTTTGATAGTCATGAAATAGTAATTACATAAACATGTCATTTGTATATAACTTTAAGAAATCAAAAATAAAAATTTGAAAATTCAAAAAGAGTTAAATGAACCATGACCCTCATTCTGAGGTAGTTGGGTAAAAAAACAATTTATAGGTAATAACGTCAAAATACAATCATGAATATAAAACAAATTATGTAATTACAACATGAAAACCATATGACACGAGAATATATACATTTAAATCATTGAATATCATTAATGCCTTTGTAAAGAGTAGGTCAGTTCACACGGACAGCAACCGGTCACGAGTATAACGCGAGAGTCAGCCATAGCTTCCCATATTAGAGGAAAAGGAACGACCCGACTAAGCTTTCCCTAAGTATGAATTAACCCTTAGTATTTGAACAAAACTTAGGTTATATCTAATAAAGACAGAGTTAACAAGTCTTATTAATTTAAACAATAAAGCCCATCAAAAACATAACATGTACAAAAATGTAAGTCTCGCAACGCAGTTCTTCTACCGCAAAAGTTGTGATGAGATCTAATGTTAAACCAAGCCGGTTAATTTATTCAGTACTAGCTGTTGCCCGCGACTTCGTCCGCGTGTATGTGATTTGTGTGAAACTGAAACCGATCGTTTATTATATATTAATAAAATATTACGTGTAATAAATAGCTTAACATAACATACAATCGATAAAAGTAGTTAAAATATATATTGTAAACTTTGTAAAAGAGCAGTAAAGGATTATATAAATAAATAAATAAAAAATATCCCAGAGATTTGTTACCATAGATGGATTGATTATGCACTAACAAACAACATTTGCAAATCGAACCCATTTACACACACAATATTCAAGTTCCCTTCCATTGCACCGAATGCTACTAAGAAAAGAGATGCCAATAATTGGCATCATTTTATTTGCTTCACTTTTTGAACGCATGTAAGTAACCTGTCTAGGATTATGCACTAACATTTGAAAATCGAACCCATTTACACACACAATAATAGAGGTAGTTCGCTTTCATTGCACATAATGCTACTAAGAAAAGAGATGCCATTCGACATAATTTTATTTGTTTCACTTTTTGGTCGCATGTAACTTATCTACTTCCCCTTATACTGCGTGTAACAAAATTGGTGTAGGTCCCGTTAACTGGGGCTTCTAATCATCAAACTGAACAACTTTTCCCAAGGATCGATCAGTTGATCGATTTGTATGAAGAATTAAATACTTTTTTTAAGACTTCAGCAAAGTCATAGAACAAAAGTTAACGCGACCTACAGCAATTTTGTTATATTCTGTATAATCAGCAGCATGTGCAAGAAATCGTAAAAAAAAATTTGAACTCTTCATACAAAACGATCAGCTTACTGATCAATTTTTTGCATTTTTGTATGGAGCATCGAATTTTTTTTTTGCGAATTGACTATGGGTTCCTTGGGGAAAGTTGTTGAGTATGATGAGTAGAAGCCCCAGTTAACGGGTCCTACATCATTTTTTTTACACCCTGTATAGCATATCTCTGGGTATATCCAACAACTTAAAATTGTTAAACTTCAACTTCTGATAAATTGTTACCTAATTAAGTAACTAACAACATTTTATAGTGATCATATCAATGTTAGACATCTTACGGCATAATAATCACATACGAATAATCTTCTATTTAAAATAGTCCTAATCTATAACAAAGCCACACCCCGGACACTTCATACAACGGGCGCGAAATGACATTGTTAAAAACAAACGACGAAATAAATGAAATCACGGCGAAATAGAACCAAACTTAAACCAATCTGTATCAACCTGGGAGACGAGGGAGTGACGTCGGAATCTACAGAGCGGCAGGGAGTGTCCATAATGTATGATATTCTTATCCATCTACTTTGCTCCGATGTTCCATAACAGATTGAAGTAAATTTTGGTATATGGGTGATCCAAAGTAAAGTAAAGTAACGTAACGTAAATAAATGCATTTTAAACATGGGGGCAACTTTTGGGGGATAAATTAGATAATTTAAAGTTTTACAAACTATAATATCGTGTGATATATCAAATGAAAGAGCCTGTTGTGAGAATCTGAATACTTTGATAATAATTTTATGATAAACTAGCTGTTTCCCTCGGCTTCACCCGCGGGGACAACGTTTATATGACTTTTCGAGGGTGCGCAGTGTGCGAGCCGCAAGCTGCTTGTGAACGTGAAAAAAAGTAGCCTATCTCTTAATACGGGTCCTAATCTGTCTTCTTACCAAAGTTCAGACAGATCCGTTTAGTAGTTTTTGCGTGAAAGAGTAACAAACATACATCTATACATTCTTACAATTAGTAGGATTCAGATTGCACCATGTCGCAGTTTTGGTGCGTTTAGTGTATTTCACTCTACTATGCTGACTGGTAATTAAAATTAAAAACAGAAAAAAGACTGACCGTCGGGTGCCAGTCATGGATCAAGGTGTCTTAACCCTAATCACCGGCATTACTTCCATACCATTGTAATGGCTAAATTATATATAAGCTTTGTAGATTTATGGAGATGACTTTAGAAACCTTTACCAATGCGTGTTGCCAGAGATGAGCTACGGTACTTAGACGTGGTAACTATTGGTCTCATCCATAAGTCAAAATCGCTTAGCTGGCTATGGAGATAGCTATACTTGGGATTTTCCACGTGATCGAATCGAAAACGAGTAGAGATCTGTAAAAGAACTTTGGTCACTGGCATTGTTCATACACTAAGCAACTGGTAATGGGCAGGCCATATAATCGTAGCTTGTAGAATCGTTAATCAATAGGGATTAAAGGTTCTTGAACCTGGTAAGGCACACAGGATGCCTCTGGATGCATTTGGCCCAAAATCTTGCGAAGGTCTTTAGGGCAGGCCTATCCTTAGCAGCAGATGTCTTGTTTGTTCATGGAACGCAGATTTCGCAAGGGTTGAAATAGGTACCCAAAAACTTGGAATCACGTTTCTATAAAACTTCACTTTTTAAAGCCTTAAAAGTGAATGTTTCCATTTGACAATAACAGGTTAGAAGTGATTTTCTCTTCATTGTTTTTTAAGATTTTTGCTTCGTAGTTCTTTAGGTAGCACAAATAAGATAAATGAAATCACTACGTTTCTTTGTAGAGATCCGCAGACCCTACGAGGAACCCTTGTAAGATCGTGCTGTCCATGCGTGTGTCTGTCCATCGTAGACACAACGGCGTAATACAAAGGTAACTCTTATATTTTTTAAACCAAAATTTGGCAAAAAGTTGTATACAAAAATGAAGATCTCAATTTTGGATGGCAAAAAATATGTAAATTCAATTTTGAGGGTATTTTCTCCTTGGGAAACGTTGTTAAGTTTCATTAGTAGAACTTACCCTTAAAGTATTGAACATTACTGAACACATCCTGTATTCATATTTCACTGTTAATTCAACTTATTTGGTGGGCATCGTTCTTCATCACTAACATATCTCTCATGCCCAGCCTTGAGCACCGCCACAAAGTCGCCTGTCTATCGCTGTTCTATCGAATTCATTTCGGAGTGTGCGCAAGCACTTCACGAGCTCATTACCCTGACTTCATTCCACCATCGGTCAACGAGACGCAAGGAGCAGAGGTACCCCTTTTTTGTTGATGTTCCACCTATCCGTACTAAGAGTTACACTTCCTTATTTATAAAGGGACAGCGAACGAGTGGAACTCCTTGCCTTCGTCAGTGTTTCCCAATTCCTATAATTTGGGGACATTCAATAAGGGCGAGAGTGAATAGACATTATTTGAGGCTGAGTGTGTCATCATCACTTCCGATTAGGTTAGTTGCAGTCAAATGAACTCAAATTTTTAATGTAAAAAAAGTTATGTGGCCACCTTAAGGCTTATACCGCCGCCAACGACCAACTTTGAAAACACTTTTTACTTTAATTAAGGATTTTTTAATTTAAAAAAAATTGTTTTGTAACTTACAGGATATGAGGACTGATTTTGATTTCCTCGAATTCTGTTTTAATACACAGAACTAACGAAAAAAAATATCCTAATGCATCCTTTTTTCTAGTCCTAACCATAGAACTGCTGCAATTTTAATCGAAATATTATGATAATTTATGAACTGCTCATCAAAACAATGTAAAATGATTTTGTTTACTTACTTTTTGGAAATTATACTTATTTTATTTATAACTATTTTTTTCCCGCGGCTCCGCCCGCGTGGACATCGTTTTTATGACTATCTTTAAGGGTGATTACTCAACCATCTTTGTGCAAAAAATCACAACAATCGAGTATTATTTTAGTTCCCTCAGGAACTGCATCAGATTATGCTATTTTCCCGGGATAAAAGGTAGCCTATGTTTTCCCCGTGACACAGGCTACCTGCATGCCAAATTTCATAAAGATTGGTCAAGGCTTTGAAGCGTGAAAAGGTAAAAAACAAACAAATACATTTTCACATTTATAATATTAGTAAGGATAGTTTTCAACATATTTAAGAAAATAGGTGACGAATGATGATTTACCATTCTCTCCATAATCTCAGAAACTAATGGGCCTATTTAAAAAAAAATACTGAAAATAGTTCTTTGCCTATAGACTACAGAAAAACCTAAAAGAAGTCTGTGGTATTTAAAGTAACAAAGGAAATTCTTTAATAACGTAAACAACTACAAAGGAAGGATTTTTTGAAATTCAACCTATAAGGAGATGAAAAAAAGTTTGAAAGTTTTTTATGGATGTCCCTAATTTTTGAAGCTAGAAGCTTAAAACTTTGTTTTTAGGTTTACAATTAGATGTTAAAAGTTGATTACGAATAAATGTCAACATCAATACACAGCCCCAAAGTAAGAATATTTAAGTTTCGCACTTAAGTTCATTAAACAAGGTGTAACGGAAAAAATAATAACAATACGAAAAACTGAAGAGGGTCCTGAGTTTTATATTACTATCGGGATATTTATTTACTATAAAAACAATGTCTAGGTCTATTTACATCAGTACCATCCTCCGAAAATCAATTAAATAAATAACCCTTGCAGATTGAAAGGAGAATCGTGAGATGATGTCAAGGGCTTACCAATTATACATACATACATATAATCACGCCTCTTTCCCGTAGGGATAGGCAGAGACTACTCCTTTCCACTTACTACGATCCTTACATACTTGTTTCGCTTCGTCCACTTTCATTATTAATAAAAATAATACCAATTAAGAATAAAAAAAAAAAAATATCGTACAAAGCAGTTTACTCTAAATGATACATAAAAATACTATAGGATCGGGAAGGTTAGATCTATGTTACCCCAAATTTAATGCGAGCGAAGCCGCGGGCAAAAGCTAGTTTTCTATAAAACTATGAGTTTACTAAGAAAATTAAAAAATAACCGTTTTTTATACTTTTACTATCTATAACTACTAAGAACAACAATTTACAGAGTTAATGATTTCTAAATAAACTTGTAACGCGGCACGCTGTTATGCGTTGTTCTTTCATTCGATCTTTTTTCATTCCATCTATTTGTTCATCACGCATGCGCTGACATGTGTTTAAAAACCCAAATTTATTCTTTCCATCAATATTTTTCACCATATCTTATAAAATAAAAAACTTGCTGTTTTTTAAAGACCTATCTTGGGTAAGTTAAATTTTGTTTTGTATGAATTATTTAATGTGCAAATACCTTTTTTTATGTCTTTGTACTTTTTTTTAGGTCTTTTATCTCGAAATAAAATCTACCATACCTAAGTCGTGCTACAAACTAGATCACGTGCCTTAAAATTCAATCGTCTCCGGCTTCGACCAATTGACAGCTGTAGACCGGCTCACGCGAACAACGGTTTTGATGCCTATAGAATGTATGCATTTACTGATTTCGTCTCTGTCGGTCAAGAGGTCAAGAGGTAACACGCTCATATGTTCCGATAATCATACAAATAAAAGTTTAGACATCACTTTTCATTAGTAAGTAATACAATTCTAATTATGTTTTCTAAAATAACTAGGTAATATTGAAAAATTCGCATGCTTTCATGTTTACTTGACTCATTTTTTATGAGATTGAGTATGGATAGGGCCGGTCCATAGCTATTATATTGGTCGAAGGTCTCTTCGACAACCTATGTACTATGTACTCAGCGAGTTATGTTTTTTTTCTTAAGGGGCATTCCCACTTGGCCTTCAGGAGCATCTCAAGGCAAACCATAAAGTCGTCAGTAGGGCAACACTTTGGGCCAAAATTGTTTGAAAACGTCGACAAGCAAAGAATCAAAAGAAGTTGCAAGTTTGATATTAATCAATTGAATTTGTTAAACCATGCCAAAGACCTTAGTTCTGACAACATAAATAGCCTCTTGCTCTATTCTCACCACCAACCCACTAGCCCCCTATGTGTGGAGTATGTCCTTTCCAGATCTTTTATGTCAATGATATGGTAAAAGACGTGTCCCAGCGCAGTGGGGATGCTAAGGCTTCTAATAAACGACGTGATTGGTCTTGAAATTTAGGTTAAGCTACACATAGCTTTAAAGGACGTGTGGATTCAGTTTGGTCCAAATTAATATATTGTGACTTACCTTAAGGCATCAGCCAAGGGCTTACCAATTGTGAAAAAAAAAAGAAAAGTGTAATATTTGATAAAGATTACACTAATATTATAAAGGCGAAAGTTTGTGAGTGTGTATGTTTGTTACTTCTTCACGCAAAAAACTACTGAAGGGATCTGGCTAAAATTTAGTAGATAGAAAGATTAGGACCTGGATTAACACGTAGGCTACTGTTTTTGCACGCTCGCGAGCCGCTTGCGGCTCGCGCACTGCGCACCCTCGAAAAGTCATAGAGACGTTGTCCACGCGGGTGAAGCCGCGGGAAACAGCTAGTAATCTATAAAATAATGTCTTAAAATTTAGGTAATCTTCACATATTTAGGACGTGTGGATTCGGTTTGGTCCAAATCTTTACTCATGCTTTGCCACAAGAGTTATATTTGATAAAGATAATCTATAAAATAATGTCTTAAAATTTAGGTTAATCTGCACATATTTAGGACGTGTGGATTCGGTTTGGTCCAAATCTTTACTCATGCTTTGCCACAAGAGTTATATTTGATAAAGATAATCTATAAAATAATGTCTTAAAATTTAGGTTAATCTGCACATATTTAGGACGTGTGGATTCGGTTTGGTCCAAATCTTTACTCATGCTTTGCCACAAGAGTTATATTTGATAAAGATAATCTATAAAATAATGTCTTAAAATTTAGGTTAATCTGCACATATTTAGGACGTGTGGATTCGGTTTGGTCCAAATCTTTACTCATGCTTTGCCACAAGAGTTATATTTGATAAAGATAATCTATAAAATAATGACTTAAAATTTAGGTTAATCTGCACATATTTAGGACGTGTGGATTCGGTTTGGTCCAAATCTTTACTCATGCTTTGCCACAAGAGTTATATTTGATAAAGATAATCTATAAAATAATGTCTTAAAATTTAGGTTAATCTGCACATATTTAGGACGTGTGGATTCGGTTTGGTCCAAATCTTTACTCATGCTTTGCCACAAGAGTTATATTTGATAAAGATAATCTATAAAATAATGTCTTCAAATTTAGGTTTAGCTACACATATTTAGGACGTGTGGATTCGGTTTGGATTTTTTTTTACAATTTTTATTATATTTATATAATTTTATACCAGAGCTCGAGCCCCTCGGTGGGGACGTATATGAGCTGTAATGATAATGATGATACCAGAGCTACAGTCAATGTCACATGCTGTAAACGACTATTTGAAAGAAAAGTGTAAATGTGAGTGTGAGAACCAAATTTGGTGCTAACGGCACTCATAGTTTGATTTAATAAGTATTCCATTCGGGCGCCGCAATTTTTTTTTCTTCATGGTATGACGTCTCCACATACGGAAAAAAACTCGAGAAAAGTTGATTAGAAAGTATTTTTTTATATAATATCAACCTTAATATGGACTACGTCTGAAATAAATGATTAATAATAATAATGCATACATTCATATCATATGTCTCAGTAAATGATGAGATGAGAAGGGGGCGGCTGGTATTATACGGCTTATGGCGGCCACGACAGCTAATCCACCTCTGGCCTTATCTTTCGGAGTTAAATATACAGGTAAATTTTATTACTTTCGTCCCGCAGCGTAGTAAAAAAAACAATATTCCTTAGAAAAAACACTGCTGAAACTCAAAAAATACTAATTCCGATAGTTCTACTTAAGGCTCCTCCGTCCCTAAGATTAGCAACTCGATTCACAATGTTTCAAACATTGAACGAAATAGCTTGGAAATAAAGTTCTTGTTCTTGTAATGTGAGTGTTACGTCAATCGCTGCGGACGAATCGTGCGAAAATTGTGGGTTTTAATTCATTATAAATAAAAAAATTAATTAACTGACTCGTTGGCTCAGTGGTCCTGCTCTTGACTGCTGATCCGAGAGTTGTGGGTTCGATCCCCACCCAGGGCAAGCATTTGTGTGATGAACAGATTTGTTTGCTCTGTGTCTGGGTGTTAAATATCTATATATGTATGTATTTAAACGTATATAAGTATTTATATCAGTCTCTGGTTCCCATAGCACAGGGAATCCTAATTTGGGGCCAGATGACCATGTGTGATTTGTCCCAGAATATTTATTTTATTTATTTATTTAATTTCCAAAAAGTAAGAAAACAAACATTGTTTTGTTATGAAGTTTATAAATTATCTTAATGTTTCGATTAAAATTGCAGCAGTTCTATGGTTACAACTAGAAAAAAGGGCACATTAAGATTTTTCTAAAGTTCTATGTATTAAAAGAAAATGTAATATCTATATTAAGGTCAGAGATAAAAATAATTACTTGTTTCTCATTTTATTAACGGTCCGAAGTTAATGAATTGCCTAGTGAATATTTTAAGTAGGTTGCTAAAAAGGTATATTCACCTATTATTTATTGTTTCGTTTCAATTTTTAGTAAATGTTTGATAAATAGGTAACTCATTAATGATTACAAATAAGATAAAATTAACTACCCAATATCATGTTAAAGATTAAAATAATAACTTATTTTTCACTTTTTTAACGATTCGAAGTTAATTAAAATGGCATTGAAAAAAATATAACTAGTTTGCTGAAAAGTTATAAATTTGCCTATTATTTATTTTTTCGTTGCAATGTTCAGTAAATGTTTGATATGTTTAATAAATAGGCAAATCATTAATGATTCCAATTTAGATAATATTAAGTACCTAATCAGGTTAAAGATTAAAATAATAACTTGTTTTTCACTTTTTTAACGATCCCAAGTCAATTAATTGCATAGAAAAAATTATAATTAGTTGGCTGAAAAGGTATAAATTCGCCTATTATTTATGTTTTCAGTGCAATGTGTAGTAGAATAGGGTAAAGCGTGTTCTACACGCTGAGCTGCCAACATGTTAACATCTTCGTTACTGTTATGTTTAGCCGTTAGTGCTAAGATAGCTTTAGGATCACCAGTTTTGTCTGATAGTGAAGATGGTAAGTCCCCAATACATTTTGGATAACTGTCAACTCATCATCATCATCATATCAGCTCATAAACGTCCCCAACCAGGGGCTCGAGCTTACCCTGAATTAGGGCGATCGGGCCTTAGTCGACCACGCGGGCCCAGTGTGGGTTGGTCGACTTCACACACAACTTTCGAGTTTTTTCGCAGGCGTGGGCAGGTTTCCTCACGATGTTTTCCTTCCCCGTAAGAGCGTCGGATAAACGTAATCGAAATTCGAAAACACTTTGGTACGTGGCAGGATTCGAACCACGAACTCCCGGACAGGAGGTAGCGGCCCTTGCCATTACGCCACCGACACTCTTCTGTCAACTATACTTAAACAATTCAACATCTTACAAGGTTCAATTACTATTGCTTATCTAGTAAAAATGTAATTTTAATATTTTTTTTTAGAGGACTCAAATCTGAGATGGTACAGACAATACAACGTGGAAGTGGAAAAATTTTCGGTTCTAGGCGGCGTGGCAGAAAACATTAAAGTATGGTAAGTTGTTTCTTAGAATTTATTCATGCTCCTATTCACTTTAGACGTATAACGTCTTTCTTTGGCTTTTCGATATCGGATGTAACCGCGCCGAAATTGAGTTTACGATTTGTAGTAATTTTTAGGGTTCCATTCTTGAAAATAGGAACCCTTTCAGGATCACTGCTGCGATGTCAGTTTATCTATCTGTCAAGGCTAACAATATCTACGGTTACTTGGAGCTATACGAAAATCAAGCTTCTATGTAAACTTAATAAAAAAATATGGCCAGTTCAGGCGCATATTTTGACACTTTCAAATAAAATCAAAACTTATAAACACGCAAAAACACAAGACTCATATTAGCCAAGAAGCAAGATCTCATAGGACAAGTATACATTCCCTTTACTTGTTTTTTCCTTTAGATATTTCTCCGAAAATCCTTAATGATTTGTAGTTATATCATATAAAAATATTTTTTTTCAGTTACAAAAATAATTTACAGTTAGGGAATTGACTGTGACGAATATCGATGTATAGGAGAACTTTGGTTAACTACTAAGTTTTTCCTTTAATCCGATTGTTCTACTCTTTGATGTTTTTAATTTTCCGTGTCCAAAGGTGAGGTGGCATGGAACCCTTGGTGCGTAAATCCGACTCGCGCTTGGCCGGTTTTCTTTTCTTGCTACCGACTTTAGTGAATAAAAAATAAATCAGATAGGTAGCATGAAATGTATAGTTACTTTTGATAATACATTATTGAAATGTGCTCTATCTTATCGTGTGGCACAATTAACCGATCTATCCAAGGAATAGACGGCGGTTACCTGGTGTTGCACTTTGCATCACCCGTAGTCACGTGTAGGGCATTTTAGATTTACACCTACGGACGTATGCAACGCGACCTTCATACACATCTGGAATCAGATGTGCAGGTTTCCTCACGATGTTTTACTTCACCGTTAAAGCAATCGGTAATATATGTACGTAAGTTTTGAAAAACTCATTGGTACATTGGCCGTTCGGATTTGAACTCGGGACCTCTGGTTAAGAGTACCGAGTCGTTACCGATTGAGCCACCGAAATGTGCTAAAAAAATATATTTTAAAATCCGACTTTGTTATATAGGTATGCACTTATTTTAACTGGAGCTTTTCTTCATGAAACTGAACAACTTTCCCCAAGAATTCCATACCCAATTTGCAAAAAAAGTTTTGGACTTCCTATACAAATCGATCAGCTGGCGGGCAAACTTTGTATGGAAGTCCAAAAAGTTTTTTTGCGAATTGTCCATGGGTTTCTTAGGGAAAGTTGTTCAGTTTCATGAGTACAAGCTCCACTAAAAAATAAGTGCATACCCTATATATGATCAGCCTTGAAATGAATTGTACAGCCACGCTGTGAATATTATTGTCTCGCGAATCCTTCACCATCTGTCGAATGGGGCACACACAAATCAACAATAGCCATTTTTGAGTAAAAACTATTAAGTGGTTTTTTACTATGGTGATAACCCTAAAAATCAAAATAAAAAAAACAGTTGAGTTAATAAAAAAAATATTGCCCCAACCCAAATTTCACCCAAAATTCGTTAAGTACTTAGTAGTTTGAGTACCGGACGAACAGACAGATACACACACACACACATGTTTTGTTGTTGTTTAAACTCTGTGAGTATAAGACGATCAATAACTTTAATAATCTTTATTTAATCTTTACTTAATATTATAAATTCGAAAATGTCTTTGCTTGTCTGTTACCTTTTCACGCTTCAACACCTCGACCTATCTTGATAAAATTTGGCATGCGTCACTGGGAAAGACATGAGGCTATCTTATATACCCTGAAAATAACAAAGTACGATGCAGTTCCCCTAAGAGATTTGGAAAAATTACTTTTGTTTTGTTACTTTCCGTAACATCGCAAGTCGCAACGGAACAATGGATTGTTGTGATTTTTTGCACAGAGAGGAAATGACATAATTTACTAATGAGCATGTCTTGACATAGTTCGCTCGCGCACCACTCACCCTCAAAGACAAAAGCAAAAGCTAATATAGGTAATATTATAATCACTAACGCTCGCTTTTCAGTTGCTCGAAAGTAAAAATGAACGGAGCTCTAATTATTTGATCTCTTGACTGATTTCATCTAACGTTTTGTCTAGTTCCAGCTCTGAATTAAATGCAAATAAGTATTAAACTTACACTTAAACTTACTTAAGTCGGATCAGTCTTTTTGTAAAATATAACATCGACAAACCTTAAACATGGATGAAATATCGAATAGGAATATCGGATAGAAAAAATATTAGTATAGGGTACCGTTACCTGGTACGAAAACGAAAAAGGAGAGAAGATCATTTGGGGTATTAAATTGAAGGGCCCTGTGTGAAAAAAACCAAAACTTTTTTATTTTCACTCATTTTTGATTTTAATTTGACGCTTCAGATCCGACCTAATATTTCATCATCTTAAAAAAAAATCCGTTAAAGTGTGAGTCAGAACCGCACACAAAGGGTTCCTTACCATCATTAGTTCGATGGCGCTAGTTTCTTCACGTTTAAAAAAACACATTTTTAGTATGAAGACTTTTACTTTTTTAAATTTTTAGTATTTGTTATTATAGCGGCAACAGAAATACATCATCTGGGAAAATTTCAACTGTCTAGCTATCACATCACATGAAATACAGCCTGGTGACAGACAGACAGATGGACGGACAGCGGAGTCTTAGTAATAGGGTCCCGTTTTTACCCTTTGGGCACGGAACCCTAAAATTACCATCCTCCCTGGACCTCCAAAGTTTGCCAACCGAAAAATCTGAAATAAATGAAAGTATTGAAGAATTGTATACATTTTACAGGAAATTTATAGCGAAGATCCAGACACTTATAGTTTTAGAGAAATTGAGATTAAACCATACGACGCATGAGCAGTCTTTATTATACAGAGTGTACCTACAAATAATCTTCCACGGCTAAAACTGAAGTAACGGCTAGGGCCGCCACCTCCTGTCCGGGAGGTCGTGGTTCAAATCCCGCCACGTACCAATGTGATTTCGAATTTCGATTTCATATGTACGTTTATTCGACGCTCTTACGGTAAAGGAAAACATCGTGAGGACCTGCACACGTGTGCGAAGAAATGCGAAGGTTGTGTGTGAAATTGACCAACCCGCACTGGGCCCGCGTGGTCGACTAAGGCCCGATCTCCCTAATTCAGGGTAGACTGAAGCCCCTCGATGGGGATGTATATGAGCTGATATGATGATGATGATTACGTGAATAATAAAAAAAATATATTTGCGACTTTAGCAAAGTTGTAGATCAAAATTGTTCAGTTTGATGAGTACAAGCCAACCTAAAGTATCACCACGACTTTATGTTGCACTCTGTACAGCTCCATCCAAACATTCTTTTTTCATGAAAATTGGCATTCAACTAACTGATTCAGCTATTTTAAAAGTTAATATTTTATTTAATACCGTAAAATTGTAGAAAAATTTTGGACATAAACGTTTTTATCTCTGTAACAGAATTTTTCATGTTGCTGTTTTATTATTTAAGTTGAACACAGTTTCAAGTACACATTTCAGATAAAATTGTGTTGCTATAAGCTAAAGGGGCTTTTTTGGACACTACGCTCTTTTTACATTTGTGCCTTACCTAATGCTTATTCCCACATAGACTCGTGGCTGGACTAATCTGGACATCATGTTGTTACAATATATAAATAAAAAAACTTGATACTTAGTGGTTAAGAAACTTTAAGGTATCGAAGTGCTTTATAAAACCTTAAGGTTTCCCAGGAGGCACTAATTTCCGTACAGACGTAGTTTCGCTTTAATATAAAAACTACACGCCGGATTTAATGCAATCTTTGTGAATATATTGAGTAGACACATATCGATGTTTGTAATTAGTTTCCGGAAAGAAATAAAAGCAGTTTCAAACTTTCAGTACAAAAATTAATGTAAGCCTTTGTTTGGTTATGTTTCAATTTAATACGATGAAAAGTAATTACAAACATCCATGTGTGCCAACTCAATATATTTGCAAAGTGTGCAACATACAGTCAAATTAAGAACCCCCTCCTTTTTAAAGTCAGTTAAAAACAGATTAAAAACCCAGGAAACCGTTAGGTAACTCAGTACATCATCTTAAGTTTTTATAATGTAGGTATCTACCACACATGAAGGCTCCCAGGATAAAAAGTAGCCTATGTCCTTCCCCGTGGCACAGGCTACCTGCATGCCAAATATCATACAGATTGGTCAAGGCGTTGAAGCGTGAAGAGGTAACAAACTAACAAACACATTTTCACTTTTATAATATTAGTAAGGATATAATAAAAATGATACATAATTAACAAAGAAAAAAATGTCCTCGTCACTCAAAAACACAAATTTAGTTCTCTTTTCATTTAGAGCCAAATAGTTCACAAGTCTTTATACTCGTAATCATTGTCTTACGATATCGATATTTTCTCTTCTTGGTTTCACAAACTTCGTGTAGTCACTTTTTACACATCTTTTATAAAATAATACTTTTACTTGGCCAACTTTCAAAATCTTGAAAGTATTCAATTTTTTTAATATGTATCTTACTTATACAGTATAACTTAAGTAGAAGTCGACAAGTACTGGAGGACTCTCTCTACTACAACCTGGTATGCTATCTGTAGTATCAGGTCTATCCAGTGGTTTATTAGCAGTGACCTTATCCTATAGTCTTTTTTTTTGTTTTACCCATTGCTAGTTCCTGTGATTTTGTAACTGTTTTTCATATATTTTTTTTACTTTTCTCACTGTTTTTTTTTTATTTCCTTAACATTCATCAAAGAACAATAGCAAGTTTTTTTCTTTATCTAGCCACTCATTTCCACATTAGCCCCGTTTTACGTTACATATTTTTTTTTAAGGCACACTACGAAAAGTTCTCGAGTTGATTATTTTGACGGGGTAACGAAAAACATTTTTTATAGTACCGAAAAAAGCAACACAAGGTTTGGAGTTCTATATAAGGTAGGTTGCCTCTCTGGAATGGTTTCTACGTTTGACCTTAAATTAATCTGGTACTAGTCATGCTTAATGCAATGATTTTTCGTTGATTAGTCGAATACCCAAGATAAATATCCAGCGTCACAAAATAAATTTAAACTCATGGTATAATAATATTACTGTGCCTGGTATGAAGGAAAAAAAATGCGGCGCCAGTGTCCAATTTTTTTTCTTTCAAACGCCTGGTATTCTCGTCCAAGAATCAGTGGTCACGTGGGTGACACCAGATTACGTTATAGCTAATCATCGCCATTTCCCCTTCGGCCGTCACCGCAACCATGTTTCGCAACCAGTTGCGAAGGAATAATTTTCCTCCTTTGTTGGCAACTGGTTGTGAATGAAGAATATTTTACATTAATACACTACCAGTTGCCAACTAAGAATATTTTTAACAGTATAGTTGCGACAAGATGTTTTTCATTCTTATCTATATTGCTACTGGTGTAATCATAACTCCTCGAGTCTCTTTATTATTTTGTGACATCGTTAAAAATTTTAGGTTTATTAAAATTTGAGTATTATTATTATTATTTTAATATATGAACTTAAGCTACTCTGCTCACTTGGCACGAGGCAAAGTGGCAGGAGCACCTCCAGCGGAAGCACAGTCCGCTTGAAGTTCAGTGCGACAGGGAGAGAAAGCATATTATTATTTATTTATTCAGAATACACTGTTCCATTTTGTTAGTAAATTTAGCCTATTTTAGTAAATTAACCGCCTATTTTAGTAAATGTCCGCTGATTCACACATCGATCGTATGCAATTTACAGATCTTTTTACGGATTTACCGTTAAACCTAACTATCTTTAAGTTGTCCAAATCCATTATTGGTCGTCAGTATTACGAAACTAAAATTAAAATAGAAAAATTTTTCCTTATTTTTTAAGCCAAATTATCACATTTAAAGATTCCTCAATTTCGTAATTTTAGTGATAAAGTGGTACGTAACTGGACAGTGACGAAGGCAGGTGTTACTCCCGGATGAGAAGACCATGTTTTACAGATGAGATAGTAGTTACTTCGTAACAAAATCGTTGCCCATACAAACTTAAAATTATTACTTCTTAAAAATTGATAAGCCGATTAAAATTAAACTTTATACACTTATGCAATTCACGAAATTCTAGTTTATGAATAGATTACATTTTAGAAATATGTACTTTATTTTGAAAAAGATTACCGAATTTTAAGATTACTATGAAAACCTTAAATCACTATTATTTAGATACGAAATCACTTTTTTAAAATATGATCTATCCACAAACTAGAATTTCGTGACTTGTTTATATATGTGTGTGTGTCTATAGTTTTATTAGAATCGTCAAATCCATTTTCAAGAAGTAGTAATTTTAAGTTTGTATGGGAAACGATTTTGTGAATAAGCTCTAATTAAGTCCTGGCCAGGCTAATTAAGTTTGTTGTAGACTTGTTGGTCTATTGGATATCTTCTTTTATTCTTTTATAGAGATTTATCTTGATGACTGTTTGAGAAAAATTAAACCTTAACCTGCGACCCTGGATATTTGTCTTTGGCAATCGACTATCGACTTTACGTACATTGCACCATCGTCACTATATAGCCACAAGTGTTTTGTATTTAATCTTAAAATAGTTTTTTCAACATCGAAGCATTACATTAAAGTAATTTTCAATGACTTGTAGATTCACCCAAAAACGACTGAAGATGGCAATAAAGACGAAAAAGTCTGCAGGAAAATAATATTGGAGACTAGAGATCGAACACTTCCATTAGACGTTCTTCCCGATACCATGGAGAATTACTTTGAAAAAGTTGGTGAGTTTTTTTAAGAAAACAGAATTGGGAGATTTTTGAATTATCTTAGCATTAGCGATAAGGATCATAATAATATAAATAAGAAATAAATAATAACTAGGTATGTACTTCCGATTATTATAGTCATAGCATTTAGAAGTTTTCTTACTTTGTCAAAGGCATTAATGAATAATGACATTCATTAGTTTTTATGTATAATTTTTCGTGTCACATTGTTTTCATGTTCTAATGACATAATCTTGTTTGTATCATGGATTGAATTTTGACATTATTACTAATTATTGTTTATTTCTTCATTCTTTACAAATTACATTGTTATTATTTTTTATAATTATCAGGAAAAGTGTAATTTGCACCTATTTTAACAAAAATAAGAAAAATTTGAGTGGCTTACCTATCTAATGTCTAAGAGAGGCCGGGGATGGATTTTCAGATTCGATAAAATAGGTGAACAACATATCAAAATAATATACATACCTTTAAACGAGTTTCACGCAAGCTTGTGGAGAATTTATTCTTGTTTTCTGAAATATACATACATACATACATAATACGATTAATACTTATTTTTTTTGTGTCTAGTCTGCTATCTCTAGCAATTCCATTACTCATAAAAAATATATGTAAAAATCCGGAAAGTCAAGCTAATAATGTAATTATTTTTTAGATCGTTACAACACAGAATGTTGTAAAAAATATAAATAAGTAAACTAAAAAAAAAATCGTGTGGCACTCGGGGACTGCCGCGGGTACTAATATATATACTGTGGCCGCGGTAAAGCTATTGCATAGCATTTTTTATCAACTTATGCAAATATAATTATTTATTTATTTTTTATTTATGCAGTATTTATTCACTATTTATTGATGTTTTACTGTTTTCGTGTGCTCCTTTTGATAAAAGGACCATATAGTTTTAAACTTTTTAGTTACTGGACTGATTGATTCCAAAATCGATATCTGAGGGTCCCTGAAGTCCCTTATCAAGAATCCGTTGCCAGAATTTAAAAAAGTGGCCGACAATTTGAACTTTTTCAAAATTGATATATAAGGGACCTAAAATATCGATTGTGGAAGCATTTGATCCAGGAACTAAAATGTTCAAAATGGCAGCCACTTTTTTCAATTCTGAAAACGGATTCGTGATAAGGAACCTCAGGGATCCCCAGATATCGATTTTGGAAGCAATCGGTCCAGTAACTAAAAAGTTCAAAATGGCGGCCACTTTTTTCAATTCGGGCATAGGATTCGTGATAAGGGACCTCAGGGACCCCCAGATATCGATTTTGGAAGCAATCGGTCCAATAACTAAAAGCGTGTGGCGACAAATCCGACTGCACATCTTAAGTTCGTCGACTATTATACTCCTAAACTAAGAATTATATTATGTGCTACTATTAAATTTTTTTTTGTATAACTATACAAAATTACAGCCTTCTAGTATTAATAGTCTCTGAGCTAAGCCGCGGATAGACGGACAGACGGACAGGTGGACAGACATACATGGCGAAACTATAAGGTTTCCTTGTAAACTTTGGAACACAAAAAAATATGTGTGTGAGTGTCTTTGTGTCTGAACGTCCGTCCGGTGCTCTAGTTCCCAAACTACTAGACGAATTTGGGTGAAATTTGGGTTAGATACTGCAATAATATTTTTAAATCTCCCGGCGTTTTTCAAAATTTTTCCTATCTTGATTGTTAGGGTTGCCACCATAGTTATTATTTATTTGTCAAAAATGGCTCTAACGATTTTGACGAAACTCGATATGTTTCTATAACACTGTATATGGCCTCCAGTACGTGGTGGTTCGTTGTTTCAAGAAAAAATAGGTACCTCCCATACAAATCCAGGTTGTTTGTTACTTTTTCTCAAAAGTGACTCTAACAATTTGAATGAAACATTGTAATTAACTAGGACTTAATGAGGCCTACTGCACTGGATACTTAATTAATCTAGAAGAAAACTAAGTAAGGTCCTTTCATATAAACCCAAATTATTTGCAAATTTTTCATGGCATACTTAGCTTTATTTTTTGCTACTAAGCCAGTGTCATGTTATTGTAAATATATTTGTTTATGCCCGACTACGACAGACGGTGAAGGTTTTGCGAGAAAGTACGCACAGCGCGGCTATACAATTTATTTTATACCATCATCGTATCATTTCTAAAATAGTTACTAAACCTGTGCAATTAACTTTTTTTGACTCGTACTGGAATTCCAGCCCTGTCGTTCTCTACGTTATTTATAACCACAAGGGTCCGACACACGGACTGCAAGCCAGCTGTAAATTTGCAGTTTGGAAGCAGTTCTCATATTAATTCGCGCTTTGACTGCATCCAAACTGCGAATTTGCAGTTGGGATGCAGTCCTTGTGTCTGGATCCTACCTAACAGATATAAATGTGATGGTTAATTTTGCAGGTGATGACATATTTAGAGGCCAAAAATGTGTAAAATTCGAAGCTAAAAACCACAAGAATCCCTCGGACGTATACACATTGTGGGCTTACTACGATCGGAATGCGACAATCTGGGTTCCAATTAGGTGTGTTACGTGACATACTGACTAGTGATGTTGGATAGCGATAGTCTATCGTGATACTATCGTAGGCATGAAAATCAGTCTTACTATCGATAGTCATATCGAAACTATTGACCCTTGACGATACTATCGATAGTCATATCGAAACTATTGACCCTTGACGATACTATAGATAGTATCGATTGGTAAAGATAAGTAATACTATTGCTTAAGACCAATAGTATCGATACTATCTATAGCCTCAGTATAAACACTATCGACAGTCGAAAATTTTACGATACTATTGCTTGCTTTTAACTTATTTTCAGTCGATAGTATCAATAATACGTCGATAGTTACTAAAGCAAAACTATCGATACTATCGGAACGCGCCCAAATATAGATAGATATAGATAGTATCGACTTTTTTGACGCTATACTACAGATAGTATCGATAGCATTGTACTTCGATAGTATCAATAGAATCGATAGTATCGACAAAATTCAATAGAGTCGCCTGATATTCACTATCGATACTATAGATAGTATTACAGCATGTCAATATTTTCGATAGGACTATCGCGCTATCGACCTGTTTTTCAAGGTCAATTATCGATAGTGAAACTATCGCTATTGCAACATCACTGAATTACTGACAGACAATTAACCCACAGCCTATACGTATAAAAACGTATTGTACAAGATTTTTTTCTTATCTGTGGTAATGTATATCTACATTTTTATTCACAGATGCATAAAAATTAAGTATAGTGCAGTGACTGGTGCAATGAAGACTCATGATATATTAGATTTTTACAACTTTAGAATAAGCTTTAGTATATCTAAAAACTTCGACCAACAAGTAAAAGGTAAATATAAAATAATTTCTACTTATTAGTATCTAATACAATCGAAAGGCGAGCTCAGTGTTGCAGCCGCGGTCATTATCTCTTCTTATATGGTGACCGGTCAGAGTGAGACAGAAAAGACTTTGTCTCTTCTTGTATGGTGACCATATGTTAAGTGAGACTGGTAAAATATTTGTTTACACCGGCGCGGCGGCGAACATACTTAAATGCATGAAGTTTTTTCTTGTCCAAAGAATGTCCATCCACCTTGATATGATTTTCAACGGACTTCCAAAAAGGAAGAGGTTCTCAATTCGTCTGCATGTTGTTTTGTATGTTTGTTACGCGAGATCTTCGCAGATTATGGACCTATTTTCATGATTCTATTTTTATTCGATGGGTATCCTTCCAGGTTGGTTCTATATAATTTTTTTCAAAACGGTGTACTTTTTTTTAGAAAATTAACACAAACATACACATGGTTTTAAGTTTTAAGAGGCCGAAATTGTCTCAAGCGGGGAGGGTAATTTAATGGATTAGCGGGGGTCGGTCATATATATATATATATATTCACAATTGGTAAGCCCTTGGCATCATCTCACCTGATAGTAAGTGACGATGATGCCGAAGATGGAAGCGGGCTTACCAAGATTCCCCAATGCAATGGAGAACTGGCTATCTTATCTTCAAGCCGGAACACATCAATGTTGTTAACACTGATGTTTGGCGGCAAGACTTAGATAAAATGGTGGTAGCTGGCCAGGCGGGCTTACAAAATACCCTACTACCAACCAACATTTCCTTTCCAACCATATCGATATGTATATACATATACGCTTAAGCGGCTGCTACACGGTCGGAAACCAACGCCCGACAAAGGAGACTTTAGTCGGCGGACCAAAAACCCTGTTTCAAATATATGGTTGCCAACAAGCTACTTGGTTGCCAACAAACCATTGTGCAACACACAGATCTGTGCAACACGTATTCGAGCAGTAAAGACAGTATTGCCGCTAAGGAAAAAGTAAACCCTAAACCTTTATTAAAAAGTCCCTGGATTTTGGGAAAAAAGAAGTTAAAAAATCCGCTAGAAATCGCTAAAAATTGTCTATCTCTATTAATACGTAAAATAAGTAGGTAGCCTAGGTAGATAAATAAAAAATGTAATTATAGTAAAAAAAGTTTATTCTTATTTATAAACCAATTTAAATTTTAAAATGATAAGTTGTATCTCCATATGTTCGCCATCGTCACGCAGCCTCGGGAGGGTAGAATAGAAGTGGATGGTTGCTGTGTGGCTATGGAAGTTGATGCTGATGGTGGTTATATTGTGGAAGTGATTGGTACTATTGGTGCTGTTTGTAAATAACTTTTTCAACTGCTTTTGTTATTTTAGTCAGAACTTCTGCAGGTAAAACATAAGTGTGGTAGTTTTGTTTTAAAATTTTAATTTGATATCTTATAAGATGTATTGAGCTATTTAGGGTGGTTGATTCTTCAATATTTTATTCAATGTTCAATGTTCTATGCTCAAAATATGTATGTATTAAATATGGAGGCATAACCATATACATACATAGAATACGGAGGTAACAAAACAATTTAAAAATATTTTTGTTTAAGTCATATAATAATTCCCTAAAGACCTTGAGAATCTGCTAGATCTAGCCATAATATCGTTACAACGGCAACACTGTAAAAAGAAGTGTCATATTACGCAAGAAAGTACTACAAAAAGTAGAATAATTACAAACGCGTGTGGCCGACGCGACGATTGACAGCGAGAGCGACTGACGTACTCGCGGTTTCCAACCACCAGTGTTGCCGTTAGGACAATCTAGTTTGTGGCTATATAAAATAAAAAAGGTGGTCAGTTTTTTAATAAAAAACCCCTTTCGAAATGTACCTAGAAGTGGCAAAATATCATATTATTTTTTGCATACTTTAATATTCTGTTACTATTGATAATATTATAATATTATTATTGGAATAGGGATAAGTGGGTTTAATTAAAACAGTTTCTAATACATGGTAAAAATGTTTTAAAGACTTTAACAAAGTTAATAAATTATCTAGTACTTAAAACCAATCAGGAGGACCTCGTCCACTTTCGCACTGTTAAAGTTTGAATTTTTTTTATTGTAGACCTAAAATGTCATTTGGTCATTCTGAAAACTTTTTGTTAAAATATCAGGTGGCCAAACATAAGTTGTGGCATTTTTTTTTCATTATTTTTAATTGGTTTCTAATCATAACTATGGAATAAAGTGTTAATGCACACATTCTGTTTCTTAATTTATTTTACAGTGTGTTCATACCGCTAAATAGCCTTTCTACTTCCGCATTAGAATGAGGAAGAGGCGAGAAAGCAATAGCCATATCAATTATTTACTCGATCGACTGTCAACAGTAATAATTTAAAACATAATTGCCAAAAAAGCTAGAAGTAGCTAGAATCGTTTTGGTGGCTAAAATCGATTACATTTTGGCTAAAACCGTTGAAAATCTGCTAGCCACAACATGGCTAAAACGATAACACTGGCAACCGCCGTCTACCAACTCCCTCTATTCGCTTTTGGTTGGTAGCGCAGCATAACCAAGGACGTTGGAAGTTCAAACGAAATGGATTTGCAAACCGCCGTCTACACGATCGGTCGCGGACCAAACTCCCTCTATTCGCTCTTGGTTGGTAGCGCAGCATAACCAAGGATGTTGGAAGTTCAAACGAAAGGGATTTGCAAACCGCCGTCTACACGGTCGGTCGCGGACCAAACTCCCTCTATTCTCTCTTGGTTGGTAGCGCAGCATAACCAAGGACGTTGGAAGTTCAAACGAAATGGATTTGCAAACCACCGTCTACACGGTCGGTCACGGACCAAACTCCCTCTATTCTCTCTTGGTTGGTAGCGCAGCATAACCAAGGACGTTGGAAGTTCAAACGAAAGGGATTTGCAAACCGCCGTCTACACGGTCGGTCGCGGACCAAACTCCCTCTATTCTCTCTTGGTTAGTAGCGCAGCATAAGCAAGGACGTTGGAAGTTCAAACGAAAGGGATTTGCAAACCACCGTCTACACGGTCGGTCGCGGACCAAACTCCCTCTATTCTCTCTTGGTTGGTAGCGCAGCATAACCAAGGACGTTGGAAGTTCAAACGAAAGGGATTTGCAAACCGCCGTCTACACGGTCGGTCGTGGACCAAACTCCCTCTATTCGCTCTTGGTTGGTAGCGCAGCATAACCAAGGACGTTGGAAGTTCAAACGAAAGGGATTTGCAAACCGCCGTCTACACGGTCGGTCGCGGACCAAACTCCCTCTATTCTCTCTTGGTTAGTAGCGCAGCATAACCAAGGACGTTGGAAGTTCAAACGAAATGGATTTGCAAACCGCCGTCTACACGATCGGTCGCGGACCAAACTCCCTCTATTCGCTCCTGGTTGGTAGCGCAGCATAACCAAGGACGTTGGAAGTTCAAACGAAAGGGATTTGCAAACCGCCGTCTACACGGTCGGTCGCGGACCAAACTTCCTCTATTCTCTCTTGGTTGGTAGCGCAGCATAACCAAGGACGTTGGAAGTTCAAACGAAAGGGATTTGCAAACCGCCGTCTACACGGTCGGTCGCGGACCAAACTCCCTCTATTCTCTCTTGGTTAGTAGCGCAGCATAACCAAGGACGTTGGAAGTTCAAACGAAATGGATTTGCAAACCGCCGTCTACACGATCGGTCGCGGACCAAACTCCCTCTATTCGCTCCTGGTTGGTAGCGCAGCATAACCAAGGACGTTGGAAGTTCAAACGAAAGGGATTTGCAAACCGCCGTCTGCACGGTCGGTCGCGGACCAAACTCCCTCTATTCTCTCTTGGTTGGTAGCGCAGCATAACCAAGGACGTTGGAAGTTCAAACGAAACGGATTTGCAAACCGCCGTCTACACGGTCGGTCGCGGACCAAACTCCCTCTATTCTCTCTTGGTTGGTAGCGCAGCATAACCAAGGACGTTGGAAGTTCAAACGAAACGGATTTGCAAACCGCTGTCTACACTATTTACCGCTATTTCAGATCAACCAGTTCGCTAGCATTACAGATTTCTGAGGATTCTGATTTCGAAAGCTGATAAAATTTACGTTGTAACGAAATTTATTTTTCTTAAATATGCTTGGAAATTTGAGCATTGTTTTGACAACCTTCTTCGAGATAAATCAAAATTGCTGTACTGGCCAAATACATGCGAGCAGCGGCCGGCAAAAGTTGTATAAAAATCCATATCTGCCGTGTTTAACGGCCAAATAAATTCACATGTAAACCCATTTCTGTCGTGTAATTTAAAAATGGAACTATATTTTACTCCGAAACATGCCAACCAAGGAGGAAACTTATCAATTATTTATTTAAATTTCGAACTGACTTCCAAATAGAATGCTGTTTATTGAAAAAAAAAACAAATAAACACTTTGACGCGTGAAAAATTATTGTTGTTCGTTGTTTGTCATTAATTTTGAGAAGTAATTATTGAAGTTTTAATTTCCCCGCATTATTTGAGAGAAGCCTTGGCCATAACAAATAGGCATTGATGGACTTACGTGTGAGTGCCTCGGCTTCGCCTCGGTCCACATTTACACGTTTGTCCACCATTGCCTCTATTTGCTGACCGCTGCAGTAATGTACTATTGCATGTATTAGATAAGAAATAAATACAAGACTTTCAAATGAGTCCGCCCATTTCGATCCCTCCTGGGCGCTCGACCCGTTTGAGCGTTGTCAATTATCGATGCCCCAGAGGCACTCGTCCCGCATAAGAGCGGACGCTGGCTGAGAGACATTTGGAAAATAGGTATTTAAAACAACTGTTGCTGTTGCGCTTTGACTAAACCGCCTATAAATACCGTGGGATAAGGACAACTGCAGATCCCAGTGAATATTTCGATTAAAAATTGCAAAGTTCGAGGTTTGGCTCTCGACGATTTTCTCCTCCAAAATTAGACTTATGTTAAAGAAATTGTTCACACAGATTAATAACTGGTTGTGCTAGGCCCCTATTTTTAACTTTTTTTGTAAATACTTTTTGAATCTCCACTCTAGACGTCTTTAGTGGTGATAAAAATTAGGTATTTTTTTAGCATTTTTGAAGGCTTCCAGTTGCTCGAAAAAAAAAACTATCAAAAAAAGGAAGACATAGGAGCATAGAAGAAATTAATATTTTTTTTATGTATAAAAATCATTTCTTTTGTGTTAAAAATCAATGCGAAAACTGTCGAGAACGTTTGTATGGAAAAACAGTGCCCGCCTCCCCTCTTAAGAACCCGCTGGATTTCATATATCCCATACAAACGTAGTAATTGATTCATTTGTTAACCAAACAACCGATTTTGAAATAATTTTGTATCGATAATCGGATGACGTATATCTGTGTCAGTACCGCGTTACTTTTATGAAAAACGAAACAGGAATCCATTTAATACCAATAAACTTGTTTTCCGTCTTTTATCTTATAAACAAGTTTATTGATTAATAATGGATTCCTGTTTCGTTTTTCATAAAAGTAATACGGTACAGACACAGATATATGTCATCCAATTATCGATACAAAATTATTTCAAAATCGGTTGTTTGGTTAACAAATGAATCAAATACTACGTTTGCATGGGATTTATGAACTCCAGCGGACTCTTATGAGGATATTAACTTTTGATTCAAATCTCTTGAACATATAAAGGCTGAATTTAGGAAAATCTTTCATGTTAAAAAACATAAATTTATAGTTGGCAATTTAAAATGAATAAACAAGTATAGATATCTAAAAATAGTTTGTTAATACGTAAAAAGTTAAAACTTAAAATCACATATAGTTTAATTTATTGAAAACACTATATTTCAAAAAAGTTGGTCTTGAATCCCGTACAAATTTGTGTTTGGCTTATGTTAGGTCTTTATACCTATGAAATTGGAGATTTGTATAAAAATATAAAAAATTTGGTATTTTTTTATTTTAACTACCTACATATTCAAAGTACTGGCCCAAACTATCAATACAATTTTGCCATTTTGATGGCAGTTCGTTTATCCCTTTAATGTAGAAGTCTGCCAGACGGAAGGCGATAAGGTCAGCGAAAGCGTTTTGTACTGCCTCTCGGGTGTTTTTTTTTTCCCACTTAAAAAATTATCTAAATTTTGAAAAAAGTAGAAATCTGTTGGGGCAAGGTCCGGTGAGTACGGTATGTAACGGAGAGCTTCCAGCTGTGACTCTTGTAGCTTTGCGAAAGTCAGTCGTGAAGTGTGAGCTCGCGCGTTGTCGTGGAGAAGCAATGGAGAAGAACGATTGACCAGTCTTGGTTGTTGAATACGAGCTTCCACATTATTGTTTGTAATTCTTGGAAATATAAGTCTGCCATTTTTTTTATGACATTCTACCGAATGCTGTGATGTACAAGTCCGGCACTGGTCCACTAGACAGTCACCATCAGCTTCCTATGAGTAATTTTTTTTAACGTACTGATTAAGCGCTGTACCCGGGTCGACCCACTGAGATAAACGCTTACGGTTGTTGTACAGGATCCACTTTTTATCGCAGGTAACAATTCGATTTAGAATTCCCTCGTTTCCATGCCGATTCAGTAGTGCTATGCATGCTTCGACGCTTAAGTCTTGCTGTTGGTCGTTTAGTTCGTGTGGCACCCACTTATCTAGTTTTTTATCTTTCCGATTTGACAAAAGTGCTTCGTGTTTTGACACTAACTCTAAGGCTCGCAGCAAGCTCAGCCATAGATTGAGTTGGATCTGCTTCCACTATCGCCTTCAATTCATCGTTGTCGACAATGGTTATCGACTGACTACGAGGATCGTTCTTCAACTCAGGATTTCCAGACTTAAAACTATTGAACCAATAATGGACAGTGTTTATGCAAGCAGTGTTAATGTTTCGTGTTATTTGCGCAGCGATATTTCCACGTCGGAACTCATATTCGAAAATTGTACGAATTTTTAATTTATACATGGCGCCAAAAACTACCACGGTAAAAAAAAATATCATCTAAATACAAATCACTGAATTTGAAATTAAAGTATTTCGAATAAAATTTATTTGAATTTAGAATTTTGCGCCAATCCACAGATAATTAATATGCAGGTTATAGAATCTCCAATTTCATAGGTAAAGATCTATTAATATCGGCTTATTCATTTTTAAGAAATTTGAATTATAACTTTTATCGTTATGTGCAAGTTCTTTGTTCACCAGAACTCGCTTTGTTCAGCAGTTATCGGTTTTTCATCAGTCGTGTCTAGCACATTGCCACTTCAGTTTGCTTACTTTCTAAACTACCTATGTCTATTTCTCTGGGCACTAGGTAAGAAAGTACCTATGTAATACTAAACTTAATAATTGTAAAGACGAAGAAATAAATTAAGCTGATTTTACCCGCAGCCGCAGGTTGCGAAGAGTCGAACACCATCCAGCATAATCTGAATGACGAAGCTGTCACTACACATTTGCACTTCATCGATCCAGATAACGAAACACACGTTGATCATGTGTTTACAGCGTACGTAACAAGTCATAATATATGATTGACCAAGATAATACCCGTACTTGCGACTATAAGCGTAAAACATTTTGATTTCAGCTTCAAAAATAAATACAATAAAGACTATTCTCATGATGACAAAGAACATGCGCTGAGAAGAAAGATATTTCAAGACAATATGAGGTAAGAAATTAAGAATAACATTTATTGCTGTCTGACTTTATACCTACAAAAATAATTATGTAACTTACTACTTTTCAGGCTTATCAGTAAGACGAACAACCAAAATCTGGGATACAAGCTAGCCGTGAACCAATTTTCTGATAAGACGGAAGAGGAAAGTAAACGTATGAGAGGGCTCAAAAGGCGGCCGCCTGGCGAAGTTGGGACGGAAGCCTTTCCGTACACCAAGGAGGACATAGACCAGGCTTTAGAGAACTTGCCACGAGAATACGATGCGAGAGATGAAGGACTAGTATCATATGTCAAAAGTAGGATTTTTGAGGATGTTGATATTATTTATCTAATTTTTTTTATGTAGCCGCTGTTGGAAACATTAAGTCGTATATGTACGATCTTATTATGAAATTCACCATATCACTATATCAGCCGAAAACGTCCATTGCTAAATAAAGGCCTCCCCCAAGTATTTCCTCAAAGACAGGTCCTGTGACTTCCAGTGATTTTCGCCAGGTCGCCGGTCCACCGAGAGGGAAGCCTGCCTGCGCTTAACATCTTGCGTGCGCGCACGTACATGGTTGCCACTTGGGAACTTAACTGCTCGAACGGGCGTCCGTTTTATGAGCTATGTGCTCCGCCCACTATCACTTGAGTAAAGCGATTCTTTGAGTTATGTACGAATCTCCTCATTTCAGATTGATTACGTAGGGAAACTCCACGGACAGCTCGGTTCATCGTATGTTGAGTGACTTTGAGCCTTCTTATGAGGCCCATAGTTAGCGGCCATGTCTCAAATTCATAAATCATCACCGGCAAGACACGCTAATCAATGACCTTAGACTTGACACATGATGAAATTAGTAGCAAATAATACCTACATCCAAACCAGGGTTTAACTTGCTATTCACAAAACCGAAAATGCTAATTATATGAAACAGTGGATTAGAAATGATGTAGCAAGTATTCGTCCAATTCAATTGCTATACCTGTCCTGTTGTAAATAATCTTTGTTTAAACGTACAAAAGTTAGTACTAAGTATACGTAACTGTATGAAAGATACTTGATCAATTTGTACTTTAAAATATGGCAAATACCATTGCAGCATCAACTCTTCTGAAGATTACAGACTCCATAAGTCTACACTCGAAGTTGTTGACGACCTTGTATACCAGTTATAGGTAGGTTCAACTTCGAGAAAGATATCAATATTGTCGAATCGAATTCTACTGGGCAGATGTTGCAAAATAATTTACTTCTCAAACATTTTAATGTCTCATGTCTAAGATCGTTGAACAGTGTGCGTTGACAGTATTATGTGACATGGTCGCTTACTGTGGGCCTAACAAGACTGCTTTAGGTCACTCAAAGGGCGATAGAGCAAGCTTTGCTCGGAGTTTACTTACGTGATCAAATTAGACATGAGGAAATCTGTAAGAAAACTAAGTAAGCGATATAGCTTAAAGAATCGCTAAACTCGAGTAGCACTGCGGATGGGGCACATAGCTCGTAAAGTAGATGGCTGTTGGGGCAGTAAATTTCTTAGGTGGCGACCGCGCAGCAGGAGACCTAGTGTAGGCAGGCCTTCCCTTACGTTGGACCGAAAACCTGGTTAAGATCGCGGGAAGGCGCTGGATGAGGGCAGCGCAGCACCGGTAGTGCTGGAAATCTTTAGGAAGCCCTTTGTTTAGCGATGGGCGTCTATTAGCTGATAAGATGATAAATAATTTTGTCTATAGACCAGCTGGAATGTGGGTCGTGTTGGACTTTCGCCACCACTGTTGCAGTGGAAGGCGCTGTCGCTCGATCTGCTGGCCAGCTGATGAGGCTCAGTAACCAGGCTATATTGGACTGCGCCTGGGAGTAAGTACATAATATAATAGATATTATCCACAGCGTTAAGTATACTCCCAAGATCACTTCAAGTAAAGTACTTACCTATTAGTTCTTGAGCAATGAGTAAATGTTATGAGAGTACCTTATCCCCTCACAGCGAACAAAAAGTCATCCTGTGAATGTAATGTTAACCTTTTGGGGCGCTTGGAATACATACTTACCCGTGTTTTAATGAGCCAGACACGAGAGGCCGTATATAATGCCGATTTATGAATCTGGACAACTTTCCATGAGGAACCTATACGATTATAGGGCCCTCCTGAAATACTAAAAACAATGAAACTGAACAATTTTTCTTTAGAAACATACACGATTATAGGATCCTCCTGAAATACTAAATATGATGAAACTGAAAAATTTTCCTTTAGGAACCTATACGCTTATAGTCCTCCTGAAATACTGAAAATAATGAAACTGAACAACTTTCCTTAAGAAACCCATGCGATTAAATGTTCCTCCTGAAATACTGAAAATAATGAAACTAAACAACTTTCCTTTAGAAACCTATACGACTAAAGTGTCCTCCTAAAATACTAAAAACAATAAAACTGAACAACTTTTATTTAGGAACCTATACGATTATAGGATCTTGAAATACTAAACATAATGAAACTGAACAACTTTCCTTAAGGAACCTATACGATTATAGGGTCGTTCTGAAATACTAAACGTTATGAAAATGAAAAACTTTCCTTTAGCAACCTATATGATTATAAAGTCCTTATGAAATGCTGAAAATAATGAAACTGATCAATTTTCCCCACGGAACCTATACTCAAAATAGTTATTTGTTAGGCAAGGCTGCAAAGTTATTATTTGGCGCGAGTAACATCTATGGAAATCTGAGAATTTCAGGACTAAAACACTCTCTGCGCCAAACCTAGATAGAATCATCTGAGCGTAGCGACGGTTTCTAAGGTATGAGATGCAAAATATTTTTGCTGCCGAGTGAACCACATAGGTAATTTTTTACCTCACCACAGCGAGGAAAATTTTTGGGTGCAAAGAAAAACAGCGTAATAGATGTTTGTTTCCAATTTAAAAAACTCTTTCCACCCAAGCGAATAAAATGCAATTTTGCGAACTCTTTCCACCCTAGCGAATAAAATGCAATTTTGCGCGCTAAAATGGAGTGACAAACAAAATCTTTTCGAGCGTGTGAAGTGAAATAGTACATTACTACAGCGGCTAGCAAAAGAGGCACTGATGGACGAACGTGTAAATGTGGGCCGAGGGGAAGCCGAGGCACACATACGTAAGTCCATCAATGCCTCTTTTGCTTTTTTAGTACTTTTACCAAGACTTTTATAGTACTTTTACCAAGGCTTTTATAGTACTTTTACCAAGGCTTTTATAGTACTTTTACCAAGGCTTTTATAGTACTTTTACCAAGGCTTTTATAGTACTTTTACCAAGGCTTTTATAGTACTTTTACCAAGGCTTTTATAGTACTTTTCTCAAATAATGCACGGAAATTTAAACTTCAATAATTTAGTTACTTTTCAAAATCAATGACGAACAACGAACACCAATAATTTTTCACGCGCCAAAGTATTCAATTGCAAGTCAGTTCGAAATTTTAAAAAATCCTTTGATAAGTTTCCTCCTTGGTTACCATGGTTTGGAGTAAAATAAAGTACCATTTTTAAATTACACGACAGATATGAGTTTACATAGTAATTTATTTGGCCGCTAAACACGATAGATAAGGATTTTCATACAAGTTTTGTCGGCCGCTGCTCGCATGTATTTGGCCAGTACAGCAATTTCGATTTATCTCGAAGGAGGTTGTCCAAATAATGCCCAAATTTTCAAGCATGTTTGCAAAATAGTTATTTGTATAACAAGAGGACAAAGTAATATTTTATTCAGAGGGCGTGAGCACAGATGAGATACTAGTTACTTGGTAATTTAAATTCTAAACTTGGCGATGAATTCAATAACTGTTGCCCGAAAATAAGATATTTTGTCCCTGAGTGACACATAGAATTTTGTGTCCAATCTATGAAAAGAGAAAATATTACGGTAATAAATCGTATGTACCTCTAGACATTAGTTTGAGCGTTCGTTCTGTCTTCTGATTGATCCGCGTTCGTATCAAAGTATACTAAAGCGGACCAACCAGAAGAGAGAAAAAAAACTCCCTACAGTGAGCAAAGAATTTTATTCACACTTATTGAGGAACCAATAGTCGTTTTTCGAATAGGTGTGATGAAAAGATTATTTTTGGAATTGTTAATAAACCGATCAGCTGAAAGCAAACTTTTTATGGCAGGCCCAAAATTTTCATGCCGGCTTAGTACAGGTTCACGATGGAAAGTTATTCAGTTTTATGAGCTGACCAAAAGAGAATAGAATATAACTGTATTGAACAGTTGCTCGATAAGTAGTCATTTATATGCCAGTCAAGTGTGTGCAAAATTGCTTTTACTTTACCCCTTTCTTTAATTTCTAGCTCGGAGGGACAAGAAATTTTTAGCAAATAAAAAATACACTAACCAAAGATACACAATTTTCTTTAAGACTTTTGAAAGGAGAATTTAAAAAAGAGATAGGTTGTTCCTCCGTGAGGCTAGTACATAACGCTAGCTGATTAGATTCCCTTTGGGTTATATCTTTGTGAAGAAAAGTCTTTTTTTTAATTTATTTTTATTCACAATTGGTAAACCCTTGGCATCATCTCACCTGGTGGTAAGTGACGATGTTGCCGAAGATGGAAGCGGGATTACCAAGATAAAATAAATAAATATGAATGAAGCGCATAGCACACTAAGGAATAGGTCATCTTTTCCAAGGAGGTTTTAATGCTTATATTTACCCCAAGCCTTATTGTTCTCTATTTATGATAAGACAACAACTTACGCATGCGTACGTGTGCCTATCTTAATTAAAATGGCGCAATTTTCGTTAAACTGAATTGAAATGTTTTAGTTGTGAAAACGAATAAAATTATGAATAGTTAATATGTGTGTTATAAAAATATATTGAGTTTACTCCCCGGACATTTAAAATGAGCCAAAAGTCACGTAAAATGAACTTTGGTTGCCGAAACCTTGATAGGTATGTTCCAGGCCACTCAGTAAGTTTTGCGAAAAAAAGTTTTTATCTGGCACTGGTCACTTGTAATAATTTTGAAAAATTTTGTTACTTAAAAGTAAAAATACCATTGTTTAAATTATTGTGTCTCATTTAAAAATGGATCTGCATCGACAATATTTTCGTGCATTGATTTTATACGATTTTAAGTGTGGCCTAAAACCTAATGAGTCATTTGATCGACTTCAAATGGCTTTTATGGATGAAGGACCTTCAAAAGAACGAGTTCAAGCGCGGTCACCTTACTTTGGGGGATAAACTAAGGTGTGGTCGTCCTACGACGGCTGTCACGGAAGGAAGTGGAAAATTAATTTAAAAAAACAGACAAATTACAAACGAAGAGATTCAACATACACTGCAGATTGTATCTGGAAGCGTTTACAAGATTCTACACGAGCACCTTCGCGTGAGGAGGATAGTTTCGCGCTGGGTGCCGCACAACCTCACCGAAGCTCAGAAGCCGGCCCGCGGGGAGTGGTGCCGTGATATGATTAAAAAATTTCAAGCAGGCTCGTTTCGGCGCGTTTACGACATGGTGACAAGTGACTAATCCTGGATTTATCAATACCATCCAGAAAAAAAGCGTCAGTCAACAGTTTGGCTGTTTCAAAACAAACCAACGCCTACGAAAGTGAAGCGATCGAGAAGCGCAGGGAAAATTTTGATCGCTAGTTTCTTCACTTTGACGGGGTATCTGGTTGCAATTCCATTACGAGACCAAAGCAGCATCAATGCCGAATAGTATACCACAAAATTTCTGTCAGAAGTTTTGTCTGCAATGAGCAACAAGCGACCGAACACCGGGCTCCGCGGGGTACTGCTTCACCATGACAACGCGCCCGCGCACTCAGCGCTCAAAACGAGGGACTTCCTGGACACCACACCGGTCAGAGTCTTGGGTCACCCTCCTTACAGTCCTGATCTGGCACCGTGTCACCTTTTTAGTCCCTAAAATAAAAAATCTGCTGAAAGGGATAATGTTTTCATCACCGGAGGACGCGTTAGCGGCGTTCAAGAAGGCCGTGGAAGAGGTGTCTGCGGCGGACTGGAAAAAATGTTTCGGAAATTGGTTCAGACACATCAAATTTTGTATAGAGGCTGGTGGAGAGTTATTCGAAAAGATTTAATTAAAATATTTCATCTATAGAAGTCAGTTTTTTAGTTTCTCAAAACTTTCTGAGTGTCCCACGTATTTTGTTTTTCTGTCACGGTATTTTTTTATTTTACGGTTTTCTCACAACTGTATTGAAAAACATTGTATGATACATTAGTGTAAAAGAAAATAACAAACTCGTGACGATGGTAAACTCTCGCCTGCGGCTCGGGCTCACAAATATCACTCGTTTGTTATTGTCCTTTTTACCACCCTTGTATCATAAATAACTATTATTTCAATTTATATAGTTACATGTATTTGTAAAAACCGGCCAAGTACGAATCAGAACCGCACACAAAGGGTTCCGTACCATCATACTAGATGGCGCTAGTTTCTTTAGGTTAAAAAAACCACGATATTTGTACAGAGACCCCCTTATTTTATCACTTTCAGTTACGGCGGTGAAGGCTGTGAGGGTGGCAGCGACTATGTTGCCTACCGCTGGATCATGAACAACGGCCTGCCGACAGAGGAGGAGTACGGAACTTACTCTAACGCGGTATATTGCCTTTATTTCGAAGCTCCGTACACACCTCCTTTAGTTTCTTGCTTAAATTCCTTCATTATGTTTTAGGAAAACTATTGCAACATTAAAAGCATGTCGAAACTCTACTCGATTCGTGGATTTGTCGACGTTACTCCAAAAAGCGTCGGAGCTTTAAAAGTAAGTACTAGTTTAGTTTTGTTTTTATTAATAAGCGCAATGCTTTATATTCAATGACTACATTAGGAACTGCTTCGGTGGCGTAATATTAATGTCCATTAGCTTCACAGCAGGAGGTCGCGGGTTCGGTTCCCGGCGGAGTCTAACTTTGTAAGACTCGATTTGGTTGATGGAAGGGCATTTTCTAAGCCCGCCTGGCTAGCTACCACCATCTTATCTAAGTCTTGTCGCCAAGCATCAATGTTAACAGCATTGACGTGTTCCACCTTGTAGATAAGATAGCCAGTTCTATATTGTATTGGGGAATCTTGGTAAGCCCGCTTCCGTCTTCGACATCATCGTCGCTTACCATCAGGTGAGATGATGTCAAGGTCTTACTAATTGTGGATAATAATAATAAAAAGATTAGGAGTTGTGTAACAATAATGTAATTATGTATTTTATCTCCAGGTTGCGCTAGTGAACCATGGACCTGTGTCAGCTTCGGTCAATAGCTCCGATCAAAGATTTCTGCAATATTCCAGTGGAATTTTCAAAGGTTCTTTCTGGTAAGTCCATCTAATCTATGAATATTAATATTTGTTTGCTTGTCCGTATGTAATGCGCTGCCATACAGTTCATCCGATTGCGTTGAACGCTTGCGGCTCGCTCACGGCGCACCATCATCATCTATGTGGGCGAAGCTAGGAAGAACAATCTTTAAAAACGAACGGAACCGATCAAAGATTATACTACAATAACTTCTACTAGGCAATAAATTCAACGGACCACATTTACCTACGAAATGGTACGGACTCTTTCCACGCGAGTCTGACTCGCACTTAGCCTGTTTATCGTTTTCATTTTATCGTAAAAACGTCAACACATCAAGAGTATAACGTGATGTGATTATAGTACTTACTAACCCCTAGGTAAAACAACAAATAATAAAAACCAGCCAAGTGTGAGTCATACTCGCGCTAAGAAGTCCAAACTAAATAAAATACATAAACATATATGTTAGGAACCAACTTTTATTACTTCCGACTGACTCTTGGCCCGCGGCCGCCGGCCTAACGATAGCGATTAAGTGGCGGGGAGTGCGGGGGAGCGCGGGGGCGCGGCGACTTGGCCCGACGCCGTCAGCGCTCGCGTCAGTGACGAATCCAGCCCTTGCGGGTTGAATTGTAAGCCTTTGAATGCGGCAGATACCGTAGGCTTCCCGGTAACTTCGTGGGTCTTTAGCAGCGAGCAATAAAAGCCGCGGAACCCAGGACGCCTAAAAATCACTACGGTGTGTCCTGCTAAGTTCCTGTCTATCAAATATGAACGATAGTCATTAGAACAGGTGTTGTAAGAGAACGAACGTTAGAATTTATTTGATTACCTACAAATCGCGTGTTTATATAAAGTGATATTGTACTTAGTTTGACGAAGACTCGGCTATGTACCTATAACTGACTGCGCTTGAGATGTTAGCATTGTGAAGTAAAACCGCGAATTGAACATCAGCTGAGTAATTACTTGGTGGCCTTGAGTTATGTAATTATATCGGCCGGACTCACGTTTTTAGTTTATCGAATAGTTAACGCGTGAATAGTGTCAGCAAGCGCCCTGCGTTGCAGATGTGAATTGTATGTACTTAGCACAACCCGGCTTTGTAAGACTGACCGCGTTAACGAGTAATGTAATTTATGTACCTACACGCCGACTACTTCACGGAGCCTCGCCAGAACGAGATTGCTGCTCATCGGAGTGAAGATTCAAGGGCTGGTGGCATCACACATCCAAATATATACACACATTGTTCATACACCTAACGCATCAAAATTGCCACCAAACGATCGACCTTCTACTAGAGGTCCTACTTGCATCGTGACTGGTAGATATAGAGGCCAGTTACCATGACTACGAAAGTAAACAACTGAATTAAATGACAAATTTATTTTGCTGATAACCTATATAAGTTTAAATTTCGGTATCTCATGCCCGAAAAAATAACAATGAAGCGTGCCGAGCACGAATATCGAGCCAAGGCAATTATAGATTTCTACAGACGCCATTCTCAAAATCGTCTGTTTACTTTGCATCACTTTCGCAAGCAAAATGTACCTGATCGGACCATTCGAAATGTAATAAAACGGTACGTAGACAATCACCAAGTGGGATTTAGGCCACTTCCTGACCAACAACCGATTATTAAAACGCCTAGATTACAAAAAAAAGTATTAAAGAAGGCGAGACAAGACCGCAGCAAATCTGACCGCATCGCGTCACGCGAACTTGGATTGACTCTTTCGGCGAGTAAAGAAAGCAGCCGGGATTTGGAGCAGGAAGAAGAGACGCAGCCCGAAATACAATCAAGGTCAGATCGATCAGTAATACAAGGGTGCAGCTAAGTTGTACAAAGACAGAATTCCCAGCGGACAACATTTTTTCTTCGTTTTGGATGATGAAACTTACGTGCCGTTGGATCCGACACAAGTACAGGGAGACAAATACTTTATGTCGGACGATGAACAAGAGACACCAATTGAACACACTTTACTCCCGACTGGGAAATTTGAAAGCCGCCTCATGATCTGGCAGGCCATTTCTGAAGAGGGGCACATTTCCGAGCCGTTTGTGACTAACCGTATTGTAAACGGAGATATATACCTAAAAGAGTGTATTAAGAAACGCTTGTTACCTTTTATTCGGAAGCTAAACATACAAAGCCTATTTTATTCTGGCCAGATCTCGCTACGTCACATTACGTTACACCTGTGCTTAATGAACTAAAGAGAGCAGAAATCTCCTTTGTGTCAAAATGGGACAACCTACCAGATGTGCCACAGCTTTGGCCTATTGAAAAGTTTTGGGCTCTTTGTAAGCAGAGGTGTTGCGAGTTAAATAAACCGGCTACCAGCATTCCAGCAATGAAAAGAATCTGGAAGTGGATTTCTAAGCAGATCGCAGCCAAATCTGGAAAATCGCTATTTAATCGTTTCCGCTCCAAACTGCTGAAATGTAGTAAACAAGGTCCTGTTGGCTTATAATTTATAAGTATATTTTCTGTAAATAAAGTGTTATGAAACACATGTAGTTCACATTTCATAATTTTATTATTCGAAATTTACGTAGTTACAAACTGCCTCTATATCTGGACCACCCAGTACGACCTCTAGTAGAAGGTCGATCCTTTGGTGGCAATTTTGATGCGTTAGTTGTAATAATGTGTGTATATTATTATATTTATTTATTATATAAGATTTTATCTAAGGTTAAGAAATAGTTATAACTCAAGGTTTTCCCTAGTATGGTGAAATGTATATTTTATTTATCTGTTGCGAGTTGTGTTGGTTCTTAAATAAAACATTTCTTTTGTATTCTATCATTCGTGCCTTTTAACTCGTAACCAATTTAGGGTTCCGTATTGTGTATTTACTTAGTTTGTAGATGTTCATATTTAATGTGTCCGTATCAGCTCACGGAGGCTGCCTTTAGATAAAGACATCAGTGTTTGAGGTTGTGAATTAACGTTGTGAAAGGCGCCATGTTCCTTGGATTGTGGACATTTGTGTCCCCAGGACAGCAGCTTTTGTGGTCCTGTGTTGAAAACCTAGCTTTTGTTTCGGTTCGTGGAAACTTGGTTTGAATTGTAACTTTGAACCCAAGCGCTGCGTATCGTAGCCGAGTTCATGACCCACCTGTGGGCCCAAGACTCGAAATAACTCAATGGGCCCAGCACTGGTCTTTCAGCGTCGTCTTGTTTAAATAAACATTTATCTTAAGCTCGCATTGAAGTCGACAGTATTTTTTAAAATATTTCAAATTCATGTCTTTTGTTTTGAGTACGTATCATTGTTGTGTTTGTGTGGAGAGGTGTGGGGTGGTACGGAACCCGCGGTGCGTGAGTCCGACTCGCCGCACTTTGCAGGTTGTTACGTCACTTTCCGTTTCATTGATTTTTTTATTTCGTAAATCTATTTCTTTTCGTCTAAAACAAAGTTGTCGCTGGTTTCATATATTCACAGATCAGGCTATGCACTAACTTAAAACAACAGATTTTGTAAGCATACGGCATACGTTATGCCCTTACGTGTAGACTAAGGCTCTTTGTTTTGTAGGTTGTAATATTACATGCATTTTTTTGCGCTGCGTAGGCGCTCAAGCGTTGCCAACTTCGCGAAACTACGGGTAATTTCATTCCAAATGGGTAACTTGCGGGGAGAGTGTTAATATAAGGAAAACGCGGGGAATTTAAACATTTATTCATAAAATAAATATATTATTCATAAGACAAAACTTAGATATTATTGACTGACTCTGTGGCTCAGTGGTTAGTGCCCTTGACTACTGATCCGAGAGTCGTGGGTTCGATCCCCACCCAGGGCAAGCATTTGTGTGATGAGCAGATTTGTTTGCTCTGTGTCTGGGTGTTAAATTATATCTATATATGTATGTATTTAAACGTATATAAGTATGTATATCAGTCTCTGGTAACCCATAACACAGGTAATCCTACTTTGGGGCCAGATGACCATGTGTGATTTGTCCCAGAATATTTATTTATTTATTTATTTTTATTACTTAAAATTATAAATTATGCAAAGGAGTCAATTTTTTTGGGCCCAAGAATGATTTTTTCCTCTACGATTCATTTTATCCTTCTATTATATTTGACCAAAACTAATATGCATACCAAAGATAATATGATACTAATAGGGAATAATTATAAATTCATTAATAATATACTAGCTGTTTCTCGCGGCTTAACCCGCGTGGACAACGTTTCTATGACTTTCCGAGGGTGCGCAGTGCGCGAGCCGCTAGCGGCTCGCGAGCGTGCAAAAAAGTAGCCTATGTGTTAATCCAGGTCCTAATCTGTCTACCTACCAAATTTCAGCCAGATCCGTTCAGAAGTTTTTGCATGAAGACGTAACAAACATAACAAACATACACACTCACACAGTCACAAACTTTCGCCTTTATAATATTAGCGTGGTTTTAGCTTCCACCATATTTCTCATTGCTGTCACTGTCTGCGTCAGTATTGTCAGTCAAAGTTATTATTTTTAACAGTCAAACGTGTGTCTACAGCATACTTATACTTTTCCCGTATTTGAGTAAATTTGTATATTTCAAAAAAGATAATTTACGAAAATTGCATCAACAAGTACAGTGCGTACGCCACAAAACCATTGTGTCAACAGTGTAGTAAGATTTCAACGCAATGTAGGAAGCCAATTGCTGTCAGAGACAACTGAAGATGTTCGTCAACTTATATGTATTTTAATTAATATCTTAATATTCCCATTAGATGAGGTACTGATCAATAACCACTGTAATATAGTGATTATGAGGAACAAATCAATATGAAATTTATGACTAAGTACGTATCTCACTAAGATAAGTTACCTGGAAGAAAAGTTTTGGTGTTTTTTTCATGACAAGAAGTTTGTTCTAAGGAGTAGGAGGAAGTTGAAAATTCGATACTCAAAGAGATGTTAAGTCTATTCTCCTTGCGAGTTGCCCAAGCGCGCCCCATACAAACACAGTATGGTTCTTATTTTAATCAACCAGTTATTGAATTTTTTTAAACACGTTCTAGACACTAGTATCTTGTGTCAATGGTTTGTTAGATTTCCGTTAAAAATAGTTTTTTTTAAATTCCGTAAAGATTTTTGTAAAAATAAAAAAATACGGATGTTTGGAGTTTACTCCTTAAGAATCGATTTGCATATATGGCGCCCGGTATGAAAAAAATATGAGGAGTAAAATCTAGTGATCGAAAACGTAGTTTGTTATATTCTCTTTGCGCGTTACGTTTTTTACGCGCAACCTATTGTGCGCACCTCTGTCACGTGATACAAAACAGTCAGGATTGGCTGAATCTGACAAAAAGAATATAAGTCACTACGAAATCTAAAATGAAGTCACAACATAGTAATCAAATCAGATCTGTTATTGTTGCAGTCTTACAAAATTATGAATTGTGAACTTTTAAAGTATCAGAACGACTTTAAACACAGTGATGTTCGACAGTTTTCATTTCCTTATTCTAGTGAGTGATGATATAAAGAAAGATGTCAACAAATTACTAGAAACATTACAAGAGAAACTTAACAAAAATGCTCTTGATTTAATTGAAGAGTCAACACAAAACCAATGTTAGAGCCCTTTATGGTATGACCTAAGATATGCTCGTAAAACCGCATCTAAAGCATACGAGGTTAGTCGCTGCCAAACACCAAATGGATCATTAGTAGCTGCGACCATGGGAGCTAAAACACCTGACACATCAGCTATGAAAAGAGGCCGGAAATTGGAATGATTAGTTATAAAAACTGTGCAGAGTAAATTTAAAACTAAAGTCAAGCCCTGTTTTGTGCCTGTTTAGACAATCGCACTTAAGTAGTAAACTCCAGTCGTGCGTCGGAGCTGACACACACACTTTTTTTACGTATTATTTTTTTATGAAAATTTGACAAACCATCGACACAGATATCAGTGTATAGAATGTGCTTAAATCAATTCAATAACTTTGACTGATTGATGTTCAAATAAGAAAAAAGATATGTTTTTATGGAGTGCAACTTTTTATGGAAATCTGACAAACCATCGACACAGATATAAGTGTCTAGAATGTGCTTTAAAAATAAATAACTGATTGATATTCAAATAACAAAATACTATGTTTTTATGGAGCGGGCTAGGATGTATGAATACAATTGTATTAACAAAAAAAATAGCTGCAATGATTTGTTTAAAAAAATTAGAAAGGTAATTAACAACAACACTAATTGGCCGATTGATTATTATTGTGTTTTCTGTAATAATAAATGTTTGATTTCTACCAAAAATAATTTTATGTCTTCTATAAAAAGTTGTGGGGATAATTGATTTTAATTTCGGGGAAATCAGGGGTTCCGGAAATTGGACATCGGCTTGCTGATACAGCGGGCTCGCTGGACACGTCAGTCGTTCCCCGCCCACGTCTTACTATGGACTCAACGCTAAAGACATAATCTGTCTTTCTGTGAATCAGTTTTTTTTTGTAAATTAATTCGTACTTTCGTGAACAGCAAACTTAGTTACTTTCATTATCTACGCGCAATCTATAACGGCATACCTATCCAACCGCGGCGTACATCCTTATGTAAAGCTTGATCTCATATAAAATAACCACCATTAAACTTTATGACTTCAACCATTCTTATTTAATTTTGGTTAATTTTGCAGTTCAGAAACGGGATTGGACCACGAGGTAGCCCTCGTCGGATATGGAGATCACTTAGGGGAGCCCTACTGGATTCTGAAGAACTCTTGGGGCCCGGAATGGGGCATCGGCGGGTACATGTTGATATCGGCAGAGGAAAACACCTGCGGGGTCATGACGGAGCCCACCTACGTCATTGTTTAAACTCTTTTGGTACTAATAACTGTAAGTGTGTGTGTGGTGTAAAAAGACCTAAAATCGAAACTTGAACATATTTCCATGAAATATCCATCTGTTTTCCTCGAAACAGTTTCCGCAAACTATGCGGAAAGGGTCTTTTTATATCCTTTAGGTATATTTTATTGATATTGATCGAAGCAATAATGTAATCTGTATTTATTATAAGAGTAATATTTAATAGAAAAGCACGTGGATTTTAATGTCAGTTACATATGTAGTTAAAATAAGAAAAGCATATTCAACAAAGTTTTTTTTATTTCATCATATTTTTCTGTTTTTTGGGTACTTTTAACGTAACTATGGGGTTTCAATAGTTTGAATTTTTAATAGTTCTAAACCGTGAGCAAATTATAATATTATAGGTAGCCTTCTAGGGGCTAATTCACACTGAGGGTGAAGCGACGTGTAGCGCTAGCTCAGCTTTAAAGTACGAACTGAATACAAAAACAACCTAAGTATTAAAGATAGACTAGCAGTCTAGGCCTCTCCAGCCGTGTACTACCAGCCTCCCCCTTTTCAACTCGTTACTTACTGATAACTTTTATCGAAATCGGTTTAGCGAGCAAGACAAGAGCTTTAAGCAAACAATGTTTTGTTTAGTCACAGTACACTAAAGTACAAATAAAAATAGGTAAAGCATAAAGTATTGGAACGAAGCTCCTTGTCGTGGATTTTCTTTGTGTTCAGAGACACAATACTGTTAACTTTAGTGTACTGTCATTTAGTGTCGATTCATGTTCATATCAGTACATTTTTAGCTATTATTAACCGCCCTTAATATCTGGCCGCTAGTTACTTCGCCCTAGGCTCGGGCGTTTTCGGCCTTAGGGGAAATCCGCCTCTGCTTAGTACTGCGACGTCGTCTACGAGACGCCGTGGGGTTGTAGCTCTAGATTACTATTTTAAAAGAAAAGATAGAAATACGTATTAAATATCGTTGAAGATAAGTTTATTTTAATACGTAAAAAACTCAAATAGCTCTGTCGGCTGACTGATTATTATTTCTTTTAGCGAAACTATTGAAAATGCTTTCTTGCCATGAGACAGCGTATATCGGGATCTCTGCCCTGACGCGCGGTCTACAAATATGATACACTTGAAAATGGACCTCTGTCCTGGCTCACGGCCCACCATAGAATGAATCTCAACTGTTTTGGAAAGCTTTCGAACGACTTACCAATTTGAATTCAAATTTATATTTTTAATTCGATTCGCGCTGGCAAGAAAGTAGCAAAGGAGTCGCGAATGTGGAAATGTAGAGATATACGATCTCTACATCACCTATCGCCTAATTGAGAAACGCATCGTGAAGCAATGCTTTTCTCTACCTCCTGTCTACACCTACCTATAAGTGCCAACGTCTCTTGGCGCCTACCTATAGGGGAAGACGTCGTCGGAGAGGGACCTTTCGACATCGATCCAGCAATGGGTAGTAAATTTGGAAAAGTATATGTGCAGACCAACTACATATTATATACACCGCGTTAATGTTGAAACCACCCATTGCCCCAGCAGGTTAAACCCCTTAAAACCCCTGCTGCTCTCAGTCTAACATGAATACATTTCAGAACTAATTCCTCCCTATCTTAAGGAACATTATACAACTCTAGCCTGATTCCCTACACCTGACTTAATTCAACTATCCCATAAATATTTTATTTAAATCGCTTTAACCACCTTGCAAATATAAAAAAGAAAACAATCAATTAATCTTTCTTTCAAAATGAATTAATTAATGAACATACTATCTGTGGTCTGTAAAAAAAATAAACTATGCAAAGACTATCTTTAAAGTGGCGCTAATTCCAAGAATAATATTTAATGGTCTGACCATAAAAATTCCCGGATACAAATAAATATTAAGCACCAATATTTTGAAATCAATACCAGATGTCAGAGGAGAAATCAACTAACCAACTGAGATCCGCCAGAAATCAATGTATTAGGTCCAAAGAAATTTTGCAGTACAAACCATAGCCAAGCACCAGGGGAATAAACTCCAATTCAGAGCTCTTAGATAGCCTATGGCTAAAACTAAGATCCCCATAGCGACATAGCCACAACTCATACCCGTTTTCTCACCCCTATTTCTACTACCTATACCTGGGAATATACCTCACACGAAGTGTAACTACCGCTTACCTTGTAGCTACCCGAGGGGTCTGTTTAAATAAAATGCAGGTATCTATCTAAGAAAGACATTTTTTTAAATTCACAATTGGTAAGTCCTTGGCATTATCTCACCTGATGATAAGTGACGGTGATGACGAAGACGGAAGCGGGTTTACCAAGAGTCCCCAACGTAATGGGGAACTGGCTATCTTATATTCAAGCCGTAACACATCAATGTTGTTAGCAATGACGTTGGCCTCGTGGTTCACGTCCTTAACTAGTTTGGTCGTGGGCGTCGTAATAACAATGCAGCTATATCACAGAGGTCCTTCTTCAATAGTCTTGATCATTCGGCAATCGAAATTGTACAGGATGCCTTGGATTACAATGGATGCAAACGCGGTGATCACAGCGATGGCGTGACACGTCCGTTTTGCTCACAGATCACCACTACTTGTGTTCTGCTCGACGCTCCATCAAAAAGTGTCTGCCTCGAGACTGACGTCCAGCTAATATGGCTTCTCCACAGATCTAATAAATTCTCAACTCAGTGTGGCAGCACAAACAGCCTTCCGTTAATACGTCATCTTTGCTACCACAAACGATCGTCTCACGAGTACAAGCGATCGTCACGCCACCACCGGTTTCACCCAGGTACTAATACCTGACGTTTGATCCAAACAAAGTGTAACTATGTAAACTTATCTCGAGCTGGTATTGGTCGCGTTTTCAATGACGCTCCGACACGGCCATCTTGACGCATCACACGTCCCCGTGTGGGTTACCTGAAAGAAAAACAAGACCACCAGAGTATTTGTTTTCTTAACTGGCCCACTCGGTCACCCTGACATAAAATACAATAAGCATCAAGAGATTTTTATCACAGTTTACAGAGAAATTTTTCACAAAGCTTTCAAAATAAATAGGCACTTTCAGTAAAACAGTCAAGTCAATGTCAATTGTTAACAATGTATCTCGTTTAATTACTTGAATTTTATCACAATGCTTCGCAATGTATCTCAATGTATCGCAATGTATCGCAATGTATCCCAATGTACGCAATGTTTCGCAACAAATTAACTGCAGTTCGGTAACCCCCATTCGGTTGATAACCACAACAGTCACCCATCTTGGCAACTCTGGGCCACCTCCATCCGGTGCCCAACCAAACTACAGTCACTCTAACTGGCGACTCTCAGACACCTCCATCCGGTGCCCGCCCAAACTCACAGTCGCTCTACCTGGCGACTCTCAGACACCCTACGGTGCCCGCCCAACTCAGTCACCCTACCTGGCGACTCTCAGACAACCTCTCAGGTGTCCGCACAAAAACACAGTCACCCTACCTGGCGACTCTTGGACCACCTCCCTCCGGTGTCCAACCACACTATTGCTTCCATGCGGCGATCTCAAACATCACCTCTTTCTGGTGATTGCCAACATCACCTCCCCGGTGATACGCCTGCGAGCCAAACGCACGCCACACACAGTTGTGGCCGCACAGCAACGAGAAAATAACTCGGTGTTTTACGCCTACGTCTACGAATGGCTGAGACTATTGGCGTTCTGTTGCGAAACATTGTGTCACGGTCAAGTACAAAAGTCCTTAATCTGCACTATTAGATGGTCGAGGTTCAGTCTCTCCATCATCAATTCTGTCCAAGTCAATAATACTGTCACTATCGGGCATTTAACGTAGTCTGTCCTCAATAACTCTGACGGTATTTGATATCTAAAGTGGTCGGTTACGCTTGTCCATTTGTAACAACACAAAGTTAGGTAACTTGTGAAGCTAAGCTTTAATTTCGAAATCAGCCTGTGGTGCTGCCCCAGAGCAATGTAACACCCCATCTCTTTCCGAGGGTTCCTTATGAAGCGACTAAGGGACCAAAAGTTTAAGGACAAGCAACATCGTCCTTCACGCTCATACTGTACCGCCAAACAGCCCGCCAAGCGTAGCGTTTTTTTTGTTTTTTTTTTTTACAATTGGTAAAACCGCTCCAACATGGGGGAGGCCCATGTCTATTATCACATCAGCAGCAAGCTGATTAACAACTCCTGTTATAGGATGCGTTACTCTCCGTATTATCACTAGTCTGTTGTCGTGCTTCACTTAGATAAAATTACAGCCTGTGTGTGTAATCCACAAACATGACATTTAGAGGTTAAGCTACTTTACTCGTACCTAGAAGCAACTCCAGGAGGCTGTACTTCGTAACTCGGTTAACCATCAGTTCGGTTGTTGCCAAATGATCATCATGTAGGGACTTGTAACATGAAATCTCATTACTATACTCTAAGGAAGTGAGCATATTTTAAAGGATACTTAACTATGAGCACCAACGGTTAAACGTACTAAGAATCACCTAAACGTTGCCACGCAAGTGCTTAAAGCGTTTATGAACGTAAGTTCAAATACAAGGGGGCATTACGTAGATCGAATGACACGTGGACGTATTTGAACAGAGGTTACAGATTCAGATTCTGCAGCGCATTCGCATGTTTCCCTCCGCCCGAGTGGATGGATGGTTTTCACGCGTTAATGCGTAAAAAAATCGATTCGTAACAAAGAATAATCAGTCATTTCGATTTAATAGGTAAAGAATGCACCTGATGTAACCACTAGCTATGCCTGACGTGGTGAAATAGTGACCACCTATGAAGTCAATCGATGTTCCAAGCTATCAGAGGAAGCAATTTCCGTTCAGGCATGTTGTTATAATTTTTTTTTCACGGTTATCAACACTTGCGTTCTATGCTATCCTTTTTCTTTACCAGCATGATAAGGCCGTCAAAAAGCAAGTGACATTCGCAGCCTCCAGCCCATGAATCCTGTATCATCATCACATCAGCCGTAAGACGTCCACCACTGTACCCCGCATACTACCCCGTTATTATTCTTTTTTTTTTTACAATTGGTAAATAAACTATTTTATTGGGGTCCCCGAAACTCATCTACCTACATAGGGTCTATACGATAGCGGGGCATTAAGGATGCCCTCGACTAATTCATCACGAAAGCTATTAAAAATAGGCAACAACTTTGGCCTATGCTCAATGACAATATCAGTCCCAATACTACGAAATCTAATAAGGGTTTTTCACTCCATGTAAAGATGTCAGTCTCAATATTATGAAAGCTTAAAGGGGTTTCAATACTTTCAATTCTGGTTTAAATTTGTATAACCGAAACTCTAGTTAACTAAATGAATCGTCATATTTACAATGAGTCCTCTTTTTAAATCTTCCGTTCAATCACGACGTTGTGTAACAAGTAATGATCTGAAAGAACTTGAAGGAGTACTTTGAAGGACAACAAGGCATCATTTTGGCTTTTAATGCAATCACCACTATTCGCATTCTTTCCGACAGTCGAGCTGTTTTGTTATTGACAGACTCGTTTAAATATACCCTCAGGCCTAGATTTAAAATATCTGAACATATCATAATATTGTTAGCACGTAAGTACCTATCTGGCATAACAAGAAATGAAAATTGTAAACAATGCCCATCAATACTACCCTCACTCGATATTTGTTCTGTACAGTAAACGTAAGCGTTGCCTACAAAAGTCAATCGTGCGTTAGTATTGAACACACTCCCGAAAGTCTATACACGAAATTTTCTTTAACGAGAGAACACTCGGCACAACCAAAGATTAGGTAATATACTACGAACGTACTAATACCACTATCAAAACAAAAGGGGTACGACTCACCGGATTTTCGTAGCACCGCGTACATCACGCACTTCGCTGAAGCTGCACGCGCCGCTTGCGTGGATCTCCGCTGCTGCCAGTGCAGCTCATGCTGTCACCTCATTCCAACGATTGTTCCGTAAGGGAGATGGCGACAGTTGAGCGCCGTGCACGTGGATTAGCTTCCGGTATATTCCGGTTGAATGCTGGCAATATGATTGCAGCAGATGTAGGATGGTGCTCGCATAGCCTCAAAATCGCAGTATGTTCTGGTTCTGTAGCACGAAGAATTGTTGCCAGTGAGTTTTTATTTCGCTGCTCCATTATTATTTTTCACATTTTCTCGTCGTTGTGCACTTGTTGCGAGCGCTGGGAACAATCCAACTTCTGATGTCGAAGGGTTAGGTTATGGATGGCCTCGTGGTTCACGTCCTTAACTAGTTTGGTCGTGGGCGTCGTAATAACAATGCAGCTATATCACAGAGGTCCTTCTTCAATAGTCTTGATCATTCGGCAATCGAAATTGTACAGGATGCCTTGGATTACAATGGATGCAAACGCGGTGATCACAGCGATGGCGTGACACGTCCGTTTTGCTCACAGATCACCACTACTTGTGTTCTGCTCGACGCTCCATCAAAAAGTGTCTGCCTCGAGACTGACGTCCAGCTAATATGGCTTCTCCACAGATCTAATAAATTCTCAACTCAGTGTGGCAGCACAAACAGCCTTCCGTTAATACGTCATCTTTGCTACCACAAACGATCGTCTCACGAGTACAAGCGATCGTCACGCCACCACCGGTTTCACCCAGGTACTAATACCTGACGTTTGATCCAAACAAAGTGTAACTATGTAAACTTATCTCGAGCTGGTATTGGTCGCGTTTTCAATGACGCTCCGACATATATTATATATATTAATTATTTATTATAAGGCAACTTAGTACAAAAAGTACACAGTCCCATAGACATATAAAAACTTATAAAAATAACATAACATAGATACTATAAACAATATACATTATAGGTATGTTAGTGTCTAACTTAACCTATGTTAGTAGTATTTGGTGACGCGTGGATTGGCATGGTGCTTCGGAACCGCCGAAACACGACGTCTTTTGGCCAGAAGTCGGCGCTGGCGATGGTCTCCAGCAGAGGCTTCGGCACGCGCACCACGTACGACGTGAAGTGCACGTAGTGGCGCGACTCCAGCGGGAACACCCGCAGGCCGTAGCCGGACTTCTGGCGGACGTACTCCGTCACGTCCTTGGCCGTTTAATGTTAAGAAAAACTAAACTAGAAAAACTAGAATCGCATCCCAGTAATATATAAGTCATTGATCGCATCCCATAATGATAATATTTTCTTACAAGAGATACAAGAAGGTTGTGGATGGCCGTAGGCTAGATTTACCCTACGGACGATGTTGAGGCTATCCAGATTCTGCAGCGCATTCGCATGTTTCCCTCCGCCCGAGTGGATGGATGGTTTTCACGCGTTAATGCGTAAAAAAATCGATTCGTAACAAAGAATAATTCTGTGCAACAACACCACCAGACAGTGTGCTGCAGAAGCATTGGATCTCAGACCTTATCTACCCGCATGCTGAGATTTATTGTATAAATATCAGCCACAGATGAGATACTACTTACTTCGTAATCAGCTAACTGGCGTCGCCAACAGTAAAAAAAATACTTGCTGAGTACATACCCGTAATTTTACGAATATTTTCAGCGATGAATTTGAAGAATAGGTACTGTAGTTTCTTAAGAAACTATCAATTCCGTGAAACAAAGTTCGCTATAGTTACAGATAGCCTAAGGCTAAAAGCCGCTTTTGAAGTCCTTAGGGAACATACATCTATACACACATAATATATATACATCTTCTTTTATATATATAAATCTTCTGTCCGTGTGTTAGTCATTGAACTCCTCCTAAACGGCTGGACCGATTTCGCTAATTCTTTTTTTGTCGAGTTCGTTATTGTCAGGAGAAGGTTCTTATGTAGGGTAGGGTAGGGTAGGGTAGGGTAGGGTATGGTAGGGTAGGGTAGGGTAGTGTAGTGTAGTGTAGGGTAGGGTAGTGTAGGGTAGGGTAGGGTAGTGTAGGGTAGGGTAGTGTAGTATAGGGTAGTGTAGGGTAGTGTAGTGTAGGGTAGAGTAGTGTAGGGTAGGGTAGTGTAGGGTAGGGTAGTGTAGTGTAGGGTAGGGTAGTGTAGTGTAGTGTAGGTTAGGGTAGGGTAAGGCAGTATTATTATATTTATCGAATTTTATGTATTCGATTATCTGTAATTTTAGTGAACTGTTTAAATCTTAACATTTTATTGATCGTATTTCAGTTAGCGTGAGTGCCGGTGGCGTAATGGCAAAGGCCGGTACCTCTTGTCTGGGAGGTCGTGGTTCAAATCCTGCCACGAAACAATGTGTTTCTGCATTTCGATTTCATGTGTACGTTTATCCGACGTTGTGACGAAACCTGCACGCCTCTGTAAAGAAACGCGAAGGTTGTGTGTAAAGTCGACCAACCCGCACTGGGCCCGCGTGTTCGACAAGGCCCGATCACCTTAATTCAGGGTAGGCTCGAGCTCAGCGGTGGGGACAGATATGAGCTGATATGATGGATCTAAGTAAGTGTAGAACTTTTTGATCAATTTTAACACTTACAATATTTTGAACCATTGGTTCTGCTAATAAAATTATTTAATACTGAACTCGACTGTACTTACCTGCTGCCATAAATAGGTATCTATAGTTCAGTATGACATTATGAGACTCCCAAACAGTAAGTGCAAAGAGCGAGTATACACATCAACATTATATTATGTAGGTACGCTCAGAGTTCCTACATTTATAGGTATTTAGAGTCCAGAATAACTGGCATTGTGTTGTGCTGTGTAGCTCAGCCGCGCCCAGCCGGAATACTAACGAGCTTGTAAATGTTCACCGTATTGCAGCGCCACTTTATGTCTCGCACAACAAATTTTATGGCAAAATTGGCATTCCACAGTTAGTTTATGATTTTGCCTTTTGTCATTATTAGTTTCCTGTAGTGATTATTAGAACAAGGCTTTCCACTCTGCCAACAGCGGATCCTTGCATATTTAGATCTTAGAATGGGTAATGAAAATCTAAAAACATGTTGGCAACGTAAATTGCAAGATGTCAAGAGTAAGATCTCAAGAAAAGATGGATCGATCAGTTGATAGAGGCGCCATCTAAAAACCTGTGATACGATGATGCTGGTGTTAGACAGGAGCAGATTGAGGCACTTTGTGCGCTCCAATAATGTACATCACACCACGATCCTCAGTCATGAGGGCCCGACTAAACACACACACATAGATTGAGAGAGAGAGAGAGGTTTGAATCAAGTTGTCATTGTTGTTCACGAGAACCCAATATGAGTCCCCATATCCTACATGCGATGGAAAGATCCGTCTTCAGTCTAACATTTCAAAGGAATAATGTCGGTTGAGTTTTTATTATCTGAAAAGCGGAAAATAAGTCGGTTTTTGACTTTCCATGTTAACTGAAAATGATTAGATAAATATACTTTATTGCACACCAAATATACGAAAGTGAAAAAACTTATTGACTAGCAAAGTACGCAATGATATGCAAAGGCGGACTCACCGCTTTATGATCGGAAAGTATTAAAACTTGTTTCTTCGGATTGTGCAGTTTTCTTAGGGATCTAACAGCAGCATCTAACAATTTTCTAGCAAGTTAGATATATACTCTTTCCATGCTCTTTCCCGAATTGTACTGCACTTTAAAAATACTAATTTAGCTAGAGGTATTAAAACTAAAACGGCCAGATGACCAGTTTGATTTCCAGCTTGAAATACCTAATTATCAAAAGAACTACATCAATGTCATTGCGGCGCGGGCGCCGTTGGTAACGGTTGATAATAAATTATTTAAGTACTGATATACAGGTGTAACAAAATTGGTGCAAGGGCCGTTAACTCTGGATTCAAATTTTTATACTGAACAACTTTGATACCCTTAATTGATTTTCAAAAAACAATTGCGATGCTCCACACAAAAATGAACAAAAATGGTCATCTGCTGATCGATTTGTGTAAACAGTTTTTCTTTTGCAAATTGTCTTGGTAAAGGTTGTTCAGTATTGATCACTTGAAGCCCCAGTTAACGTTTCCTAAATTGGTGATCTTTTTTACATCCTGTATATATGTTTGTGATTAACGTAGGCTTAGAAACTAGTCTATAAATTATAATCTAAATAATTTGTATCCTTTCACCGTATGCTAGTTGGGCGAACAAGCATAGTATATAAATTTAAGTTTTAGTGTTATTGACTCGCTGACTAGATACAAGGAATTTAATTTAACTGTTTGTAGTAAAATATAATAAATAAACATCAAAACGTTGTCAGTATATGAGCAAAATAATTTTGGCCTCGGGCGTAAGAGCGTGAATGAGCTTGGTTATAGTGTAGTGGATGCGCCATCGCCTGAAATTGGTTGCGTGCAAGGAGCTTTGCAATTTCAGTTATACATAAAGATGTAAAACGTGCCGAAAATAATGATACACCAGTAATTTTTTTGGTATAAGATATTAATATGTTAACTGATTTTTTAATTGTAGTATTTACCTACAGATATTATGTTTAAATCATAAGAATAATTTGACAAAGTTTGGAAATATACACAATGTGAATATTCACAATGTGAATATAGGTCAAAAAGCGTCGGTGGCTCAACCGGTAATGACTCGGTCCTTCTAACCAGATCAAATCTGGACGGCCAATGTATACCAATGAGTTTTTCAAAAACTTACGTACATATATAAGGTCTAACAAAATTAGCTGAAACTATTTTAACTGGTGCTTCTGCCCATGAAACTGAACAACTTTCCCCATGAAACCCATAGCACAGATTACTAATTAGTTCCCATAGTCAAATCTCAAAAAAAAATTGAACTTCCCATACTAAGTTGGCTGATCAGCTGATCGAGTTAGTATGGGAGAGCCAAATTTTTTTTTTGCGATTTGACTATGGGTTCCATGGGGAAAGTTGTTCAGTTCCATGGGTAGAAGCACCAGTTAAAATAGTTTCAGCTAATTTTGTTACACCTTATATATACTTACCGTTTGCTTTAACGGTGAAGGAAAACATCGTGAGGAAACCTGCACACACCTGCGAAGAAACTCGTAGGATGTGTGTGAAGTCGACCAACCCGCACTGGGCCCGCGTGGTCGAATAAGGCCTGATCGCCCTAATTCAGGGTAGGCTCGAGCCCCTCGGTGGTGACGTATATGAGCTGATATGATGATGGTGATGAATATTATAGGTAAAAATACAAGTGAAATTTTAAGGGGTCACTCAGACATCCATCATATTAGCTCATATACATCTCCACCGAGGGGCTTGAGCCTACCCTGAATTAGGGCTATCGGGCTGTAGTCGACCACGCGGGCCCAGTTCAGGTTGTTCAACCTTACACACGGCCTTCGAGATTCATCGCAGGCGTGTGCAAGTTTCCTCACGATGTTTTCTTTCACCGTAAGAGCGTTGGATAAACGACCATATGAAATCGAAATTCGAAAACTCATTAGTACGTGGTAGGATTCGAACCACGACTTCCCGGTTAGAGCGCACGGCCCTAGCTGTTACGCCACGAGTCACACAGTACCGAGTAAAGAATACAGGAAAAATATTAATAAAAATCGGCAGAAAATAATTCACTTTCCCATACAAACTGAAAAAATACCACGACGAAAATCAGTAACGGATAGCTCACTACGAGGTTGTTCGCTCGCCCGATTGGCCGATACCGTAGGCCAAAGACATTGCGCTCGCCCGTGCGGCCGATACCGTAGGCCAAAGAAATTGGATTTCTCTCCTCTGCTGGAGCGACATCTTTTTACTCTGTGCCGTAGGCAGGCATACTTACGTTTCCATTCTTCCGAGTTCTGCGTATTGCCAGTTTTTGATACCTACTGCTTACCAAATTGTACGAAGTGTATTTTATCATTTTTGTCCTGTATTTTCGACTCCATACAGAGTAACTCCTTAAAATATCAGTCGTCTGTTTTCATAATCCCGTATAATAAAAGATTACGGAATATGAACCTTATTTTCCTGTTCTTGATACGTGCAGATTAGCTTTGCGCAAAACTACTTTCACTCTTTAGAAGGGCGTGTCTTATTATGTTTAGCTTCGTATTCTACCTACATTTGGTATATTCTTATCTTAGTACTTTGAGTAAGCAATCTTATATACTTACTTTTATTTGACACTAAACTGTCAGCTGTTAAATTTATTTTTTTAGGGTTGCCGACACTTTACCGAACAAATGGCGGCAAATTGAAATCTTGCGTTAATTTTGGAACAGCCCTTTATAAATTTGTCTTCGGAAACGTCTCTAACGATTTGGATAAAAATGTTTTACAATCCAAGGATTAGTAGAAATCGTATTCTTAGTTTACATACCTTAGAGACGCCGAGCAGCACTGGACTCCCAGTTTCTTATTAGGTACTTAAAGCTTACTTAAATTATGAACTTATCAGAATAGTAGTATTATTTAGTAAAGCGAAAATATTTATTCAAAGTACACGTATAGTTACACTCTTTCTGGTAGTCATAAATTAGTAATTGACTTACATAATGTCAAATTTTATGAAAAAATTAAAAACAAACATAATGATTAAATTAGTAACTTTAAAATGAAATTATTGATAGATTTATTATATTTTATTTTCTTATGAACATGAAAACAATATGACTCCAGAAGTTATAAGTGGATACACACGAGAAGTTAAACATTAAAATTATTGAATTTATCATTATTGCATTTGACAAGTGTAGGCCAGTTCACTAGGACAATATCCGGTCACAAGTATAACGCGAGTCAGCTATCAAATCCATTTAGTTTACAATGCTTTGTAACATAAGTTCAAAAGCTTTCATTAAATAAAGTTACCTCGGACTGATTAATGTATAATAATAATAATATAATAATAATAATAAATCTTTATTTCAGGCAAAAAATACGTATAGTTTACGTCAAATTTTCTTGGTGGCACCTTCCGATTTTGATTTGGTAAATGGCCTGTCTGATACATGTGTTATAAAATTTATGTACTTAGAATCCGTTAACTGGGGCTCTTACTACTAACAGCAACTTACCCAGACTTTCCCAAAGTGACCGTAGTCAACATCATATCAGCCAAAAGACTGCTGGACAAAGGAAACTTACCTTAAAATATGGCAGTAGGCAGGGCACCTAGCTCATAGAACAGATGGCCGTTGGGGCAATAAAGTTCTCTAGTGGCGACCGTGCACCGGAAGTCGTAACGCATGCAGACCTCCCACTCGGTGGATCGACGACCTGATGAAGGTTTCGGGAAGCCGCTGGATGCGGGCTGCTCAGGATTGGTATACCTACATATTTATTCCATATCTGTTGAGCAATTACCTACATCATCGTCATCCATCATATTAGCCGAAAAACGAGCACTGCTCATCAAACGCTCCTCCCCGAGGATTTCCGCAATGAATGACCGGTCCTGTGCTGCCCGTTTCCAGCGGCTTCCCATGTCCTACACTTATTCGTGTTGGTACCGCATAGTCTTGTTTATGCTACGTCTTCCGATGCGCGGTCGCAACTCGAGAAATGTACTGCCTAACGGCCGTCCGTTCTACGAGCTATGTGCCCCGCCCACTGCCACTTGAGTTAAAATGAAATATTTATTCGCTGAATCATGGTACATTTGGATAGATAATATTAGGTATGTTTGAACATTCATGATTCGCCAAGACAATGGCATGCAAAATTTCTTTAAAAAGGGTACCTACTACTTATCTGAATTTATATTAAAGGGTCAAAATAATTGTAACAGAAATAAGTATATGAAACATAAAAGAGCAAAGTTTCCCTCCTGGTTCAGTGATGCCCTTATTAGAGAACCCACAACGTTTGTAGTTAAAGAACCAGTAGGGAAACTTTTCAGCCTTTCAACCAGAGTTTGACAATCATGTGTCAGATATGTCGGTAACTTTTGTCCTACAGATCTCTATATTTATGACTTGATCACGTAAAAAAACTTTGAGCATAGCTCGCTCCATCGCCCTTTGACTGCCTTTGAGTGGCCTACATAGGTATACGTGCCTAATCGTTAACAGCTTCGAGTGTATAGTCACAGATTACTAAATAGTTACTTATATAGTTTCTAACCTTCATAGAAGAGAGTGCGCGGACATTTGACATAAATTGCATGTACATACCTCTAAAACTGTTCTGGTTCTAGGCCCCAGTGGTCGTGCGTGACCTGCCGCACCCGGAGGTTAAATCCGAGGACGTACTTAGCAGTGCTGCCGATTGCCAATCTCGCCCGCTTTGTTTCCTAGCTAGATACAGTTGGCTTACAATACCAAGGCTTGACAGATTGGTTGTAGCAAAGATAATAATAATAATAATAAGCCGACTGTACTTCCGCTGGAGGTGCTCCTGCCACTTCGCCTCGTGCCAAGTGATCAGAGAGGCTCTAATTTTATATTCGTAAATAATAACAAATAGGATTGTAGTTCTAAATATTGTCTAAAAACAATAACAGATGCTGCCAGGTAGTTTAAGGTCGATTAAACCTAGATGCCGTTATGAATCAATTAGTTTTTTTTACTCTAAATTAAATTATTTCGCCTCGAAACAGTGTAATATTTTTTAAACAAGTCCGAGTCACATGTGATTTAAGTGTCAATAAAATATGTAATGTAAGCATGATGGAAAACAAATACGGCGTTCCCGCACAGTTTTTTTTCCCTCCTGTTTGTAAAAATTTAAGATTCACTAACATCGTCACTTAGCATAAGGTGAGATAAAAAAAATCAGTTACGATTCAAAATTCGACATTAGATTTCGCTTATAAATTGAGTTATGAATTTTTTTCTTATAACTTGTTCTTGGTTATAGGTTATGGTATAATGGAACTGTTAGGTAATCATGGTGTTAATCTGAATAAGTTGTTCACTTTCATTTATGGTCAATTTTTTTTACTAAAACCTTACTTTCAGTTTCTTAAAATAATTCAACCCTTACAATTTAATTTTTTTTACTAAAATCCTTAAAATAATCTGTACAAAAATATTTTTTTAACGCCCTAAAACCAATGCAGCAGTTTTAGGGAGGTTTTTAGTAATTAATTGTAAATTCCTTTATCAGTTATTTTTTTACATTTTGTTAAAAATACCATCATTTTTCAATTATAGTAACAACAAAATTAGATTTATAATTGTCAGTTTTTGTTTTATCGATAAAAATCAGAATACCGTAGGTAGGTACAGAGGCCAGCACATGAAGCTAGGCACTTTGGGCTTTGTTGTACGGTTCTTATGCCGTACGCTTATGGATCCGAATCGCACTACGAGTGTCTAGCTTGATTTGCTGGCCTCTGTACATTACTCAAGGGCCTAACGTAAATGAAAGTGAATGTGGTGCTGACAGTTCAGTCGAAGTCGTGTCAAGGAAGTAGATAGATACCTACATAGAAAAAACTGTTTATTCACCGACCAAGAACAAAAAAAACAATAGGTTACAACAAAAAAAAGAAGGTTACACAAATATAACTAATTTGTGACTACTTACTAGGTTATAACAAAAGAATACAGTTAAATATGCAGAAATTAAATGACAGGCCAGTGAAAATAGTACGAGACCCATTTGTTAAAAAGTCTTCAAATAACACAGATTTGAACAGAAGGATCCGCCCGTCTGCATATTTTAGTCAGATTTTCTTCATACATGCAAAAAGTAGCGCCATCTGACATAACTCGTACGAACTAGCGTGGGCGAGAGTTGACTGACGTGCCGAGTTAAAAGAACCTTGATAGAATTGTCGCTTTAAAAATTCGTTTTTTTAATTTGTTTACAAGAAAAAATACAATGTAAGGTTACTTATCGATAATACGACATCCATGTTTCTTTTTAGCCTTTCTTTTATGATATTTACGGCCTCTTACAACACAATAAGGCATTTTTATATGGAATATTTTTCCACCGCACTGAACAATGTCCCGCAGACGACTGAGTCCCGAGTGTGCGAAACTTTCGATTTTCGCACCAATTCGCTGGGCCCATTAGTCGCGCGCGTTGGCCGGGTCCTTACGCCAGTAATATACATATAAGTCATTGTCAAATAACGATTTTCGTGGGACTCATCCTCGCCATACGGACTACTGGTATGTACTTATTCGGCATATTTTTTCCTAAACATAAAAAGTGCGGTAGTGACTTCCTAGGGATATGGGGGGGGGCTATGACGTATAGTAAAAATGGCAGCCGGGCCTAGCGGTATTTCTCGATAACTACTGGACCGATTTTTTCTAAAAATAAGTTATTTAATTTGAAGATAAGTGTTTGAGGAATGAAACAAATGCTATTTAAATAGACACAGTAACAAAAAACTAAACATTTGAACAAAAACTTTGTCAGTATGAAAAAAACTCGTAACGTGTGAATACCTGTCGTCGGCCATGACACCAAGACGAATGAAATGGATGCGTCCAAAATTTGACAGATTATAGAGTACCGTTATGGCCGCGTGGTGTGACTGTCACTTTCGTGTTAAAGTCCGCCAAATTCAAAATAACCCGCCTATGTCATTTTGTACATATATGTAATTTTGTACATATTTCCCATACCAGTAGTCCGTATGGCAAATAAAAAATATAATAACCAAAGATAGATAATCTTCTTAAACACTTTTGATATGAGAATTTTAAAAGAGGTAGGTTGTTCTTCTGTAAGGTTATCTAGTACATTACGCTAGCTGAATAGATTCTCTTTGGGTTATAATATCTTTGTTAAGAAAAGAGAATAAAATGAATGAAGCGCATAGGTTACACCAAGGAATATGTCATCTTTTCCAAGGAGGTTTTAATGCTTATAATAATATTATCCCAAGCCTTATTTTAGTCTATTTATGATAATATTTTAAAAAAAAGACGTGTGGCACTCGGGGACTGCCGCGATAAAGCTATTGCATAGCATTTTTATCAACTTATGCAATTATAATTATTTACCATCGCGACCACCATCGCGACCACCATCGCGACCACCATCGCGACCACCATCGCGACCACCATCGCAACCACCATCACCACCACCATCACCATCATCATGATGGATAGATAGATGTCACTGTAAGTTTTTTAGAACTCAATATATTTTTTTTTGGGGTGTCAGGTTTTTTTCAGTCCCCTCAAAGCCCGCGATAAAAGCTATACTTACAATAGCTTAAAATACGAGTGTGCTTTAGACCACACGACTGAAGTAAAACTTCTTTAGCTCCATCAATATATGTTTGAAAGTAAATACTTAGTCTTCAGAAAATAATCAAATCTTTTTTGTCATATGGAGGTATATACAGTTTATGAAAAGAGTTTTATTATTCTCCGAAAATGATCAAATCTTTTTTATCTTATAGGTATGTTTGTTTTAACAACCGATATTGTTGCCTTGGCAACCGATATCGTTGGTAAACAAAAACACTTTATACACAAATTTTACAAGTACAGCTATTCACTGTTGTACATTACCTATACACCTATATACTTTCTCATAAACAGCTGCTTATGTATTCGTCCGATTTCGGAGCAGCTCGTCTCGATTCGTGCGAGTTTCGTAGAGTCGTACAATACGTCTAATCGCACGCACACAACGCAGTGTCGAAGACTGCCGAACTGAAACGACGTTAGACGATGCACGGCCTTCAAGCCACACCTCCGTGCCCGTCGGAGTGGGGAGCGTGAGGTTTTTTCGTTACGGAATTTCTGGATTCGGTCCCCGCGCTCAAGGCCCGCGATAGAAGCTATGCAATAGCTTAAAAACATACGCATGCGTACGTGTGCTAGCTAAAATACAATTGTACAATTTATTACAAGGAGAAACGGAAACGGAGAATTAATATAAAACATACCTAGATGATAGAGTATACTTATGCCATACCTATGCCAAAGAGTAGGGATTATTATCAGTACCTATGCGTTGTAAATAAATACACGTCATGGTTAACACTTAGCGTATCCAAGACTGGATGCGCGTCGGATGCACTTAGGTTAGTGCTGGCAGGTTGCCTAGCTTAATCATACAACTAATTTCAAGTTATAAGTAACACATGATTAGATTAGATTATTTATTTCATGTTACCAATTACATATTTATTAAAAATTAAAAATTTCAAAGTGTAACATAATCGTCAAAATTCATAAAATCAATGTCACAATAAAAATAAGGTGTCAAAACAAAGTTAAATAAGAAGTCAAAATAAAATAAAATAGGATGTCAAAACATAATAGTAAATCCATCATAATGATGATTAAAATTTCTTTTGTAGAAATTCGTCAACATTGTAAAATTCATTATCCAACAAAAGGTTTTTTAGTCGGAGATAGAACAAATCGTCATTCGTAGCATTCCTTAGATCTGCAGGAAGGTGCTCGTAGCACGACGATTCATAATTGCGGGGCAATGGAAACAGCTAGGTGGGTACTTAGACCTGTACAAAAAATAAATTGTTAATATAGAACGATAAACAATGTTTTGCATTTTTTTTCCCTATATAATCGATACTCAAAACCAGCTGATAGATTTACGAGTCTTTGCGAATCGACCATGAGTTTTTTGGGGAAAGTGTCAAGTTCCAGGAGTGATCGTATATCGTTCAAAAATAATAAGCTCACTGCCAAAAACCTAAAAACTTAGCTTAGGTAAAAACTTTTAGTTAAAAATAATTTAAACTACTTATTTCGTACTAGCTTCTGGAAGCGCCTTCGCTCGCGTGAACGTAGTTTCTATGACCGTCTTCCAGGTTGCGCAGCCTTTATGTTAATCCAGGTCCCAATCTGTCTACCTACCAAATTTCATCTAGATCCGTTTATCTGTTGTTGCGTGAAAGAGTAACAAACGCCTATACATACAAACTTTCGCGTTTATAATATTAGTAAGAATTCTTCTCAGCAATCCCTTTCATTTGATACCCATATTACAGGGGTGCATAAAAAATAACTGGTCAGCCTTAATGGATTTAGAATAACGTCACTTAACTACATTACCGCATTGTCATCTATCTATAATATAATAAAACTGTAACGGGGTCGTGTCTGTACATGAAATATTTTTGGAAAATAATAACTGTGGTGGACATTACTAACGATACAGGGGCCAAAACAACAACTTTTGGAATTTTTGTCTGTCTGTCTGTCTGTCTGTCTGTATGTTCGCGCATCACGCAAAAACTACCAGGCCGATTTTGATGAAATTTTGTATGGTGGTTCCTTATAGCCCGGGTTAACATATAGGATACTTTTCATCCCGGAAAATTCAAGAGTTCCCGTGGGAAAATCAAAAGTATTCATTTATAGAATGGCTCACCACGCAAATGTGGCTTGACCTATTACAATCAAATTTTACACGTTGATACCCTTATCGCGAACTAAAACTGGGACATTGTGAATCCCAAAAAAATAAGGGTTCCTGCAGGAATTCAAAAAATTGTATCTTTAGAATGGCTCAACGTAACAATATGAAACCATTACATTGGGATGGGGTGTTTTGAACATCATTGTACAGTCGGGTATTCTTTATCCCGAAAAACTAAAGACGTCCCGTGGGAAATTATCTATCGATACTTACAATCTATAATAATAAATATAGAGTACTTTTTCAACATATAAGCTACACATACCACACATTATAATCATAGCAGCAAAATGTCAATAGATGGCAATGCACGAATAATAAAACGCGCTTAAGTTGTGTTAAAGCATTAAAATATTATTTCATACCTTTGAGCAGTGACTTCCTTTGAGTGGATTTCTTTTATGTACTTTTCAGCATACGCTTTTTACACAACTCTCTGGAACTATGGCACGTAGCGATGTGTGTCGTAGACGAACAGATAGGTATTTTTTTATAGATTGCAATCGTTTATAAAAATTAAAAACACATAAATCGAGTTAAAAAAGCTTCTTTTAACAGGAGGCACAGATATGGGAACTCTTCTGACGGCGACTATTTGCGTGTGGCAGTTGCTCTCCGCCTGCAATATCAATATCTGTGAACCTCATCAATGTATTTGCGGGTCCAAGGTGGAGGCAATTGGCCATCACTCACTGAGTTGCGGTCGTTGTTTGTAAAGATTCCCACGTCACCAATTCCTTAATGACCTCACTCGGAGGGCACTGGTATCGGCCAGATGGAATATTCCATCTTTGATGCAGCCACTGGGCTTTAGTCGATGTGGTGGCAAAAGGCCGGAGGGTTTAAACAGGTGCTATGGCAGAGAGGAACGTGCCTGCTTTGGGACTCTACTTTTTCTGCCTCACTTCTCACCCGTAAGGTACTGCTGCTCAATTTGCGGCGAGAAAGAAGCAAAATAAGTACTCGGTCTTGGAGGCAAATTACTGATTTGTGCCTTTGGTCTGTGAGACAACCGGCTGCTGAACCCTCAGAGGCCTTTGCCTTCATTAAGGAGATTGGCCGTCGCTTCGAGAGAGGAGATGTGACGCTCGCTCCGGGTCCTATGTGCTGCTAAGGTTGTCTATTGCCATCCAGCGCGGCAATGAGAAGTGCGTTATGGGCTCCTTTGGAGCTGATACGACTCGAGGATTTGACCTATATTAATATTTTTAGGAAGTTTTATTACTAGATTGATACAATGATTTGAATTAGTTTTTCGATAATATAGGTATATGTGTTATTTCATCATATCAGTTTATATACGTCCCCACCAAGGGGCTCGACCTGCCCTGAGTTAGAGCGATCAGGCCTTAGACGATCACGCGGGCCCATTGCGGGTTGATTGACTTCACACATAAGCTTCGAGTTTCTTCGCAGGCGTGTGCAGGTTTCCTCATGATGTTTTTGTCACCGTAAGAGCGTCGGATAAACGTACATACCAGTATGAAATCGATATTCGTATAGATATTGTTAATTGGCAGCATTCGAACCACGGCCTTCCGGACAGGAGATAGTGGCCCTAACCGTTCTGCCACCGACGCTCTATATGTTATTTAAAATTTAGAAATCATTACTTATTATTATAAATGTGAAAATGTGTTTGTTTGTTACCTATTCACACTTCAACACCTCTACCAATCTTGATGAAATTTGGCATGCAGGTAGCCTGTATCACTGTGAATAAAATAGTCAACTTTATATCTGTGGAAATTATCATAGCCCGATGCAGTTCCTGAGAAAACTAAAACAATACTCTTTGTTCGTTAAGTTATTTAAAATCGTAACGAGTTGGTGTAATTTTTAGCACAGAGATGAGGTGGAAAATGATATAATTTACTAATAAGTATATCCTGACATAGTTCCCGTGGGATCTGAGGACAACTGTTTTCTACGCTCGCGCACGTCGGTGGCGTCGCAACGGAGCAACGGATTAAAGTTATTTTTTGTATAGAATTTGTTGAGGGGGTGGGAAGTGACAAAGACTGCTAATCCGAATAGCCCGATACAGTTCCTGAAGTACCTGGAGAAAAATCATGTCTACGCTTGCGAGCTGATTGCGGCTCGCGCACCACTCACCCTCAAAAAGAGTCATAAAAGCTATGTCCACGCGGGCGAAGCCGCGGGCAAAAGTTAGTCCTAACTAAATGTGTATGAAAAATTTTTGTGCGATCGGACACCGGGAAATGGGCCAAATGACATGGCTTGAAGAAGTATGGGCGAGTGCCCCAGCAATGTATAAATACTGTACCTACTATGTGACGCTGAATAGTTCAATATCAGTAGTCCGCATGAAAAAAACTTTCACAAACTTTTCGTTATTTCATAATTCTGAAAAATAAATAGTAGAACTCCTACTATAATACGTGCACTAATTAAAAATTAATTAACTTATTACGTTCTATGAATACTATTATTATTATTTGAATACTATGTTAGTGAGAAGTTTCTTTACATGATAATTCATAATAATTCATTAATGATTAGGGAGAGCAGTGGCCAAGCCAACTTGCAAATTTTGAATCGGACAACTTACATACGAACAATGCAAGTTAAATAAATACTCGTGAACATTAAGCTTTGTAGAATATTACTTGTTTATAATGACAAAATTGAAAACGGGGCTTGACGTGATTTTATTGATGTTGTTTTTACCTCAACGTTTCTACTATGCTTCGATAGCCGTGGTTGCGAGTAGACTGGAGCCGCGGTGTCATCGCCGCCGGCGCATCGCAGGAACACCTCCATCTACCCTGACATCATTTTGTGAAAGGTAAGGGTCACCACACATTTCACTTATTAAGTTTGGGTCACGACACACTACACTGACACAGTCCACAGGCCGCACGGGTGTTTGTTCGCAGTTTACTAGTCTACACTTATCAATCACCGGATTCCATGACGAGGAAAGCTTGTATCCTTGATCACGATTGAAATTTCTGTGTTTCTTAATTTCAATGGCTTCACGTACGATTCTTGTGTAGTACCGGTGATCCGTCGACAGGATTTTTGGGTCATGAAGCTCAATTTAGTGATTAGATCCCGCATCCAGCAAGTGCTCCGCGATTGCAGATTTATTAATCTGACGGTTTTTGACAGCTGCTATATGTACCAATGAGTTTTTCAAAAACTTACGTACATACTTACCGATTGCTTTAACGGTGAAGGAAAAACATCGTGAGGAAACCTGCACACGCCTGCGAAGAAACTCGAAGGTTGTGTGTGAAGTGGACCAACCCGCACTGGGCCCGCGTGGTCGACTAAGGCCTAATCGCCCTGATTCAGGGTAGGCTCGAGCCCCTCGGTGGGGACGTATATGAGCTGTAATGATGATATGTTCTTTGACTCCTTCGGCGATCGTGCGCTTAGTTTGTCCCACGTAGGAACTTCCGCAGCTACAGTCGACTTTGTACACCCCAGGGACCTTGAGCGGTAGAGTATCCTTAGGTGTACGTACGTGCCTTGCTATCTTAGCGGGAGGGGTAAGTACGGTCTTAATTGACAATTTCCGTAAATAAGATGCCACCTTATCTGTCACCCCTTTTACGTAAGGCATAAAAGACGGCTGTCTACTCACGTCAGGTTTCTTCTCTGTACGTCTGTGTACGTAGGTATTTGTCAGTAAGCTTAGCCTTCCTATTACCCTAACTTCCTGTGACCCTAACCCTTCACAAAATGAAGTGAGGGTAGATGGAGGTGTTCCTGCGATGCGCCGGTGGCGATGACACCGCGGCACAAAACAGATACCGCGGCTCCAGTCTACTCGCGACCACGGCTATCGAAGCATACGAAACGTTGAGGTAAAAACAACATCAATAAAATCACGTCAAGCCCCGTTTTCAATTTTGTCATTATGAATCATCGTGAAAGTTTAAAGTGTTATATTACTTGTTAAGTTTTATTTGTACAACCACCAGCTTCCAACTTCCAACTTCGAGAAAGAGATTAATCGTCGAATCCAACTCGGCTGACAGCGTTCGGGAAGCTTCGCAATATCTTTACGTCCCAGATACCGCAGTGTTTTAAGACCGAAGTCTTCGACCAGTGTGTGTTGCCAGTGATGACATACGGAACTGAGACATGGTCGCTTACTATGGGCCCCATAAGAAGGCTCAAGGTCCGCCAAAGGGCAATGGAGCGTGCTATGCTCGGAGTTTCTCTGCGTGATCGTAGAACTCAATATATACATTTTTTTTGGGGTGTTAGGTTTTATTTTCGTTACGAAATTTCTTGATTCGGTCCCCTCAAAGCCCGCGATAAAAGCTAAACAATACCTTAAAATATTTATTTTTAGTTTACAGTGATGGAAAACATCGTGAGGCAATCTGCACACGCCTGCGAAGAAACTCGAGGGTTGTATGTGAAGTCGGCCCGCGTAGTCTACTAAGGCCCGAACACTCTAATTCAGGTTAGGCTCGAGCCTCTCAGTGGGGACTTATTTGAGCTGGTATGATGGAGATGATGATGATGATATCCTATATAGCCAATTGCCTTTTTTTGAAAAGGTTTGATGAAAAAAGTATTTATTTTATCACCTGACCTACCTGTTCGTGACAGTGTAAGAATCCTTACAGTGGCCCAAGGCACGAAGTAAATCATCTGTGCTAAGGCCCTTGTCGTAGCTGCACGAAGCCACACCCTGGACACTTGGCCAGAAATGACATTTCAAAAAAGGAATGACGGAACAAACAAAATGGAGGCGAAATCCTATACGTTCGGCAACTAAACTGTAACCAATCTGTATCAATCTGGGTGACGAGGGAGTGTGGTCGAAATCTAGAGAGCGGCAGGGAGTGTCTATACTGTATCTTAGTACTAATATATATACTTTGACGAAGCGCTTGCGCCAGAGTTTTTAATGAATTGTCCCAAGTCACAGATGAGATACTAGTTACTGCCCAAGTAGCCGAACAACTTGACTATGGCAAGTGGGGACGGGGGAGGTCTCCCGTCTCACCCCTCGGCCCTGTCTAGACGTCTCCATTAAGTGACTGTGATACTGTAATCATTCAAGTAGGTAGGTATAGTTGGTTCGCTAATTTAACTGCATCTATGATGATTGTCTCGAGCCAACAGCGGCACTCACTCCGACAAAAGGGCCGCACTGATTTCAACCGCGACGCCGACAACGTCAGTGGTGGCGCGACGGGCGGCACGATTGAACTCAAGGCGGCCGCTTTGACAGAGTGTTTGTCGCGAGCCGTCAAAGTTGCATTTAATTCAGTAAACGAACTTTACTTGATTTTCCTAGTTTGTCATTTGTCAATATTTTACAATCAGGACTGACAATCATGAAGATGCGGTTAATATCTGACTAAATTTGAAACATATCAAATTACAGACTCTTTTTAATTGTCTGTCATTACCAAACTAATAGGTGGGGGCCGAGGATCGATCGGCGGTCTTTGAAAGCTTAATTATGTTTATAGTTTATACGAACCCATTACCTTGTGAAGTTGTGAACCAGTTTATTTAAATGATAAAATTCGTTAAATGCCTCGGAGAGTTTAGGATGTACTTAAACGAGCTATATTTATACACTTTTATGTTCAGTTATATTTTTATTGGCTTCGTTCGTAATTGCTACTGCCTACGTAATGGCGGTGGCATCTCTTTGTGATTACTCGTCAATTTAATACTATACAGCGTGTAACAAAATTGGTGTAGGACGCAGGGGCTTTTTCTCATCATTTTGAACAACTTTCTTCAAGAGACCCATATTAATTCGCAAAAAAATACTCTTTCAAACAATTCTGTCACCTGATTAACCCATTTTGTATGTAGCCGTTTTTTTTTTGATGTGAAACATCTATTGGCGTGTGTTGGCAGTAAAACCGACTCGTTTGCCGTGACGGCAAACGGAATGACGGTCTCATAAGCTATCACCTTATGCCTTCTCAATGCCACTGCTCTCCAATCATTTAGAATTGGATTGGCTGTGAACGTCTTACCATTGAAAATATCATTAAATTTAAATACTAAGTAAGAAAGTAAAATATCTCTGACAAACAGTGACGATCATCATCATCATCAATCATCATACTCGTATCAGCCGAAAGACGCCACTGCTAGACAAAGTCCTCCCTTAACAATTTCCACAACGACCGGTCCTGCACAGCCCGCATTCAACGGCTTCCCGCGGCCTTCACCAAGTAGGAGGCCTGCCAACGCAACGTATGCCGGTGCGCGGTCGCCACCAGAGAACTTTACTGCCCTAACAGCCATCTGTTCTACGAGCTATGTGCCATTCTGAGAGCTATGTCGATTAAGTGACCAAAATGGAATTAAAAAAATGTGATGATCAGGGTGCAGGCTGCAGTAAAATGTTTCACATATGCTGGGCGTCCCGCGATGGCTAATATAATTATTTTGTGAGTTGGGCTCGAACTTTTACTACCTAATTGTAGCATCCTTAGCTATGGGCCCATTGGGGAACTTATGTTGTTTACACTTTATGACTTTAAATATAGTTGTTGTATAGTCATCAGAATCATCGGTCATTTTGTTTCACCTGTGGAATTAAGATAACAAAACCAATTCGTAATAATGACAAGGAAATCCGCTATCAAGAAATTTAACAGCTAATAAGTTTGAAGTCTACCATCGCCCTTAGGCAGAACTAATTCGGTGGAGATCCAATTACGTGAAGTGACTGTGCAGTTACGAGACTGTCCAAAACGTCCTAATTCTTCCGAAGAAAAGAACAAGGCAAGGCCAGGTGGTTGGAAGAAACCGCTGGACCGCCGGCGCGGAACAAATGAGCATGTCAATCAGTCTAATTAATCATTTTAAACCGGGAACGAAGCAAGAATTCGTGGATTGTCAAGTCATACAATTTTGTCTGCATGTAGTGAATTAATTGCTGACTTAATTCCGAAACATGGCAACAGGTGGTTCAATTGTATTCTTTTAAATGCTTTTATTTAACTTTCAATGTTTAGGTTGTTTAGATTAAATATTGCAAGCTGAATTAGAACCAGTTTCCGGTTTTCGGTTGAGCTGAAATTTTGCATACACGTTTAGTTTTGATGGCATGGTTAGCTAAGTGACGTCATTCTAAATCCAATATGGCAGACTCCCAAATATGGCGGACTAGTTATTTTTTGTGCACCCACACGACATGGGTATCAAATGAAAGGGTTTACTGAGAAGAATACGAAATTATTAAAATCATTTTCAAATAAAGGCTTTTACCTAAAAGTTTGTAGGTTTTTAGGCAAACAAGTGCCAAATAAAGGTCCGTTCATTTGCTATCAATGGTACCTATCTCGAAATTTAAATTAAGCGATTCTGTGAGCTGCGTCAGTTACTTTGGTTCTCCTCATTTCTGATTCGATCGTGTAGGGAAATTTCAAGCATAGATCGCTCTATTGCCCTCTGGGTGGGCACATAGCTCGTAGAACAGATGGTCATTGGGGCAGTAAAGTTCTCGAGGGACGACTGCGCATCGCAAAACGTAGCGTAGGCAGGCCTCCCACGCGTTGGACTGACGACCTGGTGAAGATCGTGGGAAGCCGCTAGATGCGGGCAGCGCAGGACCGGTGGTCGTGGAAATCCTTGGGGGAGGCCGTTGTCCAGCAGTGGACGTTTTTCGGCTGATATGATGATGATGAATACCAAAGTAAATATATTAGTACTAACGTAGCACTAGCGATATATATAAGTACCTACCAATTATTTTCTTGTTTTGTAAAAATCTGTACCTACCTATTATTTTAATATATTTGCTCTGATTGTCCTTCAAAAATTGATATATTATAACATAATTCAGGGTAGGCTCTAGCCCATATGATGGCGTATATGAGCTGATATGATGATGATGATACAACATGACACAAAATGAATTGGCGTAGATCACATTACTTTTTTTTAATCCACAATTGGTAAGCCCTTGGTATCATCTCACCTGATCACCTTGTGACGATGATGCCGAAGATGGATCATCATCATCATATCAGCCGAAAAACGTTCACTGCTGGACAAAGGGCTTTTCCAAGGATTTCCACAACGACCGACACTGCACTGCCTGCATCCAGCGGCTTTCAGCGATTTTCAAAAGGCTGTCGGCCCATCGATGGGGAAAGGTCTGATTACGCTACGTACTCAGGTGCGCAGTCGCCAATCGAGAACTTGTTCCAACGACCATCTGTTCTACGAGCTATGTGCCTGCCCACTCCCACTTAAGTTTAGCGATTCTGAGGGCTATGTCGGTAGTATGCATGTCTAATGATTACATTAGACATGCATAAAACCACCTCATTATGAACCACGCATTTCTAAATGAGCTGTGTTTGCGGTCTCTCCACTGGACTGGACTGCTAGTTATTCGATACAGTAAGATACTCGACACTGCTATTTATTAATACCCTCACGTCTTGTATTTGCATTTTGTTTTTGAAATTGATTTCATATACAGTGTGTATAGGATAGGGTTACCGATATTTTAAGGGAGTGTAATATTCTACATTTCATCGACGAAAGACCCCCCCGTTAGGGAGTCGCATCCTTCTCCCCTCTAAACGCAAGCCATTTTTTTGCAGCTATTCATGAAAAATGTTTGTCTGAATTAGCAGCAGTATAGATTTCAAAATGGTCTCATTTGAAAGGTAATTTAATTTATCCACGTATAAAATTAACTGAAACATTTGAGAAAAATAACACAATTTTTTTTAAATAATATCTTTTTTTTTTGTATCTACTGCAAAAAGGAGGTCATTAATGTCTTGTTTCTGTCCTCTTAATAGATTTTTTTTGAACTGGGCTATAAAACGACCCTAAATTATGTACTATTAAATTCTAATTGCTTTAAGTAGTGTTTCAGTTAAAAACATGTGAAAATATTAAACAGTTGTAAAATTACATTTAAAAGATTACCACACAAGGGACTCTTTATCATCAATTTCCATCATTGCGTGAGTAACACATGGTAGATAATTTAGTGTCGTTTTGTAAATTAACTTAAAATCTATCGACTAAGAAGAAAAAAATAACACGTTAACGACCTCGCTTTTGCAGTAGGTTCAAAAAAATAAAAACAAAATTACAACCATTTTGAGTTTTTCCTCGAATGTTTTGGGTAATTTTATGTTTGGATCACCAGAAAAATTTAAATAAACTTTCAAATGAGACTATTTTAGTCAGTACTACTGCTCATTCAAGAGAAAACATATTTTTCATAAACAGCTACAAAAATAAATTGCTAAATAAAAATAGCTGCTATTTAAGGGGAGAAGAATGCGACCCCCTAATAGTTTTAAAGTTAAATAAAAAAAAAAGTTAGTTAAAAAAAAGTTTTTAAGCTAAAAGTTTTTTGTCAATGAAATTTGGTTTATTACATGCCTATAAAATATCGATGACCCTATCCGATAACCATGATTCACGAGTAAAATCCTGTCGCGCGTCGAAGCTGACACGCACAATTATTTTAGTACTAGTGTACGATTCACTTATGTACATGTAAATTATTTTTAAATAATTTTGTTAAGATTTGGAAGCAGTCGCGCTTCTACAGTGTACTTTGCTCGCGACCCAGTTTAGAGTGCATTAACGCACGACAACTTAGCATTTTTTTTTTATTATTGTGTTCAATTAGAGATCTATCTGACAAGACCATTTCATTTCATTTGGGACCACCTCTAGGACACTCACTGACATTGACATTGCATATCCTGTACAAGATCATATCCTTTACAACTAGGCTGTCCTTACACTAGAATTTAGGAAGCCTATCAGCCTTTTTCAAGCTAAGAAAGGCCTCATTACAATTAATCTAAAACCCATCCAAGACCTAAAACTAAAAACACACCCAGCATGGGGTCTCCTTTTGGCTTTTCCTGCAGCCAACCCGGCTTCGCACGTATCGCGGCAGAACCACTAGGGTCGAGAATCTTCAGAAAGTCGTCTGTCTCTCTCCCATATAATTATACTAGCTTTTGCCAGCGGCTTTGCTTGCGTGAACATGGTTTCTACGACTGTCTTCGAGGGTGTGCAGTGCGCGAGCCGCAAGCGGCTCGAGAGCGTGAAAAAAAGTAGCCGGTATGTTAATCCAGGTTCTAATCTGTCTACCCACCAAATTTCAGCCAGATACGTTCAGTAGTTTTTGCGTGAAAGAGTAACAAACATCCATACATACATCTAATAGATAAAAACTTTCACATTGACGAGTATAATATTTGTAGGATTATACAAAAGCAAACAAATTTAAAAATAACAAGGTCATTTCGAATCTGTCATTACCCCTTAATACATGTTAAAAAATTCTCAAAAAGGCGAGCGTAGTAAATCTATAAAAAAAATTAGAAATCTATTACAACAATAGACGATCCTTGATTCCACCTACAAATATTATCATTAGATCAACTTCAAAATACTAAAAGGATCCATTGTCACCGAGAATACGACTTGATGCCAAATTTTAACTCAATCGAACAACGGGATGGTGGGTCCAATTTACCTTTCAAATTTTGAAGCGGACTATTTACTTAATACATACTTACGAACATTGCAAGTTAAATAAAAGCTTGTAAAACTGACGATTTAAAAAAACTTTTAATTGAAGAAAGCGTACGATATAACTTATACAAAAAAATTGAGTTTCTACTAAATTACGGTGATTTTAAGATTTTCCTAGTTATTTTCTTAAAAATATATGCATCATCATCATCATCATAATTTAAGAGCACGGCTCGTGTCGTTGTAGCTCTTTCCAGGTCTCTCTCTCCCACACTATCTCCTTTATTTCTCTATGCGTTTCCACCCTTACTTTCTTCTTAACTTGGTCTATATGAGCAATTCTAGGTCTTCCCCTTCCGCGCTTTCCTTCGATCTTTCCTTCTATTTATTATGTTCTTTATAAAATTATCATGTCTGATTAGGTGTCCTATCAACTTTTTTCTTCTGTTCTCAATAAAAAAAAATGCAATTACTACAATTTATGGTTTACTTACGTGTACAAAATTCCATTCAATTCCAGTGGCTCTTTTACCAGAAGTTGATTTCAGCGTTCAAAATCTGTCTATTTTTGGTAAAATGTTGATTTAGGTCGTTAGGTATTTGTAAGTTTGGGCATTTGCATTTGGAGATCCGTTGGAGAACCACGGTAACCGACATAGCTCACAGAATCGCTTAACTTAAGATAATTGTGAAGCTGTGACTTTTTATACAAACGGAGTTAACGATTTTCACCTCTCAAATGTTAACCGATTTGGACCAATTTTTGATAGGTTGTCAGTCAGAACAAAAGCTAGGCGTTTTTTTTTCGTTAAAGTTATTAAATTTAATTTATAAAAAAGGTTCAACAACAATTTGAACTTTGTCACAGAGTGAATAGGCATTATTTGAGTTTGCGTGTACCATCCTCGACTGCATCATCACTTACCATTAGGTGAGTTGCAGTCAATTATTACTCAATTGTTTTTAATAAAAAAAAACAGTCGTTCCCGTGTTTTCATACAAAACTAATTTCAGTCATTTGTTTGTTTATTCTTGATCAGTAATTTAAAAAACAAAACCTATAAGCTTAGCTATTGTTTTGATTGAAAACATAAAAAAAAATCCAAATCGGTTAACATTTAAGAGGTGAAAATCGTTAACGCCGTTTGAATGAAAAGTTGCAGCTTCAAAATCCTCTTAAGTGGCAGTGGGCAGGGCACATAGCTCCTAAAGTTCTCGATTGTCATCCGCACACCGGAAAACGTAGCGTAGACAGGCCTCCCACACGATAGACCGACGACTAGGTAAAAGGTCGCAGGAAGCCGCTGTATGCGGGCAGCGTAGGACCGGTCGTCGTTGAACCCGTCGGGGAGGGCTTTGTACAGCAGTGGACGTCTTTTTCCGGCTGATATGATGATGTAGTTTATATGGGACATAACTTCCTGTAGGGGCTCATGCACTTAGTCTCATTCTCGATGAACGGCTCAGCAAGAACAAAGACGAAAAAGTCATCAGTTTACTCAATTCATTAGTCTCTTTTTACTTTCGAGGGACGATGGAGTAAATAGAAAATTATATGATCGTCCGAAACCTGGACTTCCAGATTTTGATGAAAATTTATTCTATATCACTAATAGACAACAAAAAAGAGGTCTAGAAAAATGCATGTGTATGTGTGTCCGTCCAACTGCTTTGGGGAGAAACTGTGTTGGACCGATTAAGATGATATTTTGCACATTTACGGCATAGGTGTTACATCCGGGAAACTCTAAAAATGATACCTGTATTACAAAAAAGGATTTAAAAAATTTGCCCATGTCTATCAAATTTTCATCATCAAGAAAACATATTAATTTGTATTACTTATATGCTATTAGTAGAATATCAGGAAAAAAATATAAAAAAGGTTCAACAACAATTTGAACTTTGTCATAGCTACCACGAGAAAGTGATAGTTTCCGTTTGGGAGTTCAATTTACGTATTACATTGAGTAAGAGGATTATGAACTGATACACGGAAATAAGATTTGTAAATCGATATTATATTTTGTTCATTATATAAACATGATAATCATTTCAAACAATAATATTGGTATAACATGGAATTTATTACCTACCATAAACATTTTGTTATTTCACAGCGTAAAATTTTCAATTTGTTCTTTGTTACGTATACTTAATATTTCAGAGGTTTAATTTTTATGAACCGTGAATCGATAAAAGTCTCTATTTACTTGATTATCCAGTTATCAAAAATGTAATAAAGAAATAAAAAAAACCATAACTGTTAGTATCTACTACTTATCGCAAACTTCTTCTTCTTCTTTGTCCAACCCTCTTCCCAGTTTATCTGGGGTCGGGTCTCCTTGTACTACTTATCGCAAACAATAACAAGAAAATAAATACAGCATTATACAGGATAATAAAATACAACAGTGTTTGAAAACCCTCAGCCTAGCCTAATATCACAGTCATTTAAAAATTACAATAATATCGCTCATATTTGTTACATTTCGTGAAACCTGATTCTTAAAAATCTATAATTATTTCATTACTTAATCATTCGAACATTTTGACTATATTTTTTCTACGTTACACATTTCAACATCATTCAACACAATCTATGGTAGGAATGAGACCATTGTAGTTACCTATACTTCATACTAGCTTTTTCCCACAGCTTTGCCCACGACGACTACAATAAGTTGATAATTTTAAATTAGTTCCTTAGTGTAGGGTGGCTAGTACTATTAGAAGTCAAGCTGTATCTCTGGTTTATCCCACCGGGATAAGATACATGTGGCTTGGATTTTAAGTTGGGCCACAGGCTACCAAACTGAAAAAACTACATCAATATCTCTTCAGTAATTTTTGCGTGATATGTGCACAAACAGACAAAATCCCAAAAATATTTATTTGGGCATGGTTAGGTCCCAAAACATATCCCGAATAGAATATATTTAATGTATGACACGGATTTTTTACAGTTTTATAGTATAGATAGATTTTTAAACATCCAATCACTGAGGTTCACCAATTATGGCGTCTCAAATAATATTGAAGGAGGTAACTACAAATTTGATAACGATACTGGAAATGGATAAAATTAGGTTGAGAGTATAAATGACATGAGATAAATGACAACCCTCTGATGTTAAATATATCGGGCTGCCTGCGCAAAGCGTTATGTACTTATAGCGCCTGAAAAACTAGTTATCGTGACCAAAAAAAAAACGATAAGGGAAATGGCTGAGTAAGATATAAAATGAAAGTACTAGTTGTAATCATGACAATTATGCAAAAACTGACCTAATATTCGGTTGCGTTATGGAGCAACGCCCATTAGTAGTAGGAATAGCGAGAGTTCTGGACCAGGATTATAGTTTTTTTTGGTCACGATAACTAGTTTTTCAGGTGCTATAAGTACATAAAGCAACCACTTTGCGCAGGCAGACTGACATATTTAACATCAAAGGGTTGCCATTTATCCTCTCAACCTAAATTTATCCATTTCCGTTATCGTTACCAAATTTGTCATGAACTCCAGGTCTTTAAGGAATGCCAATTTCTATCACAACTGCAATCACTCGTTTTCCTTTCAATATTGTGAATGACTTGCTTTAGAGATCTTTGACAAGATTAAGGCTCCTTCTAATACTTATAGTTCTAATCCATGATTTTCGCTATCTTGGACAAAAACGAAAGTGTGGGTAGAAAAAACAATGCAGCGAGAGGAATCTGTAACAAAAATGAAACTTGAAGTTTTATTTTGAACACTAACGTAAATGAACATCAATGTCAATGTTAAAGAGAAAAAAGTTGAGGACGAAATATCAAAATATTTTTTTCAATAATTAATTCGACTCAAAAATTTATGATTGTAACGTTATGACTGTCCATGATGGAAAAACGGACGGAGACAACGTACGGATGGACTGACGGACAAACGATTTATCAAAGTAAACAACCTAAACGCTATTGAAATATAACTGAAGCAAAATGATTTTCCAAACGCACCTTGTAGGATCGTATTTTTCGTCGAATCCGTGGATGTCGAGGATGTTTACTGACCCGTAGCTAAACGAAATCTGATCCTTTAACGTTTCTAACTTCAGCAACTTCATCGGCTCATAGTGGGAGTGAAACTCTGGCACGAAGGTCATGTTCGTCTTGAGAACATGTTCTGAGGAAAAAAATCTCTTTTAATTTTTTGTATTGAAACACAAACGACCCTCCCTTTGTAAAGTGGCTAACGTATTATTTAATCATTTAACACTAGGGTTGCCGATCCTTAAATTATTATGTCATTATAATAATTAACATTAGGGTTGCCGGTTGGTCGAAACAAATGGGACTAATGCGTAACGAATAAAATTCTGTCAACGTCTGCTTCCTGTGTCGCCATGAAGCTTATAAAAATGTTTGTCCGACTTTTAAAGTCAAATCTTCGGCTAAATGTTATGCCAAGTCCGACTTGTCTGTTTTAGTGCTTGGCAGCCCCACGTAAAGTTGCACCTCACATTATAAGATCCTTGAATTTATAAGAATAAAAGATTTGGCATTCTTAAGTGATAACTTGTATACTGTGATAATAATTATTATAAACTCACCAATAATATACCCCATTGTGACGTCATCAGGGTACCTTATTTTCTCACACACAGAGATGAACTTGCCGCCGCTAAAACAAACAATAGAGATTAGGCCTTGATATTTTCAGACGTTTATTGAAAGGTTAGTGAAAATTCAGGTGCTTACCCAGCTAGTGGTACCATTTTTAGCGCCAAACTTCTACTTATGCAGTACCCAGCTCCGCCAGTGGCGAACCAGAAAGAGTAATGCATCTGAAAATACAATATCTAACTTGAACCTTTTATGGAAAAGTGGTTGGAGCATTTTACATAGATACTGGTATAGCGAGAATACAGAGTAAAATAGAATTCATTTTTTTGATTGCTCCGGCTCGAAGGACCAACAACTCACGTTCGAGTATAATGCGTTATACAGGATGGGGGATGGGGATGTAAGGGCAGGTACCTCAAAGCCTTAACCAACCTCAAATCAGCAGCTTAATCCACGTCAGTACAGATTTCGATCGAAACTACATTGAAATAACGTTCGTATTACTACGCACCGTGACGTGGTGAGCAAAATAGATATTTTTAGAGCAATATATTCTGTGAATCTAATGAAATATGTAGTTGATTCACATTACTCCTGCCCTCCTGCCTTAAGATATCAAAAAAACTACACGGAATATTTCGTTGTAAACAATTTCTGTCAAATGGGATTACAATCTAAGTTGTTAAAAAATAGTTATTTATGCCACTGCCAAGTAATGAGAGCTATTGCAACATGAGTGCTGCTGAGTAGCACAATAGACAGGACGAGTGTTACAATGGCTAATTGCATGCAGTTGCATACAATACTTTTTCTTGAAATAAATAAACTACATTGCAATTTTGTCATAATCATATATTAAATTTTTGAAGCCAAAGCCATAAACATATTTAAAAAGTTTCATTGTAGTATAGTTGTCTCGTTTGAAATGATCGTTGTAAAATAACTTGTAGGAATGAATACTTTTGTGATATGATTTTGGTTATATATCAAGCAAATTACCAAATGGGAGAAGAAAAAAAGAATTTTCGGATGTGTTCGACAGTCCTAGTTTTTTCTACAATAACAAAATAAAATTGATAAACTTTACGACATTCAGCACTAGACACACACTTTATTTTGAACTAACATTGTCGGTCACCAGCTGTGCCTAAGTTTCACTAGGGACGCTCAAAGTTTCTGACCTTTTTTAGTACTGTTACCTGAGTTGGTCCGATATAGTCTTTTGATCCTTATAAGAAATAGGATCGGGTGGCGTCCTAAATAGTTTTTTTTGTGTTAATTGCCCAGTTTCTTGCCGACTATATATTTTTTAACAACATCTGTACAAACAGGTCATGTATCTCCAAAAGTTAGGGCTAGTCTCCTTAGAACGCTGTCCTGTAGCTACAGAGTTTAAAGTTTAAGTACCTGTCCTTACTATCCCATTTCAAAAAATATTATATTACCTACTAAAACTTGGAATTTTTGTCATTCGACAAAATACAAAAAAGATTTTGTTTAGTCCATTTGGGACTGAGCACTTTTTCAACCATGTATTTTATTTATTTTTATCTACACACATCATTAGTCTTCTAAAATGTGTGCAAAAACCGTAGGCAATGACGAGAATTATACCAACCAATTTTACTTTGAGAACTTTCTTGTCTGTGGTAGTAGGTAAAATCTGTACTATAATGTTATTACAGTATCGATTTTTGTAACGTTATTAGTTTAAATTTAGAACAGGTGTCAAAACTCAAGTGGGTCTTTATTCTAGTATTTAAAGAGTAAGTATATTTACAAATTCATAATAAATTAAGTATACAGTTTAGGTGTACCTTTTTTTTGGTGGCTTTTTCGTACCAACTGACAGGCTTTTCGATGGACGTGCGGCCGAGGTACCATTCCTTGGCTGGGTTGTACTTCTGAAGCACGGCGAGAAGCCGCTTAACGTTCACGTAGTTGTCATCGTCAAAGTGGCAGAACCATCTGAAGAAAACGTAGATTTTAACGATCTTTTTATCGATAAAGGATCTCGAATTGTCGGAGGTCAAAATTTATTTATTTTAAATTGAAAGATCTAGTAGGGTGATATCTTGGAATTTAGTACAAATGCCAGCAAAGCAATAGCAATTTGTATTTTTTTTATTTTTCGCTGTTTTTGCATTTTTGTTTGTTTGTTTGACTTTGATAGACGTACTTAAAATCTTAAAAGACCGAGAGGATTAAAATAACAAAGCGGAAAAAAGTACGATGTACTAATTAATAAATAACTCGCAGTATATAGTCGCGGGAAGCCGCTGGATGCGGGCAGCGCAGAACCGGTCGTCGTGGAAATCCTTGGGGGAGGCCTATGTCCAGCAGTCTTTCGGCTGATATGATGATAATTGAAAAATAATAAGCCCGAAAAAGGGACTATGAAACAAGGGCATGTAATGTCTGCCTTTATTGAAGACCGACTTTAGTATTCTTAACAATGAAAAATGCTAGTTAAATACAAATAAAATAAATTTTATTTTCAGATTAAATAAATCCATAGAATTGTTAGTAAAAAAACAATTTATAGTCTATATTAATTCATTTAGTCAAATTAGAAAGAGTCAAATTCTAATACCAAAATAGTATTTATTTACTAATTCCTAAATAATATACTACAAACTAAGAATTAGTAATCGCAGTTTTAAAATAATAGTAAAAATATATTAAACATAATCAGAAATCAAATTAACAAATTCAACAGAATACATCACACCAACCAATACCATTCACTATTTGCGGACTAACATAAAATCATGGAACAATAAAAATCCTTGCTTGATGACTAAATGATTATCTCCAATTAACAACGTCATTGCCTCGATCGCGAACCAAAAGAAGTAAACAAACTACTCATGTTATTTGGCTGGACGAGGAACATTTTAATAAAGTAAAAGAGTCTGTTAATTCAACCCAATCAGCTGTCACACATTTTTGCTTTTTAATTTAAAATTGCATAAAATGATGATACAGAAGAATTTGTGCTTAAAAGACTGGGTTTAAAGACAAGAAAGAAAATTATTTTAACGGTTCTTAGCAATCCGACAATCATAAAGTTTGAAAGTTAGCAAAAGAATTAAGCGGCAGTGAGCTTATAACAATTAATGAAAGATTGTATCGGGTATTTATAAACCCTCAGGCCATAGTATGTTTAAGAGTCATGCTCCGGGTGTAATTATTATTGCTGCGATATAATTTGCCGGCATTACGTCGCTCGCAAATAACAGGAGCTGGCCTGCGTATGCGCAACTAACCGCGTATTTCAATATGGCGCACGACAAATGGCGCTGGGACGCACGCAAGTTATAATCTCGATCAGGTTTCTGCATATCGAGTTTAACTTTGCGAAATTAAAGCCGTCTTTATAAATGACTCGTAGCTCTTACAAGACAACGTTTAATCGATGTTTTGATGCAACGCGACCCGTTTGAAGTGGACTGCATAATTCAGACTCAAATTACAGCTTATCTGTAAAGTTTAGAATGAATGTGGATGTTTTATAAATATGTGCTTTGAAGACACTTTATAGGTTTGGTAAAAAAGTAGGTAAACCTAAAGTTTTCATTTTTAAGACAAGAGGAGCACATAAATATTCAGATCCAAATCGTGGTATCAAACACAAAATGCATTTCAAGGCCAAATATCTTCACTAAGAGAAAAGTAGGTAAATAATAAAAGCTAAAAAAACCCAACAGGTTATTCAATTTCCAAGCGAAGATAACCTTCAGAGCCTAAACTCACAAGGGAGCTTTAAACGATCGAAAAGGCTTAGTGTTGGAGTATTCTAGCTTGACCGAGGCAAACCCTGATCGGCACTTCAAACGGTTCTCATAAAGTGTTGAACCTCAGTCCGAGATGTCGTATCTCTAGATGTCTTGTTTACCATGCAAGATTTAATACTAAGATAGTGCAAGATTTACCGGTAAAGAACTACCTACATAAGTACGTTTTTTTTTCTGTAAAACTTGTAGTATTTATTTGTAATTTAATATGCAGCAGTGGCTCAGCATTTGTATAAATGAAGTAGGTATACAGGGTGTAAGAAAATTGTAGGTCCTGTTCACTGGGCTTCTAATCATCATACTTCCCCGAGGAATCTATAGACAATTCTTAAAAAAAATTGGACCCTACATACTAAAATGCACAAAATTGGTTGATCAGTTGATGTATGAAGAGTTAAAATGTTGGTGTGTATGTATGAAATTGCCGATTGGAAAAAAGTTGAAAGAAGAAAATTAATATTAAGAAAAATAGTCATATAAACGAAATAATTATAAAAGTCACGTCGAACTAGAATGTTTAGGAGTAATAGTCGACCAACTTAAGATGTACAGTTGGATTTGTAAAAAGTTCATAAATTTTTCCACAAAAAATGTTCTATTACTAACTGCAAAAACTATTTTTTTTTTTTTTTTTATAATACCAAACCTCACTTTGTCATAATATTTTAAGGAACTGTTTTTCAGGGTGTGAGCCACAAGCTTCAGTTTTATTGTCACAGATCCCTTAGAAACTATACATTAAAAATTAAAAAGTATCTTAAGTTGCTGCCTCTCCTTTATTTATAAGGTCTTGATTAAATCGCTACGACAAATTTCAGTAAAATCGCTTTAGTGGTAGTTTTAGCGTGAAGAGTAACAAACTGACACACGGACAGAAACAAAAAGAAAGAAAAAAAGGGAAATATACAAACATGACTAATATTAATTTTTTTTTATCAAAGGCACATATAAATGTAACACTACTACTAAACGTAAAGCTACATCAACACCTGCGCACCAAGCATATCAAACGAAGCATAAAAAACTGATTCAAATCACGGAGCAGTATCTTCCAGACGAATTCTATGCCTTTGTGATTCAACCCATAATCCTATTACAGAGCTGCCGTCCGCCACCTGGGCTCACATAAAGAGGGCAGGGCAGGGATGCTCAGTTGGTCTTTTTTTTCTTAGTCTTAACCCCTATTCAAACACTTGTCATTGGCAAGCGATTGCCTTGGTTAAAGGTACCTACTTGATCTTTTTAGTTATTGTTGTGATTTATGATTTGAGTATTACTGAATGTTCACATTATTTTTATCACAGATACTGGGTTTTGTAACTCACTTTTATTCTCAAGTTCACTCTTTCAACGGAGTGAAAAAGATTTTGTGACGGTAACAAAAATCAAAGTTGAGATTTTGATGGAGATTGAATGTCTTAGACTCTTAGACCAGTAGAGTCTAAAATTAAAAAAAATGAATGTATTGGACGGACTTCGTTAAATTTGAGTTAAAGCAATACTATTTTTATATTTCCAACCATTATTTTAAAGTTGCCACCATAGCAAAAAAAACGCAAATTGTTACCTCAAAAATGACTCGAACGATTTTGATGAAACTCTGTACATTACCGACTGTATCTTTATATGACCTACGATAGGTCACAGTTCGTTATACTAGGATAAATCGGAATAAGGTACCTATCGTACAAACAAACCCGGGTTGCACTAACCCCGATATCCCTGATTTTTTTTATAATTGCATGTGTTTTTTTGTCGTTTTTCTGACTTGGAATTCTTTTTTGAAAAATTTTTGTGTCTTTTAATGCCTCGTAGGGGAATCTGGCTTATCAAAACATTGAGAGACAGTCAAATACAATCTGTACATACAAAAGGAAACAGTGGCTGGCTGACTGACTGACTGAATCAACGCACAGCTTAAACCATAGGACGGATCGGACTGAAATTTAGTGTACAGATAGCAATTATGACTAAGAAATAGTACTTATTATATTAAACTTATTATCGGCTAAGAAAAGTTTTTCCCACGGGGACGGCAAAAAACGGAATCTGCGCGGGCGAAACCGTTGGCAGCAGCTAGTTGTATGATAAAACTTTTAAAATCATTAGTGTTTCTGCTTCTAAAACTTCTTATAAAGATACGCCAAAATTTCGGGAGGTCTCTCTACAATGAATCCATCTCTAAACCCCTTATTTACAAATCAAACCAATGATGATGATATTGTTAAGTAAACTCAACGTGACTTTACCTACACATTAGATGTTTATTTTGGAACGCGCATTTTGTGGGAACAGAAGTAAAGGTTCCCACAAAAAAATCACAAAACTTACTTGAGTAGGCGCGTGAAAATTATTGTGATCCCAAAATAATATTGGAACTGCACTCGAAAAACCATTAACGTTTGTTGTCTGTTTGATCTTTGGAGCACCTCTGGGAAGGCAAGTGATGGAGTCGCAGACTTCCAAAATTTGTAATTTACAAATAGGTTTCTATCTAACTGGAAATGCCATTAATACAAATGATATTTGAATTTTCAAAATTATCGTAATTGTATCTCTGCCTTTGCCTGCCTAGTATATGCTACTTTTTATCCCGGATAATTAGCATAATCCGATGCAAATTTTGAGGGAACTAAAGAAAAAACTCTTTTTTTGGTTAATTTCTTTTACATCGCAACGGAACAATGGATTGTTGTGATTTTTGGCACAGAGATGGTTGAGGAGGTGGGAAACGACATAATTTACTAATCACCCTTAAAGACAGTCATAAAAACGAGGACCACGCGGGCGAAGCCGCGGTAAAAAGCTAGTGCTAAATAATTAGTAGTCTATGTCATTTATCACCCCCTCAACCATCTCTGAGCAAAAAATCACAACAAACCGTTGCCCTGTTGCGATGTTAAAAAAATCAACCAAAATAGTCTTTTTAGCTCCCTCAGGAACTGCATACGACTATGCTATTTTCACGGGGTAAAAAGTACGATATGTCCTTTTCCGTGACACAGGCTACCTCCATACTAAATTTTGTCAAGATTGGTTGAGGTGTTGAAGCGTGAAAAGGTAACAAACAAACAAAGAAACACATTTTCACATTTGTTATAATAAGTAAGGATTCCATATAACATTTTAGAAGGCGAGATGTTTCCTATGGTGAATTTTTTATTGAAGAAAATACTTTTTTTAAAGGTTCCGTAATTTCATTGAACGAGTAAATTGTGTAGGAAAAGTTAAAAGTAAGATGAATGAGACATATTCATCATCATCGTAATGATTAGGGATGGCTTGACAAGCCTTTTTGCCGATACGATACCGATACCGATACTCTTATAAAAATATCGGCGATACTGATACCGATACGCTTATGGAATTCAAAAAGGAAGGTAGAATAAATAAAACACAATTAATTAATATTTTTAGTAATCAAAATTAACATTTATAAGATTTTTATTTAAAAAACAACGCATTCTTAAGTTTTGCGGGCAAAGGCGATTTCGCAAGTCTGTTTGAATAAGACCTGCGGTGGAAAATAGTCTCTCAGAAGCGACTGATGCCTCGTTTGCAACGAAATAGATGGGACAACAATTACATTTTTAAAGCGCGAAATTTGAAAAGTATCGTTGAATCTGCCATAAAAATATCGCCGATACCGATATATCGGCAAACCCGAAGTATCGCCGATATATCGGTATCAGTATCGGTATATGATGCATCCCTAGTAATGATCATCATATCAGCCGAAATATGTTCACTGCTGAACGAGGCTTCCTCTAGTTTCCACAAGTTTCTCAACGGCCAGTCCTGCACTGACATTAGACTTTTTTATTTGTATGGCTTTCCAAGTCGCTTTTCTGAAAACAGAATAATAATAATAATGAACTCCGAGGCAGACCTATAATTGCGGCAATGCAGAAAGCAGTCCTTCTCGACAATGCCCGTATATTTTGACGCCTTCTTACCCCGTCGGTCGCACTGAACTCCAGCCGACTGTGCTTTGCTGGAGGTTCTCCTGCCACTTCGCCTCTTGCCAAGTGGGCAGAGTAGCTTAAATTTTATGTTTTGAAATAATAATGAAAATTACAATATTATTATATCTAAATTATTCACCCATCGGCTGCTGTACTTGTTGCCCATAGCAACCTCACACAGCACGATAACCGAGTCATTTCGCTTTAAATACTGACATTAGACTGAATTAAAGTAAATGATAAAAATATTAATAATCAAAAATGAGCAATCTCATAAAATTACTGAAGTAGGTACGTATAAGTGATTTGTTAGCCGTTGGTCTTATACGCAGTTCGTCCAAACAGTCATCATTAGAGAAAAATACACCATAGAGCTTTTTGAATCAAAAACAAAAGCAAAACAGTAACCTAAATCAATGTTTACTAAGACAAGTTTCTAAAAACAGAAGTTAAGTGCATCTTGTTGTTAGTAAAAACAAAAACGGTCTCAAATTCTGAAAGCAAGCGGCGACGGTGATCGGCTTTCAAATCTTGGAAAGAAAAACATTTTAAGGTGGAAAACAGAAATAATTTTAGAGATAACCGCCTCCGTAGCTCAGAGGCAAAGTTCACTGGCTTTACACAGGAGGTCGCGGGTTCGATTCCCGGCGGGGTTAATTGTAAGACTCGGTTTGGTTGGTGGTAGGGCATTTTCTAAGCCCGCCTGGCTAGCTACCACCATCTTATCTAAGTCTTGCCGCCAAATATCAATGTTTATATCATTGGTGTGTTCCGGCATGAAGATAAGATAGCCAGTTCCCCATTGCGTTGGGGAATTTTGGTAAGCCCGCTTCCATCTTCGGCAACATCGTCACTTACCACCAGGTGAGATGTTGTCAAGGGTTTACCAATTGTGAATAAAAATAAAAAAAAAGATAACTAGCTGGTGCCCGTGACTTCGTTCTTGTGGAGGTTGCCTTCCTCCTTGGTTTTCTCGTCCGCTTATAGTTGTCGGCGTACGAGTCCAATATTGTTGGAATACGGCAAATCGTTTGGCACATGTGTACTTAAGGTCAAAACAATAATTTAGACCCGCAGTTCCTAAAAAGGAAGTGGAAGTTCTTGGGAGTTATGGCGTCTTCTTTTTTTGTATGATTTTTTTTATCTTCTGCCACCTATCGTGTGGAGTAATCTAATGAAAGGGCTGAGTTTGTGGTTATTAAAATATTCCATTGAATTTCAGTCACTTGTTTTAAATTAAAACATTTTAAAAACATACTAAGTTTGAACTCCTCCAATTAAGATACGGCTGAATTAGTTTTTTTAAGATATACCTCAAATGTTACCAAATATCCTCATGTCTAACCTTGTGAAATTCATGTAATATTTTTTTCATTATTTCATTCCTTAAATTGAATTTTTGTAAATAGGGTTTTTGTAACAAAATTGGAGTAGGAGCCGTTAATTGGGGCTTCTACTTATTATAATGAACAAATTTCCCCAAGGACCCTACTCACACGCACACTCACACTACAGCAACCTACAAGTATCAGAGAAGTATTCATTACGGAATACTCAATAAGGATGATGACTGCTACTCATTTGAGTTAATTTTATTAAAACTAAATTTTGTTCAAAAAATATTTGGAATACCTAGAAATGACGTAATAGTTTTACAGCGTCATTTATGTATTCATTTTATGATTTTGATAATTTTAAAACCTGAAGGATAAAAAGAAGTAAGGTTTCTAAAATCTTAGTTAATTTTATTCATTTGTCAAAAACTAAATTTTGTTCTAAAAATGTTTAAAATACCTAGAAGTGACATAATAGTCAATTTTCAAAATAAGAGCCTTTTATGCAATAATGCAATTTAAGTACTACTCTCACTTTAAAATAATGTAAAAGTTACAAAAAAAAATCAATGCAAATATTTTCAAAATTGCTTTTATGAGTTTAGATGAGGATATTACGTATCAATTAATTGAGGTATATCTTATTTAGACTAATTCAGCCGTATCTTAGCTAGAGGAGCTCAAACTCAGTATGTTTTGAAAATGTTTTGTGTTTTTATTTAAAACTAGTGAGGTAAAACTAATAATGTGGTATATTTTTAGAACCGGCCCCAGAAAACGCTTAAATTTGATATCCCGCAAGACAGGTAAAATACAATAAATGAAAACGTTAAATATGTTAAAAAAACCGATTTCCATCGCAACAACTTAGTACATTTTTGCATTATTATTTTTGGTTTTTATTATTTTTTTAATAAAGTACTACACCGATTGTGATAAAATTTATATGGGACCACACAGAAAGCACTAGCTTTTAAAAAAACGACGGGTTGCACTCCGGGAGTGCCGGCAGAAGTGAAAACTTGAATATTAACGTTGTGCATTTTTGATATTTTGGAATGGTTAGGGAATAATTTTGCACGAATTGCTTTGATTATCAGTATAAAAGTACTATCATTTATGTGGTAGAATACAATATTTATTTATTGCGCTATCGTACACAAACATGACAATTTATATTATATTAAAAAGTTTATATCTCAGAAAAATCAACAAAAAATCAACTCCATACTCAGTGCACAACGCCGCTAAATAAGTTTTCACTACTCCATCCGTCTTACGAAATTTCGATCAGGTTACGTGTCCTGACGCGAGTTTAACATTTTTTACCCATTACAAATCAAGTGCACAACGCCGCTAAAGAAGTTTTCACTACTCCATCCGTCTTACGAATTTTCGATCAGGTCACGTGTCCTGACGCGAGTTTAACATTTTTTACCCATTACAAAAAAAGTGCACAACGTCGCTAAATAATTTTTCACTTCAAAAAGAATCATCAAAATCGGTTCACTCAGTCAAAATTTCTAAGGTAACACACATAAAAAAAACATACAGTCGAATCCAGAACCTCCTCCTTTTTGGAAGTCGGTTGAAAAAAGAAGACATCATAATTTTGACCTGCATTTCCTAACAATATTTCTCTTAGGAAATTAAGGAATGTAAGGGAAATATTTTTAGGAAATGCGGGACAAAATTATTGTTTTGACCTCAAGTACACGTGTGCCAAATGGCTATCTTGAGCATCAATTCGCCGTTTATTGCGTACACCTAGAAATTTTACCGTCATCATCATCATCATAAGGAAACGTTGTTCAGATGATTGGAAGAAATTTCCTATTTTTTAGCCGACTACGGCGAAGCAAAAAGAAGGTTCATGATTTTGACCGGCATATATGTATGTTCATCTGTTCCCTCGTATTTCTTAAACCAATAAACCGATTTTCACAAATGAGATACCGTTGAAAGCGTCTTGATCGTCTGCTGGTTATAGGTTATATGACATTAAATTTAATATGGCGCCCCCTAGAGGACATAACCATAAAGACCGCAAAGCGCACTGGCCGGCGGGCGTCAGCACCAGCTGTTCTCCAGAGCCAGTTCTGTTCAGTTCAGTTCATTTATTGATAAAAACACATTTTATACGTCAAAGTTTTGTAAATTCAAATAATGTCAATTTTTAGGTAAATATAATAGGTACAATGCAAAATGCAAAATTATCAAAAAAATTAAAAATAAATATACATTTAAAAATCAATTAAATTGTCACATAAATAAATCACTTACTTTATAAAGCGTCTGCGCGACAAGCCAGTCTTTTAATCTTGTCTTGAATACGTTCTCGTTTGAGGCCGATGTTATGTTCTCGGACAGTTTATTAAATATCTTAGGACCCATTATATGTGTCAATCTATGAGATTTAGCAAGTCTATGCGGTACAGGTATTAGCTTCCCGGCGGCCCTGGTATTTAGTTTATGGATATCGCTATATCTTGGGTAATTACTAAGGTTCTTCCACAAACTTATAACTATTTGAAAAATAACTATAGAGGGCAGAGTAAGGATACCCAGGGACTTAAAGTGGGGTCTTGCAGATTCGTCTTGCGCGATGCGCACGATGGCGCAAACAGCACGCTTCGACAACACTGCTACGTACGTACCACGTGCACAACGCACCTACGGCGCGCGCTCTGGTGTTTCTAATGCTTTATGCGAGGTACAACACCTTGTCATATTTGAAAATATGTATTTGACTTCATGCATAGCTCATGTTATGTCTTACTCTCGTATTATTAAATTCATATTAAGTATATTCTCGCCGCTGGATGCGGTTAGCGCAGAACCGGTCGTCGTGGAGGCTTATGTCCAGCAGTGGACGTCTTCGGCTGATATGATAATGATGAACTGTATTGTGTAACAAAGTGAACGTTTTGGTTAAGAATTTACTTAAGTTCATTTTTGTAAATTGTAATAAATATAATAAAAATAAAATATTTTTTAGTGATGCCGTGTTGGGTATCAAATAAATGGGCTTATTTAGCAATTGTTAGCTATTGCTTACGGCTTTGCTTGCATGTACCCGATAATTGGAAATAATTTCTAAAATCACGCCTCAGATGTGAGTTTCTCACAACTGTATTTAATAAAAATAAGTTTAAAAAAACTTAAAACCGACTTCAAAATGAAATTCACTCAAAAGAATGAAATAATATTATAATACTTGAATACACAACATTAACGAAATCAAAGGTGGGTACGAATTAAATTAGGGGCTTTAGGTCGGTACCAGCACACAGTTACTTACGTATCAAATGTTTTAGATTCGATGGCATTGCTGACACCGACCTCAAAAAAAATTTTAAGCCCCTAATTTAATTCGTACCCACCTTTAATTTCGTTATTGTTGGTTAATGTTGTGTATTTAAGTATAATAATATTATTTCATTCTTTTGAGTGAGTTTCATTTTAAAGTCAGTTTTTAGTTTTTTTAAACTTTATTTTATTTTCTTTATTTTTAGTGATAATGCTATCTATCTAACAACGTTAAACCCAATCACCTACTCACCAATAGGAATTATCAAATCATAATACATGTGTTTCATTAACAGATACAAAGTCCTGTGGCTTCCATCATCATCTCAGCAGATGATGATGGACGATTTAACTCCATAACATGAAAGTTATGGAGTTAATCGTCCATCTGCTCATCTGAATAACCTGAAAGAATACTACCTATCGGTATATGCATACCTACATTATGTAACTATGTATAATATTAAAATCATTTTCCTTCAACTCCTAACCGTGTGTAACCGTTAAGGAGTTGTACCTTCCTTTATCAGCTTATCATTATGAGATGATAACTAACAGACGCAAGTATTTTAATAGCTTTAGAAAACATATGAATCACGTAATAAGTGCCTACGTAATGAGTAATTTGAGGGTTGCTATCGATTTGATCCCATCATCAGATCCTGACTTGGTAACAATGGGACCCCCTCGGGAGTATACTATTTCGAATTAAAAAAGAATTTTGAAAATCGGTCCACAATTGACGGAAAAATCGGTGAACATACTTAAAATAAAATACAGTCGAACTTAGTACGTCCTCCTTTTTTGAAGTCGGTAAAAACGTCGTATGACACGCGGGTGTAAAAGATAGGTAAATGACAAACTCTTGACGATGGTAAACCCTTGCCCGAAGTGACATAATATGGCTATCCTCCGAACATCATTATAAATATTTAAAATATATTACGTGTAAGTTATGTATTTAAAAGACAGAGTTTGTACATAATAAATTTGATGAAATTATTTTCTTGGTTCGTACTTTATGAGCGTAATTTTCAGTAGTCGGGTTTTAGTTTTTTTAAACTTACTTTTCCTCTTTACTTACAGCAATTTCGATTTATCTCGAAGAAGGTTATTAAAATAATGCTCAAATTCCCAAGTATTTTTGAGAAAAGTATTTTTAATAGCTTTTCAAGAAACCATGCTTTGCATGAACATGTTTAAATTTAAAATACCCCTAGGCAATGTTGAGCAGTGTGTACATGTATTTTTTTTACAGACAAGTTTATTCAAGTACGAACCCACATTAGTTAAGAACAGTACAATTAAGGATGAGCCTAAACTCAGCCTAAACGTAAATTAGTTCCTTTAGTTATTTGTAGCAGAGATTCACTAAGGTAATAATTACGAGACAGATTAATAACATCCGTCATTCCTTACCATGTTAACATGTGAGAACCATGCCTATAAGCACACTATGTTAGATACTCATACATGTTAATGTTAGAATTTTGCTTTGATTGCGTTATAATTGCTAAGATGTGTCGTTTTGACGAACGATCTAGTGATAGCAACTAGGAAGCCAGTAATTTGAATAGGTACCTAGTACCTACCTACCTATTATATTGGTCAGTCATAATAATTTTCAATCTAACATTTGCTCCACTAATGCTAGTATATTTGTCTACCGTAAGAAGATAATAATGTATCACTATTTAATTATAGCTACTCATTAAAATAAAGTCATTTTCCTATGTGACAGTTTTATTATATTACTCTATTTTTTTTTAGAAATTTATTAGTTTTGATTAGGTATAAAATTGTTACTATGTTCATTCCCATAGATAGAGTTTGTGGGAATGAATGTAGTAAAAAATTTGGCCTTTGATTTAGTATTATATCGTTGTTTCGCTAATTGAATTGCGCTTTGTGTATCTATCTACCTTTGATAATAAAATTAAGGTAAGTAGCCCAGTAAAGGAAATGGTTATTGAGCAGTAAATTCAATGGTACCTAATGTTTTGATTTAGGATACAATACAATAGCGACAAACGGAAACGACTACTGCTATTGCGGAATGCTACTAATACTAGTTACAGCCTTAGTTGAGCTGCGCTGTAAAAAACACAATCATACAAAATCAGACGCGATGATCAAAGTGTTACCGCTGATGTGCAACCACAGTAGTTTTTTGATGTGTAACATCTTTGCTCTCGCTTTCCTGCAATTTGTGATTTCGTGAAATGGGACGGAAATGTGTAACAGGAAATGCGAACGTTTTTTAATTCTCGAAAACTAAGGTTGTCATAGCCATGCCGCCTAGTGTGATGGCAAAGGCAAAGATGACATACTGCTATTTGAAGGGTCGGCCCGTGAATGTACGACCCGATAATTAATTAATTTCATAAGTATTTTGTCACATGTTACACATCATATGCGAGTACTGTAGGTCTCGTTTTTTTTTTAATGTGTAACATCTTTGCTCTCGCTTAGTGATTTCGTGAAATGGGACGGAAATGTGTAACATGGGATGGAAATGTGTAACAGAAAGTCGCGAAAGCGCGCGCTATTCGATCTGACGAATGAGCTTTGCTCTCGCTTTCCTGCAATTTGTGGGAGTGATTTCGTGAAATGGGACGGAAATGTGTAACAGTGATTTGTTACACATCATATGCGAGTACTGTAGGTCTCGCTCCTTTTTTTTAATATTCTTAATTGGTAAGCCCTTGGCATCATCTCATCTGATGGTAAGTGACGAAGATGCCGAAGATGGAAGCGGGCTTACCAAAATTCCCCAACGCAATGGGGACCTGGCTATCTTATCTTCATGCCGGAACACATAAATGTTGTTAACTTAGATAAGTTTACACAAATAAGCTAGCTGAATAACTTTGAAACCCATATTACCTAAAACACGATAATTTTAACTTCTTCGACATTACATGGCCCTAACAAAAACAATAAATAAGTATTATAGTTTCAACTTCTTAAAAAAAGAAAGTTCTCCATTCGACTGTGTATTTTTTTTTGTTTTACAAGTGAATAAACAACCCTGGCCTTAGGTCTGTAAAGCTAGCATTAACACCGTCTAGCATTGTAATTTGTTGCTCAGAAATTACTCGAGCAACAAAATTCTCATTAGGGAAAATAATTAGCAACAAAAAAGCACTATCACTACAAATAAATTTTGTTGCTTGAATAAGAACCGATCAACAAATACGTCAAAGCAAGCAGTGACAGTTGACACCGTTTAGCATTGTAATTTGTTGCTCAGCAATTACTCGAGCAACAAAATTCTCATTTGGGCCACTAATTAGCATCAAAAAAGCACTAAATTTATCAATACAAATGAATTTTGTTGCTTGAATAACATACGATTAACAAATTACAATGCTAGACAGTGTCAATGCTTGCTTTATAGACGTCCTGGCTTTACTTGCACACTTTAAAAACATACCGAAAAGACGCAAGATAAAAAAAATGATAAAAAAAAGGATAAAAAAAACTTACTTTTTTTGACTTGCCACGTAAGTGTCGTATTCCACGGAGGTTTTGCAGCAGAGGTGCTTGCGTTGATGGGAGGCAGGGCAGTTGGTGTTTATTATGTGACCATCTGTCGAAACAGGCGTACGGTTACAAAGTTGCCAAGAGAATACAAAGACGTCATACAATTTACCTTAATTTTTAAGGGACTAAAGCTTCTTACGGTGAAGGAAAACATCGTGAGAAAACCTGCACACACCTGCGAAGAAACTCGAAGGTTTTGTGTAAAGTCGACAAACCCGCATTGGGCCCGCGTGGTCGACTAAGGTCCGATCGCCCTAGTTTAGGGTAGGCTCGAGACCCTCGGTGGGGACGTATATATGAGCTGATATGATGAAAGCTTAAAATACTCGGGTATTACTGGTTGCATTATTAAGTCAGTTCAACTGCATCATGCAGTCAGTCGAACTGTATTAGGAGTTAGGACAACATCACAATCATGCAGCTAACATGCAATAAGTGTGCATTAACTAGAAATGCATGCCGACTGCAAGTGAACTGCAATGTCGGTAGGCATTTTCAATGCTGTTGTGACTTGAACATGAAATAGACCGCTCCCAAATGCAGACCGTATGAATAGGCCCTCATACCACCTCATACGGATCAAACCTATAGGTTATAAAATAAGGGGTCACTGATAGCTACAACGCGCAGTAACCGATAACGAAAATAAATACATATTTAAGCACCAAACTAAACTTCCCCGTATTATAGGAACTAGAGACTTCTTCTTAGCGTGTCGATGGCAGACATTACATTGTAGCAGCCCAGAATTTGGCAAGAAAATATAATAAACAACTAGAGACTAATATAAATATTAGATTTTTTTTAAAACATTCTTTTTTTTGGTAGTGAAACTGAAAACTAAAAGGCGCCGTAAGACATTCGCGAGCAACTCGGCGCCACGTCTTCTATATCATTGAAACGGTTGTCCTTGAATTAATTGAATCTTTCGCGTGTGAGCAAGAGCGAAGTCGCGATCGATCACAAAAAAACTTCTATTTTAAAAAATCTGTCTTACAAGAAGCCCGAACTTCTATTGCTGGTAGTGACTTTATCATATCAGCTCATATACGTCCCCACAGAGGGGCTCAAGCCTACCCTGAATTAGGGCGACCTGGCCTTAGTCGACCATGAAGGTCCCAGTGCGGTTGGTCGACTTCACACACAACCTTCGAGTTTCTTCCCAAGCGTGTGCAGGTTTCCTCATGATGGTGTTCTTCACCGTGGAGGCCTTACTAGGGCAAAACCCCGGAATTTCAGAACAAATTCTACTTTTACGATATCGCCGATCTAGAAGCACTTTTTACGTTCGCACTTAAACTACTTAGAACTGTCTAAGCGATCGCAACGTTCTTACTGCCGCTGCCGGAGACATCAACTAATAGCCCTGTCGCACTCGCCTCTATAAAGTGCACTACATGAATCTGTAGACATATTTAATGATTTAGAATCGAAGTTCCTGCATCCGGCAAGCGGCTTCTTTCGTATAATTAGTGTAATTATATTTTTACTAGTGGATGCCCGCAGCTTCGCCCGCGCAGATCCCGTTTTTTGCCGTTCCCGTGGGAATTTACCAAAATCTTTTCTTAGCGGATGCCCACGTCCTAATTGTTATCTGTATTCCAAACTTCAGCGAATTCCGTTCAGTGGTTTCGGCTGTGCGTTGATATATTTATAGTTAGTAAGTCACCTTTTCACCAGACCCAAGAGCCAGACTAACCCGACACTATACCGAAGATATCCCGGACGTCAGCCTGTACGAGATTAGAATGGCTCTCAAACAGCTCAAGAACAACAAGGCACTGGGTGATGATGGAATTACGGCTGAACTTCTGAAAGCAGGTGGATCACCGGTACTAAAAGCTCTTCAGAAGTTATTTAATTCCGTTATACTCGAGGGACAAACGCCTAAGGCATGGCACAGAAGTGTGGTCGTGCTTTTCTTCAAAAAGGGTGACAACACCCTGCTGAAGAACTACAGACCCATCTCACTTCTGAGCCATGTCTACAAGCTGTTTTCGAGAGTCATTACGAATCGTCTCGCACGCAGGTTTGACGACTTCCAGCCTCCCGAACAAGCCGGTTTCCGAAAAGGCTTTAGTACCATAGACCACATACATACACTGCGGCAGATTATACAGAAGACCGAAGAGTACAATCAGCCACTATGCTTGGCGTTTGTGGACTATGAGAAGGCCTTTGATTCAGTCGAAACCTGGGCTGTGCTACAGTCTCTCCAGCGGTGCCAAATTGACCATCGATACATCGAGGTGTTGAAGTGTCTGTATGAAAACGCCACCATGTCGGTTCGCCTCCAGGACCAGAACTCGAAACCTATCCAGTTGCAGCGAGGGGTGAGACAGGGAGACGTTATATCTCCGAAACTGTTCACCGCCGCCCTGGAAGATGTTTTTAAGCTTCTGGACTGGGGTGGACTCGGCATCAATATCAACGGCGAGTACATATCCCACCTCCGATTCGCTGACGATATCGTGGTCATGGCTGAGACTATGGAAGACCTAAGCACAATGCTCGATGGCCTCAGTAAGTTCTCTCAACAAGTGGGTCTTAAAATGAACATGGACAAGACGAAAATAATGTTAAATGTCCGTGTCGCACCCACTCCTCTAAAGGTTGGAGACTCTACACTGGAAGTTGTTGACGAATATGTATACCTGGGACAAACAGTCCAGCTAGGTAGTTCCAACTCAAGAAAGAGATCAATCGACGAATCCAACTCGGCTGGGCAGCGTTCGGGAAGCTTCGCAATATCTTCACGTCCCAAATACCGCAGTGTCTCAAGACTAAGGTCTTTGACCAGTGTGTGTTGCCAGTGATGACTTACGGAACTGAGACATGGTCGCTTACTATGGGCCTCATAAGAAGGCTCAAGGTCACCCAAAGGGCAATGGAGCGTGCTATGCTCGGAGTTTATCTGCGTGATCGAATCAGAAACGAGGAGATCCGCAGGAGAACTAAAGTAACCGACATAGCTCACAGAATCGCTAAACTGAAGTGGCAATGGGCAGGGCACATAGCTCGTAGAACAGATGGCCGATGGGGTAGTAAAGTTCTCGAGTGGCGACCGCGCACCGGAAAACGTAGCGTAGGCAGGCCTCCCACGCGGTGGACCGATGACCTGGTGAAGGTCGCGGGAAGCCGATGGATGCGGGCAGCGCAGGACCGGTCGACGTGGAAATCCTTGGGGGAGGCCTTTGTCCAGCAGTGGACGATTTGTGGCTGATATGATGAAGTCACCTTTTGCTTTTATAGAGGTAATATTCAGATTATTTCAATAACTTTCATTGTTTTGTTCTACAGAGTAACTAATTTCATAGTGTTTACCTAACCTGTTTGATTTTACACTGTAAATGTACGTGTCTGATTAATAAAAAAAACTCACTTGTTTGTTCTTGATGAATCTCATTGTCTACGTCTGTGAAGAACCATGTCTGAAAAAAAGGAAAATTTGTTATTTCTGGTAGGTTACCATTATGTGTATTTACTAATATACCATCGATCGGTATATCAACATATACCTAAAAGTCAAAACACCTACAAAATTAAATACAGGTACCTAATATTTAATGGTGGAAATAAAAGATAAAATATACAATTGTTGGTTACTAATATTAATAAATAATTAAAATAATCCACCCGTTTCTGGTACAAAGATTGCCATGCTGTATTGCTATAGATATACTTGTCCTAAGGAAGAAAAAAAATTGAAAATTTAAACTGTTTATTTCACTAAAAAAGGAAACATGATGCCACATAAAAAACGCAAATCTTGATAAAAAGATTATGTGCGTTTATCGTTAGTTGCACAGCTCGCAACTTGAGCGTCTGGATGGAAGGATCTGGAGCGGGAGTCAAACCCATGATTTCTTAGTCGGCGCCCAATTTCTCTTATGAAGGCTTTGCCTCCATGCCCCAGGGGCCAGCCGTTTCAACAGCGAAGGGAATGAAATCGTATGATAGCTCAAGCGTGGCATACTTTGCGTGTTTGTGGCATGCTGCTGCTTCCGCGGCAGAACCGACGGTGTCCGGGGCAGATGGGAGGGTGCCAAAGTGTCTACACAAGTAGCATCCCACTCCCCCTCTGCCACGGTACCAGCGTCAAGCTTTCAGGACTTTTGCCGTCGGCTTGGCTAACGCCCAGCGGCTTGTGAAGGCACAGGACGTTGGCCGAAGTTAGGGCTCGACGGATAACGTCATTTAGAGCGTTGTGGCGTGGTCTCCTACCTGAGCACCTGAGACAACTCAGTGCGTGGTGGCCATTAGCTTCTACTCTTGAGCCGCACATGCGTAGATGAGGTACACACACATCGCAGCCCAATCGGTATGCCACAGCCCCACGCAGCGAGTTGTCGTCCAAGAGAGTGCCCAGGTGGGGGGGAAGGTAAAGACTGTAACCACGCCCCTGATTTCTGACCTTGAAGTAACTGCCTAGCCAAGTCTGGCCCAGCTGCAACATTTACAAGATGTTATATATGGCGCTTGCAGCTGAATTCGTCCTACGCTCTCTGAGTGTGCGGATCGTCGACCGGAACCACTGCATTCGGATTGCGAGCCCCCAAATGTACAAAGCCTCGACAACATAATATGGAGTGCACACTGCACAGGCCGTCACCATTCAACGATAGAATGTCTGTGACACCATGATCCGAAGCCAAGAAAGCTAAGCACCTAATTCAAATAATTTCGTTCAACTAAAAGAGCAAGAGATGCAAGAATGAGTAAAATTGCCGAAAAAGCGTCAGATTTGGTTGACACACGTTACGATTTTGCATTTGATTGTACTTAAGGCTTTAAGATGACTAAATTCGAGCAGGTTGATACATGTTAAAATAATATCGAACGTAAGTCGATTTATTTTGAGTTCAAATCAATGTGGGCATGGGACTAACTCGGGAGTATACTCTTTTAAATAAAAAAAGAATTTTGAAAATCGGTTCACAAACGGCGGAGATATCGCGTAACAAACATACAAAAAAAAAAAACATACAGTCGAATTGAGAACCTTTTCCTTTTTACATTTTTGAAGTCGCTTGAAAACGTCAAAACAGGACATCATTAAAACACAGTAAAGTGCGAGTCGGGCTTACGCACCGAGAGTTTCGTAAAACCACAAATTATTATATTTGTGTTGTGTATTTCAAACAATTAGTCTGATGAAGGACAATTTTAAATTTGTAGTTGACATTTTTTTCCAAACATCGATCTACGTCACACTTTCGTCACAGTCAAGTTTTCAGCTGCAAATGTAAGTTTGTATTTGCAAAAAAATATTTTTTAGTGATAAAACTACAATTTACCGATTTTTGTATTAATTCTTTTACATCTGCTATGAGACCTTGCTTCATATGGTTTATATATAGGTTTTGATTTATTTCCGAGTTTCCAAATATGCGGCATAATTTTTTTATTGTGTTGACCTTTTTTTGGGTAATAAGCTTTATTAATAACAATTTTGTTACAGGTCGACAGTCAATTTTATCAAATGTATGCTAACTTATGTCAGTATTACAAACATGTCATTTTTTTTTATTAAATACAAGTATTCCCGGCGAACTTCATAACACCTTACACTACACTACACTACACTACCCTTCCCTACCCTACCCTAGCCTACCCTACCCCTACAGTACACTACAATACCCTACCCTACACTACACTACCCTTCCCTACCCTACCCTACACTACCCTACCCTACCCTACATAAGAACCTTCTCCTGACAATAACGAACTCGACAAAAAAAGAATAAGCGAAATCGGGCCAACCGTTCACGCGTGATGCCGTGACCAAGGGAAATAGGGATTCATTTTTATATATTACTAGCTGTCCCGGCGAACTACGTACCGCCTTACATAACAGTACACTGCCCTACCCTACCCTACCCTACACTACACTACACTACACTACCCTACCCTACCCTACACTACACTACACTACACTACACTACACTACCCTACCCTACACTACTCTACCCTACACTACACTACACTACCCTACCCTACACTACCCTACCCTACCCTACACTACCCTACCCTACATACACTACACTACACTACCCTACACAACACTACCCTACCCTACCCTACACTACCCTACACTACCCTACCCTACCCTACCCTACCCTACCCTGCCCTACCCTACCCTACATAAGAACCTTCTCCTGACAATAACGAACTCGACAAAAAAAGAATTAGCGAAATCGGTCTAGCCGTTCTCGAGTTATGCGCTTACCAACACATTTTGCGATTCATTTTTATATATTAGATATAGACTGTTAATATTACATCTAAGTACTAATAACCCATATTATACCTCAAAAGGAAAAAAAAACACTAAAAGATCACTTCGTTGTCCGTCTGTATATATGTCTTCCTTTTTTATAGAGCAAAAACAAATAAAACAATAAAATTTCTTTTATATTCTTTTATACTCCTCTTGATATATGTTTTTACTTTTTTATTTTTACTATTTGATGGTAAATCCCCCATAACACATACCTATTCTAAAAAAAAAATTGCCAGCTATCTATCATCATGTCGGAGGCCAAGATCCACTTCGGGTCGCTGAGCCAGCGAAGTAAATAAGTAAGTAAGTAAGCTATCTTGATCTACCATGGTTCTAAAGATACAACCTTTCAAAGGTTAGACAGACAGACGAACAGCGTAGGCTTAGTAATATGGTCCCGTTACCTGGTACAGGACCCTAAAAATTCATGTTTTGACGTCGCGTGGTTGATATTGGATTTCAAGAAATTTCATCGATATGTGTTTTGAGAGTTTTTTCGGTACATAACAGGATGGATAGCTACTGATTTTAATAATACCAATCGTATGAAACACATAATAATATAAGCACTTTACGATATGTGTCACACGGTTATAGGTCCTGGACAGGGATCCAAGGTCTAGACCACGGAGTAAACGTACCCTCGTTATTTCCTTAATAAAGCCAACAACCGTGGCTACTAAAATTTAACAGACCATAAATCAGATTCGATCGAGCAAGCTCGGGATACAAAAGGGTCAATACGAGCACGGTCTACTCACGTGACCAGCGCGCGCTTAGCCACGCGCTGCGCGGGCGCATATTATTCCAATTTCTGTGGCGGGCGCAGGATCCTACACGCACAATAGCTCATATTTTATGCTGGTACTTCGAACTGGATTAACGATGGATCAGAATCAGGATATCGATTCAAATGGTGCACAACAAACAATCATGTACCTACCAGCAGATTAATAGGCCTAATCTTGTCATGTTTTTTTGTTTTAGCTCTAATGTTTTACTAGTAGTTAATAACGTCCTCAGCTTTGTCGTTATATGCTTTAAATTTAGAAAATCACACATCATTAACTACTGCCGTTGTTTAGAACCTAAGGTATAGGTAAATGTTCTATGATAGCTTGTTTTTAAATTTCAATAATTCTTTAAAATCTTAACAACAGTTAATAAAACAACTAAATCTCTTGATTCTTTATGATTAGATCTTATAGGACCAGTTTTGATTAAGATAATTTTTGCTTAATGGTTAAAATGAAAAAAGTAATGGTCTATTTTGTAAAGAAGATAGATCTTAATGTACAGTGAGATTAAGTTTCCACGAACGAAGCTGATCATATGGGTCCATTTCCTAAACGAGAACATCTTTTAAAATACGATTGCTAATTAGTTAAGGCTCCTCCGTCTCTAAAATTAGCAAATCGATTGAACAAAATAGCTTAGAAATTAAATTTTTTTTAGCTCGTACTCCAACGTGGCTGTTACGTCAATCGCTGCGGGCGAATCGTGCGAAAATTGTGGTTTTTAATTCATTTTAAATAAAATAAGAAGAATTTCCAAAAAGAAAGAAAACAAAATCATTTTACATTGTTTTGTTAGGAAGTTGATAAATAGCGGCAGTAAAAAAAAGGGTGAATCAGGATAGTTTTTCTTTAATTCTGTGTAATAAAATTGAATTCGAGGAAATCAAAATCACTCCTCTAAATTAAAAAAAAAAATTTTTTTTCGAAAAATTGACTCAATTGAAGTAAAAAGTGGTTACAAAGTTGGTCGTTGGCGGCGAATTGTTGCATATCAGGATGACAACGTGAAGTCTGCTGTATTTTGTGCCTGCTTATGCAAGCTAAAATATGATAAAAGAAACGTACGTATGAGTATACATACGTACGTTTCTTTTATCATAAATTATATGTACTTGCTGCTAAAACAGCAGAGTATGCAACAATGCAATACTGTAACTTGCTTGGTCGTTAGTTTAATTTGAAAAGTTCTGAATAGCCCTTAGATTACATTATTATTTTATCTTTGCCTTTGTAAAGCTTTCTTTAAAACTTCCGCGTGGCATCGTTCTGATAAAGGTTGCTTTGTGCTAAAGGTACGTAATTAAAATACGTACTGTATTCTAAATTCTAGGGTATGATAGTATTCATAGGATCATTGCGTTTTTTTTATCTGCTGTGCTGTACGAATTCAACAGTCGTCCATTGCTGGTATACGTCAATTTCTAAATTGGTGAAATTATTATAATGAGAGTAACCAATTGTCAAACCAAATTAACTTAATTTATTAGAAAATTCTGTAGTAACAATGTTTGGAACGTTACACATATGAAATTGACAGAAAATTTTGAATTTATAACATTTAGGTAGGTAATTTTAAATTCAGTTCCGAATTCGATAATTCCAAGTTATCAGCGCCATCTATTTTTGTTTTTGCTGTTTCTTAAAAATGTAATACCTACATACAAGCGACAAACTTGATGTGATGAAACCTGAAGTGAAACTAAAAATAATAAAAACCGACCAAAATCAAATCGTACTCGCGCTAAGAAGTCTGAATAAGTTCATTAAGATAAAAAAAACAAAACATTTTTTTCTTTTGTTTGAAAAAATATGTACGACTATATACAGGTGTAACAAAATTTGTATATGTCCCGTTAACTGGGCTTCTACTTACCATACTGAACAACTTTTCTTCTATGACATTGCTGATATTGAAAAAAAAATACTCTTCATACAAATCCATCAGCTTATCGACTACTTGTATGCATTTTTGTATGGAGGATCCAATTTTTTTTAAAAGAATTGACTATACGTTCCTTGGGGAAAGTTGTTCAGTATGATGAGTAGAACCCTCATTTAAAGGATCCTATACAAATTTTGTAACACCTGTATATATTAGTACTGACGTCAGTATCCTATACACATTATTTCAGAAAAATCCTACTAAGGTACCTCCTAAAACCCACTCATTTTTAGGGTTCCGTACCCAAAGGGTAAAAACGGGACCCTATTACTGAGACTTCGCTGTCCATCTGTCTGTCTGTCCGTCCGTCTGTCTGTCCGTCCGTCTGTCACCAGGCTGTATTTCATGAACCGTGATAGCTAGACAGGTAAAATTTTCCCAAATGATGTATTTCTGTTGTCGTTATAACAACAAATACTAAAAAAACAGAATTTAATGAATATTTAAGGGGGATCCCATACAACAAACGTGATTTTTTTTGCTCGATATTGATAACGGCAACAGGTAGACCCTTGAAATATTCACAGAATATTTAGTTATAATTTAACTTTAAAAATAAATAATTAAATTAAAATAAAACAAATATTTAAGGGGGGCTCCTATACAACAAACGTTTTTTTTTTGCTCTTTTTTGCTTGATATTGATAACGGCTACGGGTAGAAGCTTGAAATATTCACAGAATATGTAGTTATATATTCACTTTAATAATAAATAATTAAGTTAAAATAAAACAAATATTGAAGGTGGGCTCCCATACAACAATTTTTTTGCTCATTTTTGCTTGATATTGACAACGGCACAGGTAGACACGCTTGAAATATTCACAGGATTTCACTTTAAAAATAAATAATAAAATTAATATTTAAGGGGGGCTCGCCTACAACAAAAGTGATTTTTATAGGTAATGGTACGGAACCCTTCGTGCGCGAGTCCGACTCGCACTTGGCCGTTTTTTTTTGATACATCTATTTTCTGTGCCACTAAGGTAAGCGTATTTATTTTTTCTGTACCTTTTCAGACGATGATAGCTACACGAGAAAGTATGCTGGGAGTACTGTACAGTTAAAGAATACTTCAGTTATTTAATTACTCAACTGAAATTAACGTTTTGACTTATTTTTTCACTTCACTAGGTCATAGTAATGACTAGGTATTTAATCGACAAGTTGGTTGGTAAGCTATCTTTTTGCGAATATATACTTACTAAAATATTCGAATCACTTGTCGTAGGCATAGTACCTTAATATTTGTTTACACACTGATAAAGAGCGTAAAGTAGGTAGGTACGTATGTACCTAACGACAATACGACTGTACGATAACTCACAAATGTCTCCCTTCGCCTGTTTTATGCCCATGTTTATCCAAATACTTCATTACTTACCTGGTTTTTTGCTAATTGGAACCACGTCTTCAATATCACTGGCAGTCTTGAGTCCTGATAAGTCCTTGTTGTTCTAACGCTTATAAAAATGTCATCCAATGTTATATTATCTGATTTATATACACTGTCAATTACACTAGTGTTTTTCACTGGTTCTATAGATAAATTAGACACTTGCACTGCCTCCGTCCGACTTTCTTGAAAGTTGAAAGTTACACCACCTTGATAGACCAGGAGGCTACAATAGCCCAACGCAACCAATACCGCCACGGCTTTAAACATCCTGCGCCTCTCCATGCCGCAGCCGACTGGCGCCGAAGCGCTGATAAGCTTCTGAAAGTCTTAACACCTCGTCACTCGTCTGTTGAACTTTCGTTATCGATAAAAAATTGATAAACAGCGCACCAGCACACGCGCAGTGAAGCGAGCCAACACTGCTGCGGCGCCAAAGCGCGATTACAAACTAAAATAAAAATGTAGCGCAAGCTGACGGCAAACACTGGCCCTCGCCTCGCCCGCCATACCGCAGCTGCCCCACTACGTAGTGCGAGTGAGAGGTCGGATATGGAGTCTCCTTCTGACAGTGAGCCCTACCTGCGCGCGCGCCTGTCTGCCGCCTGCTCCGCGACACCCGTATCAAGTCAATGGTAAGGTTTGCTTAGCAAGAGCACAGTATTACAATATAGCGGCTTACAGTAGTGCAACGAATGTACTTACGCAGAGCAACTCGCGGAGTTTGCCAGGCTGGCTACAGGCTAGTACTGCTAGTATCTACGCCTTGGCGGCATCGTGCGACATCAAAGGCGTTGCGCTACTGTAAGCCATATCATAATGCTGTGGCAAAGCCTCATCCGGTTGTCCTTATCTATGTGTCCAATGAAACAACTTTACTGTTTCTGCCAGTATAAATATATATAAACAACATTTTGGTTTTGTTCTAACGTCATCATAATCAATTAATCAATCATCGATCATCATCATGGAAAGATCAAAACAATCAGTTGTAATATGCTGATGGCTATTGTGAATAAAATTTGTTGAGAGATCGAATGTTAACCATAACTTATTAGAACCATTTTGTTTGACTTTGTAAGTAATAAATAAGTTATGGTTTCAAAATAACTCCAACTCACGTAAAATATGCTCATCTTCCTCCCTTCAAATATTTGGTTTTAATTAACCGTAAAATCCGTGGTATCAGCTTCCCGTCAAATCTACCAGCAAAAATGTTAAGGTTATCGTCCCTTTTGTTTGGCTTTGTAAGTAATAAGTTATGGTTTCAAAATAACTTCAACTCTGTATCACGTAAAATATGCTCATCTTCCTCCCTTCAAATAATTGGTTTTAATTAACCGTAAAATCCGTGGTATCAGCTTCCCGTCAAATCTACCAGCAAAATTGTTAACGTCATCGTCCCAATTTGTTTCCATTGGTGGACAATACGCTATTGTTAGTGCAGATAATTGATGGACCGTCGTCGTCGTCGGTGACCGCGGTTCGGGTACAGTCGCCATCAGTCATGTTTCTACCATAAGGATTTAGCTTAGCGGAAAACTTTGCAACCATACCTATTCAGGGTGTCCAGGAAGTAGTGCGCCAAAATTAAGGGGATGATAGCTTGGGTCATGACCTGCCTTTTGATATTCTTATCAAAATATGACCTTAATGAAAATCTCACCGTTTTTGAGATATTTTGGAGCTTTTCAAGCGACTTCCAAAAAGGAGGTTCTCAATTCGTCTGTATGTTTTTTTTTGTTCTATGTTTGTTACCTCAGAACTTTTGACTGGGTGAACCGATTTTTACGATTTTTTTTTATTTGAAAGCTAGTGCTTTCCGTGTGGTCCCATATAAATTTTATCAAAATCGGTGTAGTACTTTAGTAGAAAATTAACAAAAACCAAAAATAATGATGCAAAAATGTACTAATTTGTTGCGATGGAAGTCGGTTTTTAACGTGTTTAGCGTTTTAAATTATATCAGATTATGCATATAAAAGACATGTTATAATTTGTTTTTTTTGCTTAAATATTCTAGATAAGTTGCCCTACCTGGTAAACATGTCATTTTTTATTACTGACACTAGACCGTCGTGAAAAAAATAATTAATTTTTTTGTTGCTTTTTATTTGATTCTACTTTGACTTTCACTGGTGAAAAAAAAGTTTTAGGAAGTGACGGGAAAGCAATTCAAAAAATTGCTTAATTATTGCAGATAAGGTTATTCAGGTAGGTATTACTAATTTGTTCAAACGTGAGGGCTGCTCGTTTGACATTGTAACTGTAATTGGCAATAAGAAGATAGGTGTTAGGATCTATCATCATCATCATATCAGCCGAAGGACGTCCATTGCTGGACAAATTTTCACGACGACCAGTTCTGCGCTGCCCGCATCCAGTGGCTCCTTGCGACCTTTAACAGGTCTACGGTCCACCGAGTGCGTGGCCTGCCTACGTTACGTTTTCCGGTGCGCGGTCGCCACTAGAGAACTATACTAGCCCAACGGCCATCTGTTCTGCGAGCTATGTGACCCGCCTACTGCCACTTAATTATAGAAATTCTAGGAGCTATGTCGGTTATTTTGGTTCTCTGTTAGGATCTACCAGTATCTCAATAAGATATTAGACACTGTCTATAAAATATTAAATTGTCTAAAAAATAGTAAATAAATAGTCTGCCTGAAGATGGTGTTCGAAACCGGTCGCTGACAAATTATGAACGCAGTTTTATATCTTTCATGTGGAATTAGAGTAAATATATACCAATATGTGTGATATAAAGTTCCACCATGAACTTACAATCAAAAGTATCAACTATAGGTACCTACTTCTTTTTATCCCGTGAAAATAGCATAGTCCGATGCAGTTCCTAAGGAACCTGAAAAAAACTCTTTTATTGGTTTTAACATCGCAATGGAACACTTTACTTGTAGGCGAGGTACCCTAAAAATATTTTTTTTCTAATTTTTTTTTACAGTTCTCTCCGCGTTATTATTATATAAGGTCTAACAAAATTAGCTGAAACTATTTTAACTGGTGTTTCTACCCATGAAAATGAACAACTTTCCCCATGAAACCCATAGTCAAATCTCAAAAAAAAATTTGAACTTCCCATACTAAGTTGGCTGATCAGCTGATCGAGTAAGTATGGGAGAGCCAATTTTTTTTTGCGATTTGATTATGGGTTCCATGGGGAAAGTTGTTCAGTTTAATGAGTAGAAGCACCAGTTAAAATAGTTTCAGCTAATTTTGTTACACCTTATATATATATATATATATATATATATATATATATATATATATATATATATATATATATATATCTTATCTTTGTCAAATATATATTCTTTGTTATATATATATATATAGATATATCAACTCGGCAAATGTTGATCATTCGGGTTGTAGCATCAGTTAATTGTTGATCCGTTGGCAATTGTTGATCTCGACAGCTTTTGTTGATCTAATGTATGACCCTGCATACAAATGTGGCTCCGCTCGGATCAACAATCGCTGTCCCTTTAAGAGCACAAATACGATCAATTCATAACATTCTTTATACAAATCCGCTCCATCAAATGTTGATCTGATTCAAATGTACCAATCAGAGGCCACCATTCTTATGATTGGTGGTTTTCTTATGTGCGTTGTTGCCACTTTGTTTCTTTGCTTTGTACAACGTCACAACACGTGTATGAATGAACGTCAATAACTATAGAGGAGAATTTCAATTTTGGCCAGGACTATAGGTCAGAAAAAAATATAATTTTTATTAAAACTTATTAGATTGTAAAAAATAATATTTTTATAAAGTATGGCAATATTTTTCATGCGTTTATGACAAATCTATTCATATAATAAAACAGTAAATTCGCGTGTCTGAACATCCATACTAATATTATAAATGCGAAAGTAACTGTCTGTCTGTCTGTCTGTCTCTCTTTCACGCCTAAACAGCTGAACGGATTTTGATGAAAATTGGTATGGAGGTAGGTACTTTGAGACCCGGGGAAGGACATAGGCTACTTTTTACCGCGGGAAAACTTTTCATTCCCATTTCCCGCGGGAAAATTACAGCTGATAGTTAACGCGATACGTACACATACAAACAAACACAAACACACTAAAAGTCTACGGTCTGCGTTCTACGTTCTGCAATCTCCGGTCTACGGTCTACGCTCCGGTCTACGGTCTACGTTCTGTGGTCTGCGTTCTACAGTCTCCGGTCCACGGTTTGTGGTCTATGGTCTACGTTCTGCAGTCTCTGGTCCACTGTCTATGCTCCGGCCTACGGTCTACGGTCTGCGTTCTGCAGTCTACGGTCTACGGCTTACGGTCTGCGTTCTGCAGTTTCCGGTCTACGGTCTACGCTCCGGTCAACGGTCTGCGGTCAGCGTTCTGCGGTCTCCGGTCTCCGGTCTACGGTCTACAGTCCAAAGTCTATAAAGTCTATAGTCTACAGTCAAAATATTTTGTTTCCAAATAAAGGATGTCACATACCTGCGCGGGCATTTCGCGGGCAGTGACAGTCGGTCTGTCATATAGTATGGAACTGCCCGCGACCATCGACAAGCCGATCTTACAGTTCCATATATTCTGACAGGCCACTGTCGCTGCCCGCGAGCTGCCCGCGCAGGTATGTGACACCCTTAAGGGGTAGCCCACATCTGCGCGATCTGTGACAGCGATCTTTGACAGATCTGTCAGAATGTATGGAACTGTCGGATCGCGCATCTAACCGCTATCACTGCCCGCGCAGGTATGTGACACCTTTAAGGGGTAGCCCATATCTGCGCGATCTGTGACAGCGGTCTGCTGTCAAAGATCGCGCCTTGACCGCTCATATATGAGCCACCCCTGATTTTACAATAGATTAACGTCAAAACTAAGTTTATTCAATACAGTCTATAGTCTACTTTTTTATAGTGGTTTCCAGTGCAAACAATTAAAAAATAAAAATGCGTTGAATGATTTTGTATTTTTAATTTTTAATTATATTATAAATGCAAAAGTAACTGTCTGTCTTTCTTTCATGCCTAAACGGCTGAACGGATTTTGATGAAATTTTCTATGGAGGTACTTTGAGACCCCGGGGAAGGACATAGGCTACTTTTTACCGCGGGAAAACTTCTCATTCCCATTTACCACGAGAAAATTACAGCTGATAGTTAGCGTACGTACTCATACAAACACATACCTACACCAATAGTCTACGGCAGGATACTTTTTACTTCTGGAAAACTTCTAAAAAAAAGTTTGTATGAAACTCAGTAGGGTAGGATGGGTAGTAATTTTTTGAAAACTATTGCATCATCATCATCATCATATCACCCACAAATCGTCCACTGCTGGACAAAGGCCTCCCCCAAGGATTTCCACGTCGACCGGTCCTGCGCTGTCCGCATCCATCGGCTTCCCGCGACCTTCACCAGGTCATCGGTCCACCGCGTGGGAGGCCTCCCTACGCTACGTTTTCCGGTGCGCGGTCGCCACTCGAGAACTTTACTGCCCCATCGGCCATCTGTTCTACGAGCTATGTGCCCTGCCCACTGCCACTTCCGTTTAGCGATTCTGTGAGCTATGTCGGTTACTTTAGTTCTCCTGCGGATCTCCTCGTTTCTGATTCGATCACGCAGAGAAACTCCGAGCATAGCACGCTCCATTGCCCTTTGGGTGACCTTGAGCCTTCTTATGAGGCCCATAGTAAGCGACAATGTCTCAGTTCCGTAAGTCATCACTGGCAACAAACACTGGTCAAAGACCTTAGTCTTGAGACACTGCGGTATTTGGGACGTGAAGATATTGCGAAGCTTCCCGAACGCTGCCCAGCCGAGTTGGATTCGTCGATTGATCTCTTTCTTGAAGTTGGAACTACCTAGCTGGACTGTTTGTCCCAGGTATACATATTCGTCAACAACTTCCAGTGTCGAGTCTCCAACCTTTAGAGGAGTGGGTGCGACACGGACATTTAACATTATTTTCGTCTTGTCCATGTTCATTTTAAGACCCACTTGTTGAGAGACCTTACTGAGGCCATCGAGCATTGTGCTTAAGTCTTCCATAGTCTCAGCCATGACCACGATATCGTCAGCGAATCGGAGGTGGGATATGTACTCGCCGTTGATATTGATGCCGAGTCCACCCCAGTCCAGAAGCTTAAAAACATCTTCCAGGGCGGCGGTGAACAGTTTCGGAGATATAACGTCTCCTTGTCTCACCCCTCGCTGCAACTGGATAGGTTTCTAGTTCTGGTCCTGGAGGCGAACCGACATGGTGGCGTTTTCATACAGACACTTCAACACCTCGATGTATCGATGGTCAATTTGGCACCGCTGGAGAGACTGTAGCACAGCCCAAGTTTCGACTGAATCAAAGGCCTTCTCATAGTCCACAAACGCCAAGCATAGTGGCTGATTGTACTCTTCGGTCTTCTGTATAATCTGCCGCAGCGTATGTATGTGGTCTATGGTACTAAAGCCTTTTCGGAAACCGGCTTGTTCGGGAGGCTGGAAGTCGTCAAACCTGCGTGCGAGACGATTCGTAATGACTCTCGAAAACAGCTTGTAGACATGACTCAGAAGTGAGATGGGTCTGTAGTTCTTCAGCAGAGTGTTGTCGCCCTTTTTGAAGAAAAGCACGACCACACTTCTGTGCCATGCCTTAGGCGTTTGTCCCTTGAGTATAACGGAATTAAATAACTTCTGAAGAGCTTTTAGTACCGGTGATCCACCTGCTTTCAGAAGTTCAGCCGTAATTCCATCATCACCCGGTGCCTTGTTGTTCTTGAGCTGTTTGAGAGCCATTCTAATCTCGTACAGGCTGACGTCCGGGATATCTTCGGTATAGTGTCGGGTTAGTCTGGCTCTTGGGTCTTCAACCAGATCGCTGACAGGCAAACGTGTGGTCTTGTACAATTGTCCATAGAACTTCTCAACTTCTTCCAGCAACTCAGTCTTAGACGATATGGTCCTGCCGTCCTCAGTCTTCAGCTTGGTCAGTTGGCTTTGTCCAACAGACAGATCTCTCGCGAACACTTTTGAGCCTTTGTTGTGCTCGATCGCCTCTTTAATACAATTTGTATTATATTGGCGTAAATCGCGAGTTAGGGACTTAGAGATCTGCCTGTTTAGTTGCCGATACTGAGTAGCGTCTTCAGAGGACTGCAAAACCAATCTGCGTCTTTCTTCCATGAGGTTGCTGGTGAAGTCGGAGATTTTTTTGGTTCTGTTTGAACGGCGAGTTTTAAAAATCTTAGACCCGACCGTTTGAACAATTTCCACGAACCTGTCATTATAATCGTCCACATTCTCGCAGTCTCCTAGGCATTCGAAACGATTGTGCAACTCGAGCTGAAAGCTCTCGGGGTTTTGGAGCTGGATGGGCGCTGGTCGGAGCGTAGACTTCATCAGTCGACATCTTTCTAGCTTGGTCTTTAGATTCAATGTGCCTCTGACCATCCGGTGATCGCTTCCTGTTTTGACTGAATTACCACGGAGACATCATTGAATATTTGCCTCCTTGTCGACAAGATGAAGTCTATCTCGTTTTTTGTTACGCCATTGGGATGCAACCATCTTTTTGACTTTTTAAAGAAGGAGTTCATCATAAAGAGGCTCTCCTTCTCCATAAAGTCGGCCAGCATCTGGCCACGTGCATTTCTTACTCCATATCCAAATTGCCCCACTCTCAGCTCACCATCGCTTCGTTTGCCCAGTTTCGCGTTAAAGTCCCCCATAACAACGGTATAATGGGTCCTGGTGCTATGTAAGGCTGTAGAGATGTCCTCATACATAGTCTCTACCTCGTCGTCGGAGTGTTCCGTAGTCGGCGCGTATACCTGTATGACCTTCATCGAATACCGTTAGGTGATTCTGAGTATAAGGTATGCTACCCTTGTCGAAACGCTCACGATTTGGACCACATTGTTAATGAGGGACTTGTGGACGAGAAACCCGACACCACCCTGGGACTGTTGGTCGCCCTCCCGGAAATTGAGCAGGTTTTCAGATTTAAGGATCATGGTGTCCTCTCCCTCTCTTCGGACTTCACATAAACCTACGATATCCCACCGTAACCTGCTCAATACTTCTTCGAGTTCTGCATGTTTCTCGTCAGTCCACAGTGTGCGCGTGTTGTAAGTTGCCAGGGCCAAAGGTCGTTGGGTTTGGTAGCCTGGCATCTGCCGGGGATTCTTCGCAACCCCTACCCCGCCGTTACCATGACTGCTACCGGAGCCAGGAATAGCGGGGCTGCCGGGGACTAGGGGCCGTTTTCTGGGTGTGAAATTCATTAGGGGGTTTTGCCGTAATCGCCACGCTTGGCAGGCGGGTTGGCGATCGCAGTTTGATTGCAGGTGTGTGCAATGTACGGAAAGACGCTGCTGCCCATCCTCCGGTTTTAAGTCCCTTAGTCGCCTCTTACGACACCCATTGGAAGAGATGGGATGGTCCTATTCTTAGCCGGGAACCATACGGCCATTGCATCATGTAGTAATTATTTGAAAACCGAAATTAAGTTTCTAAATGAAAACAATGGTGCGAGCAAAGCCGCGGGTATCAGCTAGTTGAATATATTTACAAAAATCTTATTGGGGGCGATGTTAAATTAGTTTATAAAAATAGAACAATTTGCAATGTTTTCTAAAATTTTTGTCTGTCTGTTTATCTGTTTGTCTGTTTGTCCGTGCTAATCTCCGAAAGTACTGGATCGATTCTAATAAAACTTTTTGTGATGTATAGCTACTAATCCTGGCCTACATCTGAGACAACTTTTATCAAAATCGGTTGAGCAGAACGAGAGATATTAAACTTACAAATTTATACAAAAGTTCTGACTCCACGCGAACGAAGTCGCGGGCACAGCTAGTCTATTAACTGGAAAAAAATTGAGAAGAGTTGAGGGGTGAGTTACAAATAGAAGTGAGTAAACGAGTAAAAGGATGAGTAGGGAAATAAGAATCCCATTAAAAAATATAAATGTAATGTTGGCCAAGGTTCTTGAAAAAGGGTTGAAAACTAAACTACAGCCAAGTTCATAATAATCAGAACCATAATATTACTCACTCAAACTTGGCGGGTTTTCGGCGGCACGACGAATATCAACCAGAAAATTGCAGTCGATTGATCACATTGAAGGGTAGGTAGGTACAGATTTAATTTTATAGGCCATAATGGCCTTCGAGACGGTCATGCTGGACTTTTTTGTCATATAATCATGCCGACAGTAAAAAAAGAAGAACGGTACTTTAGTATTTCTAAAGAGATTAGGTTGATGGGAGATAAAAATAACACTGTTTTTAGAAATGATCTTACCTATGATCTTATGTATTCCGACACAATTATTTTTGTTAATGAAATAAAATAAATGAAATGAAAATATAAATTATTATTGTTGCGTATTTCTCCAATGCGTGTTTCATATTACTACCTTCTTTTTAATGAGCAAAACCTAAATTTTAACAATTATCGGTACCTACTATGACTTTCTACACATTAGTAAAGTGTACCTACGTTATGTAGTTACTCACCCATGTCGTCCATTATCACAATATTTAGTTTCACGCGGGTAGCTACTCGCGCGCGTGTTCTGTGAACGAACACCACATTCTAACTGAGACAGACGAGCGCCCCCGCCCGAGCGAAGCGCACACAATAATCGTGGGCGCAGTATCTATTTCGCTTTACTTGAACATCTGTCTCACTTGTGCAACGTTGCCGTTCTGCAGTATCGGTTTAAAAGTTCACGGCAAATGTTGCTCATAAATGATTTATATAGATCAACAAAGCATTATTCTCTTGTAAAAAAAAAGCCGTTACAGGATCAACAACTGCCGTGCCAGTTGGTGTCAAGGTAGCGACTTTTCCGTAGGCTTGGGTAGTGCGTTACAAGCCGGTGAATAAATGTAAATTAAAAATAAAACGATACCCGCAATAATTCCCTAGTAAACTGCGGACAAAGGTGGATCAACATTTAACGTGTATTTCAGCCTGATCAACAACGGCCGAAAGGAGGACTATATATATATATCTTATCTTTGTCAAATTTTAGCTCTTAACTACTAATAGTCTAGGAGCTAGACCGCGGACAAACAGACGCACAGACGGACAGACAGACATGACGACACGAGAACCCTTTCTTGTTGTACTACAGAACCCTAAAACGATGCCCTCGCGAGCGAAGCCACTGACAAAAGCTAGTCAAAAATAAATAACAAAAAATTACTCACTTGATAGCATTTCTTAAAAACTTGATGCACACTCTCGACTAAATTACATAAAATTTCATTTCAACGTGTAGCTTATGTAAAAACTGTATTTTTTGTTTTTGTTTTTTTATGTTTTTTTGTGACATTTGGAAAAAAGAAAAAAGTTAAGGTAGGAACCAGACGCTATAATAATGATAAATGATAAGATAACAATCGATGGAGACACGGGAGACTCTCACAGTTTTAAACGATGTGAGAGTTTCAGATAAGATATAAAAAAGGTAATTTATTTACCTACTAAGCTATAAAAAAAGGTGAAAGGTATCATGGGACACCCGGTTACAACGTAATTGACGAACAATCATAATACCTTCTATACCTAACGTGACCATACGTCCCGGTTTGGGCGGGACAGTCCCACTTTCAGGCTGTCTGTCCCGCTGTCCCCAGAGAGATGAGATACCACCAGGTGAGATGTTGTCAAGGGTTTAACAAGTGTGAATTTTTTTAAAAAAAAGGAGAGCAAAAACGTCCCGCTTTCGCAAACAGATCAAACGATAAATTAATTTAAGTATATACGTATTATTTTATGTACTAAATAAAACTACTTATTATTTAGTGTTAATCATATTATCAGCTCATATTATACGTCCCCCCAAGGGGCTCAAGTCTTCCCTTAATTAGGGCCACGCCATTCGACCACGCGGGCCCAGTGCGGGTCGTTCAACCTAATCAGTTTAATTCATTTTCTATTAAACGCTAGTAAAATTTAAAAAAGTTTTTTTTTTACATAATTCCGCTGGTGTCCCGCTCTGACGAAAAAAAAATATGGTCACGTTATTACTGCTCTCTCCTCACTCGCTTAAAAAAAAGTACGAGTACCTAAAGGATATTTATTGTATTTTTTGCCACCTCTGAAATTCGAACCCAAATCTTCTAACTACTAGACCACTGCGGCTATGTGAGTACATACAACTGAAATAACAGGCACCCGATGACAGCGTCATCAACAAAGGACGAAAGCAAAAGCACACCCTGGACCACCCCTGGACACTTCATACAACGGGCCAGAAATGACATTTCAAAAAAGGAAGGACAGAACAAACTAAATGACGGCAAAATCCTATACGTCCGACAACCAAACTGTAACCAATCTGTATCAATCTGGGTGACGAGGGGGTGAGGTCGCTATATATAGAGTGTCTATACTGTATGTTAGTACTAATATATATACTTTGGTTGGTAAAAGTGTCGGTGTAGGTGTCGCGTGTCGGACACTTTTTAACCGACTTCGGCATCATCGTCACTTATCATCAGGTCAGATTGTGAATAAAAAAAAGACTTCAAAAAAGGAGGAGGTTCTATGTTCCATTGTACGTATTTTTTATGTATATTCACCGATTACTGTCAAATGTGGACTGATTTCAAAATCTGATGATGGAATCCCAGGGAAATCAAGAGCAACCCTCAAATTTTAGAGGCACGTATTACGTGTTTCATGCATTTTCTAAAGCTATTCAAGTTTTGGTGTCATTTAATGAGCTGATGATGAAAGGTTTGACACCTTAACTTTCATGCTGCCGAGATGATGGTTGATGATGGAAGCTACATGACTCTGTATCGGTTGATGAAACATATTGACGAGTAGGTGATTGGGTTTCGTTGTTACGTAGATAGCATTATTACTAAAACATTTAAAAATATAAGTTTTAAAAAACTAAAAACCGACTTAAAAAATATCACTCAAAAGTATGAAATAACATTTTTATGAATACACGAAATTAACCAACAATAACGAAATCAAAGTTAGGTACGAAGAATCAAGGTACGAATTTAAGCCTTCAATTTTTTTTGTGGTCTGTTATAGCAAAGCCATCGAAACTAAAACATTTGATAGGTAAGTAGCTGAGTGCTGGTCCGACCTGAAAAAAAATTGTTTCGTACCTACCTTCGTTATTGTTGGTTAATTTCGTGTATTTATATTATACTACCTGTTTCCCGCGGCTTTGCCCGCGCAAATCTCGTTTTTTACCGGTACCGTTAAAATTTCCGAATGAAAAATAGATTACGACCTATTCTCAGACCTACCGAATATACACAGATAATTTCATGGAAATCGGTCCACCCGTTTCCGAGGAGTATGGCTACTAACACTGTGACATGAGAATTTTATATATATAGAGATTAGAATATTATTTCATACTTTTGAGTGAAATTCTTTTTGAAGTCGGTTTTTAGTTTTTACAAACTTTTTTTTCGCCAATTGAAATCTCAAAAAATAAAAGCAAAATTTTTTTTAATGCACAATTGGTACGCACTTGGCATCATCTCACCTGGTGGTAAGTAACGATGATGCCGAAAATGGAAGCGGGCTCACCAAGATTCCCCAACGCAATGGAGAACTGGCTAACTTATCTTGGCGGCGTACAAACCTAACATAGCAATTACACGTAGTATATTAATTATTGTTACGTTAAGGTAACTTCTACTTAAACTTAATTTCAGGAAATATAAGTGTAAAATTATTAAGTAGTGTACCTCACTGTACAATACTACCCAGCCGTGGGTGGTAATGAAATTAACGCCAGTTCATTGTTGCATTAAATTCCACTTAAGTGATTACAATAAGAAACAAAATTGCCTACCAACCGAGAGATTATTTGAGTTCTAAGAGTTGACTTACACCGACACCCGAGAATAGAAGGTAATAAATAATTGATTCACGGAACAAATTTTTGATTGTGAGAAATAATCAAGAGAAAGAATTTTAAAAATAAAACGCTTCTGTTCCTGTCATGGTTTCGGTTTCAAAATTTGAAAATGCATACCTAACTTACAGACACACGATGTACCTACTTGTGACGATTTAACTAACTATTAACAATTAAGCCATAGACAAGATAATTAAGCGAACATATTGGTGATGCACCTACAAAAATTTCACTGCGTTGCACAATCTAGTGATATTATAAGATCAAGTTTTTCGTCATGGTATTTTTAATTATCGTCAATACTTTCTGTAACTCTTTATCTTTCTAAAGTTTTATATCTACGAGCATGTATCTATGTCGCTGTCGTTGTGTAGAATCCACTGGTTTATAAAACAGCGCGCTGCTTTGCAAAACAGCGGCTTTTTGTAAAACGGCGGATTTTCGCCGCTTTGTAAACTAGGTACTGAGTAAAAAACTCCGAATAAAACCGATGATTTCTTCTACCCAGAGGAGGGGCAGGGGATCGATTGACCGTATAATCAATCAAACCTGACCGAAACTAACATCGCTCCCTTCGCTCGCTCATCTAAGTTTTGTTACTTTGTAATTTTTATGCAAACCGACGCTTCATACGATGCGGCGTACTATATTTCAGCCGAATTGCAATCCGGCTGAATGTGATTGTCGCCGCATTAGAGACCGCCGCCGTTTTAAAATCCGGCGTTGTTCAGGGCGCTGTTTTGCAAAACGGCGGATTCTACAATACGGCTTCCACATCTATATAATATAATCTATACTAATAAATTGTTGAAATTTGTCATCTCAACGAAGTGGTCTCTTTCAGCATGTAATTACGGTGCTGAAGTTCTGACTATCAGTGTTGGGGATTGTCGTAGCTTACGTATGCTGAGTCGGAGCCTTTTAATTAGGGTTCCATAGTCAAACTAAGATAGACTCGTATAGTTTACCATATCCGCCCGTCAGTCTGTTTGTCGGTATGTTACAGCCGTTTTACTCAAAAAACTATAAAAAACTAGTTTTCATCCACGATTGTTAAGCCATTGGCATGATCGCACCTAATGGATATACAAATCTATAAAGTCTAAAAACATATATAATAAAATCTCTAAAAAATATCTATACGGTAACTACCTACATGTTACGAGGTGAAATATTTATTTTGACTTGACAACGTCTAATCAATCGATGGACGCCGGCTGCACGCACGAAAAAGGATGACTCATTGTCACGTTACGCTCATTGTCCCGTTACGTTATGACGTTTTCACGTTAAACTATCGTCCGTAAACCGACTTTACAGACAACCAATTTTTTTTTACGTACCAAGTTATGGCGGTATCTTTGAATAGGTGTTTCAAAACTGCTTAGTGAGGGTTTACGAAGTCATATTTCATGTCCACCACCCTTTACCAGCTAAACCGTTATTTCAGGAAATCTGAAAAGTAAAAACTTAAAGGAAATAGTAATCATCATTACAGCTCATATACGTCCCCACCGAGGGGCTCGAGCCTACCCTGAATCAGGGCGATTAGGCCTTTTCATAGGTTCCAACTGCAAAAATAACATTGTTGTGTTAACTTTTGCCCGCGGCTTCGCTTGCCTTTATGACTGTCTTTAAGCGATTTGCGAACGTGGACATGAGTTTCCTCTAGATCCCTACCCCAGATCGGGCTGTTGTGATTGGCAGTCTATGTCACTTCCTACCCCCTCAACCAATTTTATACAAAAAAATAACTTCAATCCGTTGCGACACCGATTTGCACGAGCGTGGAAATGAATTTTCCCCAGATCCCTCGGGAAGATATGATGTTTAGTAAATTATGTTATTTCCCACCCCCTAAAAATCCATTGTTCCGTTGCGATGTTAAAGAAATTAACCAAAAAAATATTTTTTTAGTTCCCTCAGGAACTGCATCAGCAACTTTCACGGGATATAAGGGATAAAAGTAGCCTATGTCCTTCCCCGTGACATAGGCTACCTGGATGGCAGATTTCTTCAAGATTGATCAAGGTGCTGAAGCGTGAAAAGGTAACAAACACATTTTCATATTTATAATTATACTAGCTTTTGCCCGCGGCTTCGCCCGCGTGGAAATCTTTTTTATTACTGTCTTTGAGGGTGAGTGGTGCACATGAGTTTTCTCTAGATCCCTCGGGAGCTATATCATAATATGCTAATTAGTAAATTATATCATTTCCCACCCCCTCAACCATCTCTGTGCAAAACAATTCATTGTTCCGTTGTGATGTTAAAGAAATTAACCAAAAAAAGAGTTTTTTTTTGTTCGCCCAGGAACTGCATCGGACTATGCTATTTTCGCGGGATAAAAGTAGTCTATGTCCTTCCCCGTGTCACAGGCTACCTGCATGCCAAATTTCATTAAGATTGGTCAAGATGCTGAAGCGTGAAAAGGTAACAAACAAACACATTTTCACATTTATAATATTCAGTAAGGATTTTTTTACAAAACTACGGAATCCTACTTTGCTTGTGGTCCTTGACTACTTGGCTTGAGTAGCCAAAAGTAATATATAGGATGACTTTTAATTAGTTCTTGATAGCAAAGGATAAGAATGTACTCGTGATTACAAACAACTTTCCCTATGAAACTATATGTCAAATATGAAAAAAAATAATTTGGTCCTTCATACATTTTTGTTGATTTGATAACTTGTTATGTACCGAGGACCTAAAATTTTTTTCTGATCGACATATAGTTTTTTTGGGAAAGTTGTTTGTAATCACGAGTACATTCATATCCTTTGCTATCAAGAACTAATTTAAGGTCAGCCTATATACTATGTTAAGTAAAGTATTAATAATTTAATAGTCCTAATTAAATATAATACCACCTTTTAAACGTGAAACTGGACCGAAAGAGAAAAAATAACCGTCAAAAATGTTAAACATGCTTCAAACAGGATTTTTTTAAATCCCAGCTATGAAGAAACTGTCCATGTTTTGCTATATACTCTATAAAACAAGCATTAAAACAAAATTTACGAGATAGCAACGAATATGTTAATTTTAATAGTGTCAAGATTATGATGATAGGTGGGATAAAAAATAGTGACATAATCACAAAATTTGGCTTGTAAATTATGTTGAGTTTGTAAAGATCTATGCTCCTGATTATAATTTATAAAGGTAAATACATAGATAATGACACATAATTAATCACAATATTATGTGTTTTAAAATGATGAGTTTAAAATGCCTCCGATTTTTCACAAATTAACACACGTAATGTTGTAAAAAAATGTATAGCAATGCTTTAAATAAAAAAATGGCTTAAAAATATTGATTTTATTTACCTGCGGGGATATCATTTTTACAAGCTTTTAATTAAATTGCAATGTGTGTATGTTTGTTCGGGTGAAATCTTGCAAGTTAAATTTGACCCACTTCCCGGTTTCCGATTGAGCCGAAATTTTGCATACATATGTATAATATGATGTATATCGCGTGACAATGCAATATTAAAAGCTTGTACCTAAAAGTTTTTAGGTTTTTTTAAAAAAATATAATTACTGTCTTTGATGGCGAGTGATGCGCGAGCCGCAAGCGTTAATACGTAAGCTTATTTGTGAAATAATTTTCGAAAAACCTATAAACTTTTAGATACAAGCTTTAATTTGAAAATAATTTTAATTATTTCGTATTGTTCTCAGCAAACACTTTTATTTGATACTATACCATATTGTATGAGTGAATTAAAAATAACTAGTCTGCCATCTTGAGTGTGACGCCATGTTGGATTTAGAATGACGTCACACAGTTAACCATGCATTGTCATCCAAACTGAATATGCAAACAAAATTTCAGCTCAATCGGTTGAAGCTATCTGCTTCAAAATTGAGTTGCAAGATTTTATCCGAACAAACATACATACTCGTACATTGCAGCAAGTTAAATAAAAGCTTGTAAAAACTAAGAACTTCTTGCAAAAATATGAAGCTTAGCTAAGTACGATTAAAATAAAGAAAATTATGCATTAAATGTACTCCTTTCTGAAATCTTCCTTTTTAGACCCATCAGCGCTCCTTTGTCAAATTATCATCTGGCAACCCTAGACTCGAGTCCCCATACAGACGTAGTTCCGTTGTGATGCGAAAACGACTTGTCTGATCGAATGCGAACTTTGCAAATATATTGAAAAGACACGCAATATAAAAAGGAAGAAAATAAGAGCGGGTGTAATCGTCCGACAATGCCTCTTTTGCTGGCCGCTGCAATAATGTACTTATTTTCTACATTTTAAAGGTATTTTTGTCAGGGTTTTTTTAAATTTAAGTTTTATTTCATGCTTTTTAAACTTTACGTATCCCAAATATATCGTATTTGGGATACGTAAAGTTCGTAGCTGTTAGTTGGTAAGGAGATGGGTATCCTGCAGATTGCAGGAGATGCTGCAGCTTCAGGTTAAGGTTGCCATGTTCTATATAAAACTTATTCATTGAGACTATTCCAATAAGCCCAAACGAGTTACCTCTGTTGTAAGTTGGTGAGGAGTTGTGTATCCTGCAGATTCCAGGAGATGCTGCAGCTTCGGGTCTAGGTTACTATGTTCTTTCTAACACCTGTTCATTGAGATTTTTCCAACGAGCCCAATACGATGTCTCTGCTGTAATTTGGTGAGGAGTTGGGTATCCTGCAGATTCCAGGAGATGCTGCAGCATTAGGTCAATGTTACCATGGTTTTGAAATATTATTACACTTACAGGGCACCAAAGTTCGAATCGATTAGACCGGTATAAGTTGCCCACAGCCCTTCATCACCTAGATAAGAGCTGATGATCTTCAAACGGCTGAACAGATCTTCATTAATTATAGCTAAGAACCACCTCGATCACGTCAGCTTTAAAAATAAAACAAAAAACCAAAATAGGTCCATTCGTTTAATAACTACGATGCCACAGACAGACACACAGATACACACGCTAAACTTACAACACCCCCTCTTTTTGCATCGGGAGTTAAAAATAAAGGGAGTTAAAATAAAAGGGAGTTAAAAAAGGCTTCATTAATAGGGGATCGGACTGCTAGTCATTTGAGTTACTTTTTATGATCTGTCAAAAACGAAATTTTGTTCTGAAAATGTTTGAAATACCCACAAGTGACGTCATAGATTTTTAGCGTCATTGGCGAACTTATATTGTCAATTTAAGTGGCTCTGTGGTTAGTGCCCTTGACTACTGATCCGAGAGTCGTGGGTTCGATCCCCACCCAGGGCAAGCATTTGTGTGATGAGCAGATTTGTTTGCTCTGTGTCTGGGTGTTAAATTATATCTATATAATATGTATATATTTAAACGTATATAAGTATGTATATCAGTCTCTGGTAACCCATAACACAGGGAATCCTACTTTGGGGCCAGATGACCATGTGTGATTTGTCCCAGAATATTTATTTATTTATTTAATTTATTCAATTAAAAATTGAAGACGTGATGGAAAAACAAAAGAAGTGAGGTTTTTCGAAACTTCAAGAGGAGAGCAATTTAGGAAATCATATTTCAGAATTTATTTTTGATGCAGTTCGTTCTCCTATTATGTATCTTCAAAATGTATTTACAAAGTTTGGATTCAATTCAGAATTCAAAACGTTTGTTTAGAAACTCGAGCTTCCTGGCCTCCTGGCGAACTTCATGTGGAGACACCTGTGTGGGAGACACTGATCTCTCTGATAGAAAGCGCACAAGATACAAAGTTGGCCCCTGTGAATTCAACAATCAAGCGTCAGTAGATGGCCAGTAGCGAGAAAGCCGAGCTAATTGCGGAAGCGTGTAATGGGGATCACACACGATAACGCCGTGGGAACTACTTTCGGCGAACTACTGCGCCTTCAAAAGCTTCTGATATACATTCTGTAGGAATCTAGACTTTATTTTGATGTATGATAGAAATGAAATCGTAAAAAATCCATTTTGAAGTCACAAAAACAAATTTTGGGTTTCCATACAAAGTAAATATTTCGAACACAGCATTTTCTAGTGAATGAGTGAATAAGTAAGTACATATCCTTTATTGCACTTCATAATGACATAACAAAAACTTAATTAAAATATAATACAGATTTCTTCTTTCTTGTGTTATAAATTACCTACTTATATATCTTAACTATTGTGTTTATTGAGTGAGAGCCCTTTTGTATGGCCAGTGTTGTCAGTGTTAATTATTTCTAGTTTAGTAGCAGTGTGGAAAAGGGCCTCGATTAGACGGGCAACACAGTCAGTCATTATGGCATCCGGAGCGGTGTACCGCTCTGAGTATTTCGAATTGTTTTATTAATCTTTAGCATATTAAAATTAAGAGCTTTAGTGTGAAACTGTGAAATATAAGTATAAATCTGTTTTATAAACTATCTAGAAGTTTCAATTAAACTGAAGTCACCTCTGGATTAAGACATAGCGTTTCAATTCAGCAGTGGGATTTCCCCAGATATTGATTATCTGTGACATCTCGCCCACGGAGAAAGTGTAAGTAAAACTCAAATAAAATTTAGAATTTCATTCGAACTTCGTACATGGTTTTATGGGTACAAATTATGTTTAAATGTGTTATATGGTTATGGTACCCAACCCACTTGAAATACCTGCTCGCGACCGAAGCAAGGCAGGTCTGTTTTTTTTTGTTCGAGGAACGACATTACCAGCTCCTCGATAACATTTTGCTCACCATAAGTACTTCGAATGTAAAACTAAATGATCTGATCATTTAACATTTAGAACGGAATGTTTTTTTTGTTACCTTGTGATTTCAAGAGATCAGTTTGTTCTCTTACTCTGTCCCTCCTGAATATATGACGTTGTTATTGTTTCTTGCCAATAAATAGGAATACCTACTTACCTACCTCTTTACCCGACTACAAAAGAAGGAGGGTTATATTTTTGAGGTCAAGAACTACGCAATTTTCTAAAGTACTTTTTTTTTTCTTTGTCTTTTGAGGCAAACCTACTATGGATGGACGAGATAAGCGATAAAGCTATAAGTTCCATGAGAGCGGATGCGTTGTGGAGCGTATGCGGAGTATGGAGACCTGGCAGTGGCAGCCCCTTGTCAGCGGGTGGTCAGGCAGCCACGCATGTCAGAGTATGCGGCCAGGACAGACGCGCCGGCGCGGGGATTTCCGCAGTATGCGGAGCGCGGGCTTCGGGTGGCTGAGTCGACGACGTTGACGTCACCGACTCATCGCGACGCTGCTGAGGGCGCTAAAAAGGCGCTCGGGATTTCTTAAAACAACGTGCAGCCGCGCGGGGTCAGCGCGCAGTAGCTGCTGTCGTCTATGGTATGGCATTGGCGGTTAAAAATTTCGTAAGTTATTTTTATTAATGATATTAGGTTTATTAACGATTATGTCTCGGATCAGTGTAATATGCCTTATTTATTACTGATAAGGTCATGAAGATAAAATATTAAAGACTGATTCGGTTGCGGATCAGTAAAATAAGATAAAATGATGATATGTTTTGGACTGATCAGGTCACGGATCGGTCAAAGATATTAATATGTCTATAACTGATCAGGTCACGGATCAGTAAAAGGTTATGTGATTATTACTGGTCAGGTCACGGATCAGTAATGAATGTTATATTTAGGACTGATCAGGTCACGGATCAGTGAAAGATGTTGTAATTATTACTGATAAGGTCACGTATCAGTGATAAATGTATGTTTAGGACTGATCAGGTTACGGATCAGTAAAATATATCGATATGTTTATTACTGATCAGGTCACGGATCAGTGATAAATGTCATATTTAGGACTGATCAGGCCACGGATCAGTGAAAGGTTATGTTTTATTACTAGTCAGGTCACGTATTAGCGATAAATGTATATATCAGACTGATCAGGTCACGGATCAGTAAAAGATGTTGATATGTTTGTTGCTGATCAGGTATCGGATCAGTAATGGATGTTATATTTAGGACTGATCAGGTCACGGATCAGTGAGAGATGTTGTGTTTATTACTGATAGGTCACGTATCAGTCCAGTCAGATCCGCTTATGCCCTAGTTAAACTTTCACAAGTAGTGGATATCACTGCTGTCCTAACGGCGTACCATGCCCTTGTTTGTTCAATTTTGAGATATGGAATAATATTTTGGGGTAACTGCACAGAAAAAGAAACCATTTTCAGGAATCAAAAAAAGATGTATTCGAGCAATATTTGGTCTTAAACCCATTGATAGCTGTAAACCTTTTTTTTTTGTAAAGTTTAATATATTGACACTTCCATCAGTATACATACTGGAAACAGCAGTATTTGTTAAACAAAATCCTGGTTTGTTTAAAAATATAGAGCCTACAGCATATCATAGTCATCTTCGCTCACGAGATCTAACGAAAATTTGTCAACAATGGAGCAATACAGCACTATATTGTCAAAAAGTGTTTTTTGCATGGCGCCAAAAATATATAACAAAATTCCAGTAGACATAAGAACTTGCAATGTTAATCCATTTAGGAGAAGATTGAAGGAACTATTGATTACAAAATGCTATTACACAGTAAATGAATTTTAAAATGATAAATTGATGTAATCCTAATGTAATTAATGTGATTTAATGTGATTTTTAGCAACTTTTTTTGTATGCTGCAAGGCAAACATGAAGAACTTCTATTGTAACACTAACATCTGTATTTTTTTTGTATGCTGCAAGCCAAACATGAAGAACTTCTATTGTAACACTAACATCTGTATTTTTTTTGTATGCTGCAAGGCAAACATGAAGAACTTCTATTGTAACACTAACATCTGTATTTTAATTTACTCATGTTTTTGACACATAAATTATCTTTATCTTTATCAGTGATAAATTTATGTTTGAGACTGATCAGGTCACGGATCAGTAAAATATGTGGATATGTTTGTTGCTGATTAGGTCACGGATCAGTGAAAGACGTTGTGTTTATTACTGATCAGGTCACATATTAGTGGTGTATGTATGATATGTATAAGACTGATCAGGTCACGGATCAATGGAAAACGATGATATTATATTTATTACTGATCAGGTCACGGATCAGATATAAATATAATATAAGACTTATCTTATAACGGATTAGTGAAAGATTATAAATGTATGTATGATTAAGACTAGTCAAGTTATGGATCAGTGAAGAATCATAACATGTTATAGACTGAACAGGTTAAGAATCGGTAAAGGTTGATAATACGAGTATATTCGAGAAAGATGAAAGTAAGTATTGATAATTGTAAAATAATGTCAGCAGATTTCATTTAAAGCGATCTTGCTACAACAACATGTGGTCATTGCGAACAAGTAAAAATAAATTTGCTAAAATTCAAAGATGATCTACAGTTATCTTTAAGCTGCACAGTGCACACGTTATACACTCTATAGTTAAAACCTGTATAGTCAAGCAGTAAATTAAGGGATAGTCACAAAAGAAACTAACTGCTGTCATGAGTTTCATAGAATTTTGATTACCGTGCCAACGGTTATATTTATCTATTACGTGAGATAATATGACAAATATACGTTCGCTGAAAAAAAAAACCATGGTCATTTCTGAGACAACAAAAATCACACTTTTAAATAAATATTGGCACAGATTTAAATTTAGAATCAATCCAACTTACAATAAGATAATATATTTATATTCGTGTGAAGCGAAGTCTGGCAAAAGCGCCGTGATCAAGCTTGTGATCAAGTGATTTCTACGTCGTCGTAAATACCGAATTCCATATTATGTTTACATACGACTCATCATGTTTTAGTGCTTTGTTTTTTTTTAAGACTAATTAACGTCATGTATGTATGTATTAGAATTAGACGATTTCGGTTACAATCCGTTTTTGAAAATAACGCCTAGTTACCACATTATACTCAAGCCAGGTCAGAGTTTTTGCGTTAAAATAGAAATTGTATAGTATCGTAAAACGCATGTAATCGGAGTGTTCATTAAATCACACGAAAAGTTGTATGCTGCAATAGTAATCAATATTTTAGAAATGACATTTATTAACCATAGTCAGCATCACATTTAATATTCAGGCGTTCTTTGTTCAGGGTCTAGGTAGGGCACTCAGTTCAGAATTTTGTACATCTCATCCGAAAAAAAGTTCTTTTAAAAAAGGAGTATTTCAGGTTTTTGAACTGAAAACTTCTTTAGGCGTGATGGGCATTTATGAGATAAAAAAAAAACATTGAACTCGCGACACCGTACCGGGAACACTCGCAGGGTCAAAACTTATAAAACTTTAAAAAGTTTCACTTCTGTCGGCACTTCCAGAGTGGTTAGGTTTTTGCATGCATTATGATTTGCAATTAATTATTACATGTATTAAATTCGTGTTATTTGATAGAATTATTAAATCTTTTGGTAAGAAGTATCCAATTCAGTTATTCACGGTTGTTTCTCTGACTCAACCCGCTAAATATAAAAATAATAATAATAAAAAAACTTTTTACAAACAAATTTAAAATTGTATTTATGTCACATCATTCATTACTGATTGCTAGTAATCAGTCTGCTTTGACATGTGATGACGACGACCATCATAAAAAAAGACTTGCGACACCCACGGGAAGAGATGGGATGGCCTTACAATCGGGAGTCATGCGGCCTATATTATATTTGATTACTTCAAGTCATTTCTAGAAATGTAATGTAAACTTATTTTTCTTACAAGATTTGATAAAAGCGGTTCTATCATGTTATTAGCTTGTTGCGCTTCTCACTAATTGGTGTATCTTTTAACATTGAATAACGACTAGTTACCGGAGATCGGGGGGTGCTCCTAACGGTACTAAGATACAAAGAAATATTAGAATATTCGTGGAAAAACAGAGGTGCAGTACAGCAATAACAAACAGTGATACAATACATAGTAAAACTATAAACATTTAGCTGGGTAGAAACTAATAAACGTCGGCGTGTCTTTTGCACAAATTACGTTCCCATAGCGGCGTCTGGTAACATTCTATTGTCCTTGTGTAGACCGTAATAACAGTTAGACCCGAAAACAATTAGAAATCCCTTAAAATGTGCAAGACCGCCGAAATGTAACCAGAATGTACCTCAACAAACTGTAGTTACATAAAGTCATATAAAAATATAAAATGTCCGTGTTTACGGCTTCAAAATCCAATAACTGTTATTAGTTGTGTGTCGACAAAAAAATAAAACTTTTTAGGGTTCCGTGGGACCAGGAAATGTGGTCGCCACAAGCTTATTACTTACTTTAAAAGTTGCCGAAGGTATTGTATCTATAGCGCGAACAGAATACAAGATTTGGAATAATTGCAAGTTCTTGAAGCCTGTATATTAATCCAGGTCCTAAATTCCTAATTCGTCTACTTACCAATCCATCCAGCCGTTTAGGGGTGAATAGGTAACAAACACACATACTAACTTTCGAATAAGTATATACTATTATTATAGTGTGATATCCTGTTTCAGTTGGTAGATAAAATTACTTATTTCATTTCTGAGCAATCTTATAGCAATAACAGACAATAACTCTTTACAGCAGCTTTGTTTATACTTTTAAAACAATTCAGAAATAACAGTGTCTCTGTAAAGCATCTGTACTATCCTAAACTTTATGATCATTTTTTAAAATGTTTGTGTCATACTTGTTGACAAACATACATTTTTGTATTTTAATATTTGTAAAAAAAAGAAGGTAACAATAAAACCAATTTGATTTTTGTTCCAAAGCTCTAAATAAGTTAACGGAGTATCTAATAAAGCTAACTGAAAATAAAGCTGACTGAATATTTATAGTACCAAACCTAACCTAAAGCTTGTTAAATTATTTTCCTCTGTAACATAATTAATTATTTTATACATGTTGTTTTTTGTGACATTTTCTTAGTTTTGGCATTTGCATAGCTTTTCACTAGTGTAACACTGTTAACTACGTTGACATGCAATTAGTTATAAAGATAGATTAGTAAGTACGCAAACTTTAAAGTGACTTTAAGAAATTGTTTTGTGATCATATAAGTTAATTAAAATCATTTGTATTTATTTACATGTACATGTAATATTGTCATACCTAACTATACAACTGTGCCTATTTTAACTATGCCTTGAAATCTAGGATGAATATTGTTGTAATCTCTAAACTTTGCAATCTGAATTGATGTATTGATGTTACACATTTTGTTACACTGAACTAACGAAGGGACTCGTTAGAAGTCGGATGGCCGAGCTGTTATAAATTACCTACTTATATATCTTAACTATTGTGTTTATTGAGTGAGAGCCCTTTTGTATGGCCAGTGTTGTCAGTGTTAATTATTTCTAGTTTAGTAGCAGTGTGGAAAAGGGCCTCGATTAGACGGGCAACACAGTCAGTCATTATGGCATCCGGAGCGGTGTACCGCTCTGAGTATTTCGAATTGTTTTATTAATCTTTAGCATATTAAAATTAAGAGCTGTAGTGTGAAACTGTGAAATATAAGTATAAATCTGTTTTATAAACTATCTAGAAGTTTCAATTAAACTGAAGTCACCTCTGGATTAAGACATAGCGTTTCACTTGTAGGTAAAGTTTAACCGCCTCCATGGCTTAATGATCACGTCCATTAGCTTCACATCAGGAGGTCGCGGGTTCGATTTCCGACGAAATCTAAACTTTGTATGTCTTATTTTGGTTGGTGAAAGGGCGTTTTCTAAGCCCGCCTGGCTAGCTACCACCATATTATATAAGTGTTGCCGCCAAGCATCAATGTTAACAGCATTGATATTTATTTATTTATTTATTTATTTATTTCACAATTTATTGCACACAGAAATAGGGACAAACAAACATGATAAATTCCGGCTTGAGGGAATAACATAGCCAGTTCGCCATTGCGTTGGGGAATCTTGGTAAGCCCGCTTCCATCTTCGGCATCATCGTCACTTACCATCAGATGAAATGAGGTCAAGGGCTGTTAAAAAAAGTAAAAGATATGGTGATCATTTTGAAACTGATTCTATTTTTTGATAGTAATTATATACCTACTACAGAAACTGACACATCCTGTATGCTGCAGTAGAAAGCGGGAAGTTATTGTTAATATTACCTACCACGACCGAAACAAACTAGGTACCTACCTACTGTTGAACAATGCACAGTTTATCAACTCTTACTTCAACTAATAGTACTCGCTGAGTATCAAAAAACCGGCTAAGTGCGAGTCGGACTCTCGCAACGATAGTTCCGAACCACCAACGAAATAGACTAGGTGCCTACTATCGAACAATGCACAGTTTACCAACTGTTATTTTAACTTAGTAGAAAAAGCTTAGTAGCGATGGAGTGGAACTCCTTGCCTGCGTCTGTGTTTCCCTACTCCTACAATTTGGGGATCTTCAAGGCGAGAGTGAATAGGCATTATTTGAGTTTGCGTGTACCATCCTCGACTACATCGTCACAAACCATCTGGTGAGATATAGTCAAACGCACTCAAATTTTTAATAAGAAAAAAAAGCTAAGTGCGAGTCCGACTTTCGTAACGCAAGTTCCGCACAACCACACTTTTTAGTACGGAACCCTTAAACATCAACGAGTACAACCATAACATTCATTTTAAGGCGAGGTATTAATTGGAACAGTTGTCTCTGTATTTTTCATTACATATAAAGAGTAAAGAAAATAACCACGCTTTTAAATTCTTCAATGGTTTTTCGTTTAACCAAAAACTACAATGAAAGTATAAAAAATAATAACATTACTCACTTTGATTTTTGTTGTATTATCATATCAAATATTGTTGTATATTTTTTAAATTTATACTTCAAAATAATAGTCCTAACTACAGTTGAAAGTAACGGAGTAGACCTATTTTTGGGTGTTTTTTTCTATCGGGCCAAAACTGCTGAGTCGTGTTTCTAATTAGCTTTTGACTTTAAGGAACATCATCAACAATAAAGGTTTTCATTTTAACCTTGGGTTTTCTATCATCATCATTATATGAGCTCACATAGGTCCCCACCAAGGGGCTCGAGCCTGCCCTGAATTATGGCGATCGGGCCCTAGTCAACGACGAGGGCCCAGTGCGGGTTGGTCGACTTCACATACAACCTGCGAGTTTCTTCGCAGGCGCGTGCAGGTTTCCTCACGTTGTTTTCCTTCACCGTAAGAGCGTCGAATAAACGTACATATGAAATCTAAATTCGAAATCACATTGGTACGTGGCAGGATACGAACCACAACCTCCCGGACAGGAGGCGGCGGCCCTAGCCGTTACGCCACCGACGCTCAGATAGGGTTTTCTATAGTTTAGGAGTAATTGACGTCAAAAATACCGAAAATCTGTAATATCACCGCCTTAATATATATTACAAGACCGACAGTAAAAATGTTTGTATAATCTATAAACTTTTACAGACCAACTGATGGTTGACTCTTAAACTAAGAAATCATACTTGGCCTTATTAATTTTCCCTAAAAATTGATTCTTGTGTTAGTGTCCTACTAATTCCAATACTTTCAGATTTCCTGACATAGCGGTTTAGCTGTTAGAAAGCGGGTGGGGTCATTAACAAAAATCACCACTTTAAAACTTGATATTTAGTAAAAGCACCATTACAGAAAAACGATATTAGCAAACCCTCAGAAACTTTTGAAAGCTAGTTTCAATGATAGATACCCCACAGGATAGGGTAAGGGGAAGTAGACTATTTTCTTGTTACAGATTTTATCCACTAACTTTATAGTGGTCACAGATTTGTATAACCATACCAAATTTCAGCTTTGTAGCTACAATAGCCTTTGAGAAACATACTATAATAAGTGAAATACCGACGGGGAATAGCCGACGGACATACACACAACGGACATGCATGACTAAACTTTAAGGGTTCCTAGTTTGACTACGGAACCCCAACTAACCGACTTCCATCGCAACAACTTAGTACATTTTTGCTTTATTTTTTTTGTTGTTTTTGTTAGTTTTCTAATTAAAGTACTAAACCAATTTTGATAGAATTTATATGTGACCACACGGAAAGCACTAGCTTTTAAATAAAAAAAGAATCATAAAAGTCGGTTAACCCAGTCAAAAGTTCTGAGGTAACACACATAAAAAAAAACATACAGTTGAATTGAGAACCTCCTCCTTTTTGGAAGTCGGTTGAAAAGGAAAAATTTACTGTTTTTTAGCCTATCGTAAAAAACGGTAGGTAATACTTTTTTTAATTCACAGTTGGTAATCCCTTGGCATCACCTCAACTGATGGTAAGTGACGATGATGCCGAAGATGGAAGCGGGCTTACCAAGATACCTCAACGCAATGGAGAACTGGCTTCTTATCTTCAAGCCGGAACACATCAATGTTGTTAACACTGATGTTTGGCTGTAGGACTTAGATAAGATGGTGGTAGCTAGCCAGGCGAGTTTAGAACATGCCACACACCAAACAAACACAAACCAAACCGAGTCTTACAAGTTGACCCCACCGGGAATCGAAATCGCGACCTCCTGTTATGAAGCGAATGGACTAACCATTACGCCACGGAGGCGGTTAAAACAAGCGTCAAATTTGGTGTGATATATAGTGTAAATTTTTAATGTCGGTCTCGTTGATGGAATGTCATTGTTGCACTTGTTGATGTTTTTAGAATTTCGTACCAAAAGGTGTGGTGATCTGCTCCTTGTGGCGATCTCTCGCTCTTGGCCAGTTTTATCAACATTACACAGGATGGGTGCACTAGGAAATATAGGTTGTATAAAATTGCTTTGAAAATTACCAGTTCGAGACAAAGCAGAGCGAAGTTAAAGCAGAAGTTTCCGATTAACTGCACGAAACAAACGATAAAAGTTGTAATCAAGTTTGTAAAACGCTCGCTGCGGATGATGAGTTTTGTTCATTCAATTTTGTAAATAGGTATCAAACTTGAAGCATAAGTAGACAAGAACTACATAAATATTTACTATGTTATCTTTCGAGCACTGTAATGGTGCTTTATTTTAGAACATGCATCAGCGATTCGCGTGGTTGGTTTCTTAACTTTTATTATGTGTACATGTATGAAATTGCCGAAATTATGAATAAAACCCGCCAAGTGCGAGTCAGATCCACGCAAAAAGGGTTCCGTACCATCATACTTGATGGCGCTATAGTTTCTTTAAGTTTAAAAAAATAAGTTTTTTGTATGAAAATCCCCCTTATTTTTTCACTTTTTTTAATTTTTAGTATTTGTTGTTATAGCGGCAACAGAAATACATCATCTGAGACAATTTCAACTGTCTAGCTATCATAGTATATCACTAGTTTCTTAACGTTTTAATTTTTCACTTTCTCTCATTTTTTGTATTTGTTGTTATAGCGGCAACATACATTAGCGCCACGTTTATTGTATGGGAGCCCCCCTTTAATATTTGTCTTATTTCAATTTAATTATTTATTTTTAAAGTGAATATAGAATAACTTAATATTTTGTGAATTTTTCAAGCGTCTATGTGTTGCCGTTATCAATATCGAGCAAAAACGAGCAAGAAAATCACGTTTGTTTAATGGGAGCCCCCTTAAATATTTATTTTATTCTGTTTTTTAGTATTTGTTGTTATAGCGGCAACAGAAATCTGTGAAAATTTCAACTGTCTAGCTACTAGCTCACGGTTCATGATATACAGCCTGGTGACAGACGGACAGACAGACAGACGGACAGTCTTATTAATAGGGTCCGGTTTTTACCCTTTGGGTACGGAACCCTAAAAATAATATTAAAAAAAATAATTATTAAAACAAAGTTTATTCTCAATACAGCATTAGACAATTTTCACAGATGAGAGGCAGGTCTCCCATTCTTACAGGAGACATTTGTCCAGCAGTGGACATCCTTCAGCTGACATGGTGAATAATAATTGAAGAAATTTTCACTTTTGAAGGCAATAGAACATCTTTTTTAATTTTTATAGCTATATATTTTTCACAGCAGTTTGTTCGTTATTATGTCATATATTATGGGAATACCTCGCATAAGATGTCGTGATTTTTAGAAAAATTAACTAGTTAAGGTGTTTTCTCATCTAACCATTGAAAAAACGCCTTTGTTTCATTCAATGGTACGTACGACGGGGATTAGAACATAAACGAAATCACACTGTCACCATTAAAAGACCGTAGTGTCACAATTAGGTAAGTAATAAAAAGACGACCTTTTTTTAACAAAAATTTGGATTGAACTTAAAAAACTGAATCAGCAGTTTCATATTTAAACCCCTATTATTTTAATGAATTAAGAAGGTCATAATAGTTAGTTGTATTATAGAAGATTTAGATACTTGAAAAATATGTTACCCTATGTTAAGCTAAATAATGTAAATAGGTATGTACAGTCGATTTCATTAATATATTGGCAGGGCCAATGGTTCGAAACACTGTAAGCGTCGCAATGAATATAAAGTTTTATACAAATATAATGTAGATATCAATTTAATAAAATGTACATAAACGGTTCCTTATTTGTTTGTATAGAACTTTATATTCATTTCGACGCTTACAACGTTTTAAACTATTGGCCCTGCCAATATATTAATAAACCTGACTGTATATAAATAAACCATATAAAATGTTTTTATAAAAATAATAATAAATAAAATACCTACTACCGAAATAAAGTGTAAAGGTAACGCAATAGAAATTCAACTTTAAAATACAGTTACATTGAAACAAATTGATAACATTCAAACTATTAACCTGTTAAAAATTAAAAACCAACCAAGTGCAAGTTGGGCTCTTACAAAAAAAAATCATTTTTTTGGGTGGCTCTTTTCATTTTTATGGTTTCATACCCAATTACTAAGCCTGCGCTGTCCGTGCGTCAGTCTGTCTGTCAGCGAGATATATTTAGTTAATCGTAATCGATAGACTTATAATAAAAATAAATTAAATTAAAAAATAAGGGGACCCCATACAAGAAACCTGTTCTTTTTTGTACGATGATACTGAACCCTTCGTTTGGCATTTTGCCTCGCAGTTGGCTGGTTGTTAATTTAATTTAATAGGTCAGGGTAAAAGTTTCATAGTATTTTGTAAGTACCTATTTTATAATCCCTTTGCTTGTATTATCTGTACCTGGCTGGTTATAATATAATTAAAAAGTTGAACATTCGAAATTTTAATAAAAAATATAACAAAAACCCGCCATTTTTTATTGTTTTATCATTCTACGAAATATAGTTGAAAGTAACTAATTCATTCGCTACATTTTTTAATTTTATTTAAAAAACCGGCAAAGTGCGAGTCGGACTCGCGCACGAAGGGTTCCGTATATATATATATATATATCGAGCTATATCTATATATTAATATCGAGCTAAAACGACCAAAAAAATCACGTTTGTTGTATTGAAGCCCCCTTAAATATTTATTTTATTCTATTTTGTTAGTATTTTTTGTTATAGGGGCAACAGAAATACATCATCTGTGAATTTTTCAACAGTCTAGCTATCACGGTTCATGAAATACAGCCTGGTGACAGACGGCCGGACAGATGGACAGCGAAGTCTCAGTAATAGGGTCCCGTTTTTACCCTTTGGGTACGAAACCCTAAAAACGTAATATGTAACACAGGCCGCGAATAAATTTGTGCTTTTTGTGACCTAATGCAGTTTCATTGAGTAGCATAAACTTGGTTCAAACGTTTCCAGTCAGCGGAAACAGAAATACACACTGTGTGAAAATTTCAGCTGTCCTATTACGGTTCACGAAATACAGCCTACTGACAGATAGACGGCCAGCGGAGATTTAGTAATAGGGTCCCGTTGGCACTCTTTGGCCACGGAACCTTAAAAAGTATCAAATACACAACTTATTTTCTTTCGAGATAGGAAATATCGTATTAAAGCGACACTTACACCAATACTTGCGCGAGCGCAGATTGGTGACATCCGCAAGAGGCGTCGCCCCTTCCATTATCCAATTTGACGAGTTTACCGTAGCTTCTCAACCCACTTGGCTGCAGCTCGATAGAGCAACGATCTGAAGATTGATACATCAAATTTTGACTGACTCGGTGGCTCAGTGGTTTGTGCTCATGACTACTGATCCAAGGGGTTGTGGATTCGACCCCCACCCAGGGCAAACATTTGTGTGATGAGCAGATTTGTTTGCCCTGTGTCTGGGTGTTTAATATCTATATATGTATGTATTTAAACGTATATAAGTATGTATATCAGTCTCTGGTTCCCATAACACAGGGAATCCTACTTTGGGCCAGATGACCATGTGTGATTTGTCCCAAAATATTTTTTTTAAATGAACAATTTGTCTGCAAAAGCCATCTTTGGCAAAAGCAAAAAACTTAGAGTGAAGTTGTTTACGGGGTGTAGAAACGAAACTTAAACCATGTTTTTACCATGTTTATGTATGTATGTATTTTTATATCGTAAATAATAGTCCTTTATTAATTTGTTACTAGGCACTGTTATTTTAATAAAATAAATTTAGTAATAATAATTGTAATGTAGCTAGTTTTGTCTTTATTTTGTGTTTGCATGCTATCATTTTTATGGCTGAGTTTGGCGATTCAACAAAATTTTTGTAACACCTAATATTATGTACCCAACTCAAGGGCAAATAAACGAATTCCATTCTATTCTAAAAAAATAGCTTTACAATAGCCATACGCGCACTCTCCCCTGCTCAGGCTCAAACTGCTTACTTCCAATAAAAAAAAGTAAAAAACACGCCTTTAAAGCACATCAAACTAAAAAGTGAAAAATAGTTAACGAAAGAAAAATACTAGTATTATTGTGAAAAAAGCGTGGGTTGCTCGATATACGAAAAATATGTCACAAAGCGCCCCACAATATACACAATATACACCCATAAAATCGGATAGATTTAATACGAGGAAAAATAAATGACTTAGCATTGAATTCTCTAAATTCTTTTAAATGGTTTTTTATTATATATTTAACTAGCTGTTTCCCGCGGTTTCACCCGCGTGGACAACGTTTCTATGACTTTTCGAGGGTGCGCAGTGCGCGAGCCGCAAGCGGCTCGCGAGCGTGGTAAAAAGTAGCCTATGTCTGAATCCAGGTCCTAATCTGTCTACCTACCAAATTTCAGCCAAATCCGTTCAGTAGTTTTTGCGGGAAAGCGTAACAGACAGACAGAGTTACTTTCACATTTATAATATTAGTAGGGATTACTAGTTTTAATAGAATAATTTTCACATTTTTCAAAAATCGAATAGGCCGTATTTACGCGTACGAGCCTGTTGCCTAGTTTTGTTGTAAAAAAAACTCAAGCTGCAAAAACGCGTCATTTTCTGAAAATTTTCATTTTATATTTACCTATGTATGTATGTACGAGTATGTTGAAATAGACATATTAAATTATTTGATTTATTTTTCACTATTATCCACAACTGTTCTGAAAAAAGCCCCTGACATTAAAAACCCTCGCCTTCGGCTCAGGCTTGTTAATGACAGCTAGTTTACAATAACCTACTTTCCAGCCTTGTACCACAATATACTATTTTAATCTAACATAATTATGTGTCTACTACGCGACACACTGTAAAGAGATCCGATTGTACGTAGGTAAGTCAGTCAGTTAGGTGATTTCAATGTCAGAAGCATTTAAGGTAAGTATTTAAAAAGAACTACACTCATCCTATCCACCCAACCTAATCAAGCATAGCTTATTCTTTCCTCTCTAATACCAGGCAATGTTACACTTATTATCTTCATCGTATCTTAAAAGCAATGTAATCGACTAATCGCATTAAATCGAGTTTTCGTACCAAGGCCGTGGGTCTGTTAAATCGATTACTGGTTCTTCACGTCTCGGCTTCTCAAAGGATCTCCGGCTAAGTTTGACATTAGTCCGACAGTTGCTGTGACTTGATGTTAGTGGATTAAATTGGGTGTAGGTAATTAAGTCATTTAAATTGATAAAATTAACATGGATCTTTATATTATACACTAGCTGTTGCCGCGACTTCGTTCGCGTGGATACCTGAACATGGAAAATTACTTTATTAGGTAGTTTAAGTGAGAACTTATTGTATATAATAATCTTAATATATATAAATCTCGTGTCACAATGTTTGTCCTCAATGGACTCCTAAACCACTTAACCGATTATAATAAAATTCGCACACCATGTGCAGTTCGATCCAACTTGAGAGATAGGATAGGGTAGGGTAGGGTACTGTAGGGTAGGGTAGTGTAGTGTAGGGTAGGGTAGGGTAGGGTAGTGTAGTGTAGGGTAGGGTAGTGTAGTGTAGTGTAGGGTAGGGTAGTGTAGTGTAGTGTATGTAGGGTAGGGTAGGGTAGTGTAATGTAGGGTAGGGTAGTGTAGGGTAGGGTAGTGTAGTGTAGTGTAGGGTAGTGTAGGGTAGGGCAGGGCAGTGTAATGTAATGTAAGGCGGTACGAAGTTCGCCGGGACAGCTAGTATATTATAAAACACTTAAAATACTATATTATTTATTATAATAAAACTGTAACGGGGCCGTGTCTATACATCAAATATTTTTGGAAAATAATAATACTGTGGTGGACATTACTAACGATATATAGGCCAAAATAACAACTTTTGGAATTATTGTCTGTCTGAATATTTGCGCATCACGCAAAAACTACCAGGCCGATTTTAATGAAATTTCTTATAGCCCGGGTTAACATATAGGATACTTTTTATCCCGGAAAATTCAAGAGTTCCTGTGGCAATATTCCAAACCTCCACGCGGACGAAGTCTCGGGCACAGCTAGTATATTATAAAATTGGTTTCTCGGAAATGGCTCTAACGGTTTGAATGATTTTTTGTGTTACTTTCAGTGAGCAATTATTGGTATGGTGATAAGGTTCAGATTAGCTTATGGGGTGTTTTGCAAAGAAAATGCGTATGTGCTTTGCGACGGTTTATTGCTAACTGGTTGAGAAATAAAAAAGGTGACTATTTAAAACAGACAAAGCCTCATGTGAATGTGTTTGTGGGTCGGTTATAAGGAAGTATGTACTTATGAGAATTACTGGTAGTTACTAAGCGCAACATACCGCCCACCAAAAACAGAGTTTTTATATAAAAAAGAATTTCATCTTAGAGCATGCACTCCTTACAATTTACAGAACCTATACTAGTAACAGTGTATCACTTTAACTAGAAATTATTTAAAATTTTAGTAAGTGTACAAACAAATCTTAAGTACCTATTTACCTTCTGGTATTCTACTGAATTCAGGCAAAATCAATTGAAATGTAACTTCTACATGCAGCAAAATTAAAAATGTTAACATAAAACTAAAGAATTTTACATTCTTGATGTCATTGCTTACTGAATGAATTTTCATAAAATTAAATGATCCATTGATTTGAATGGAATATTGTACAACATAACTTAGGCTTGACATCAAAACTATAATTTAGTGATTAAATTTAGGTACTTGTTCATTTTTAACTATTTCGTATTCATTAAGTAGATCACTCACCGAATTGTGATTAAATTTACCATATTATTGGAAGAAATTTACACTACACTACAAAATCTCAATCATTCGTCATTTAATGGGAGTTCACATAGTTTAGGCACTGATCTTTGCATTATTTTACCACGGCACTTTACACTGTAGACTCGACACACGGCATCGCGACCCGGGTGTTTGTCTACGATGCGTCCAAAGGCCCATTTACCGGGAGGTAGATTTTCTTCTTTCATCAGAACTATATCACCGATATTGAACTCTCTTTGTTGTTTTAACCATTTGGGTCTCTGTTGGAGTCTGGATAAATACTCAGTCTGCCATCGATACCAAAAATCTTGCACCAGTTTCTGAGTGTGTTGCCAGTGTGATAGACGGTTTAACGGAATATGTTGTAGGTTCGGTTCTGGTATATTAATGGGGGCTTCTCCAATGAGGAAGTGTCCAGGTGTCAATATGTCGATGTTGTCTGGATCAGACGTATCTACAGGAACTAGAGGGCGAGAATTAAGGCAAGCTTCGATTCCACACAAAGTAGTTGACATCGCTTCGAAAGAAATAGTGCCGTTCAGGATCCTGTTCAGATGGTATTTAATAGATTTCACTCCGGCTTCCCACAAACCTCCGAAGTTAGGGCTGTAAGGTGGATTAAAGTGCCATTGTGTACCATCTTCTGCAAGAACTTCTTCTAAATGTCCAGGGATGTCCAATTTAGCCTTGTACCATAGATCTTTGAGTTCCTTACTTGCGCCTTGAAAGTTTGTGCCTTTGTCACTCCATATATGACTACACTTGCCTCTTCTCGCGACGAAACGCTTGAATGCTGCCAGGAAAGAATCAGAGCTCATATCACCCACCAGTTCCAGATGGACTGCCTTAGTAGACATGCATATAAATATGCATATGTAAGCCTTGACACTTTTAGCGCCTCTGCTTCTTGACATGAGTATGTGTAGGGGGCCTGCAAAATCTACACCAGAGTGCAAAAACGGTCTCGACGGCGTTACACGAACTTCAGGCAGGTCACCCATGATCTGTGTTCTTGTGTTTGCTCTTTGCCTTGCACATATTAGACATTTATGTATGTAAGAGGTCACCAATGCTTTCACTCTGATTATCCAATAACGAGATCTGATATAGGTCAACATCAGCTGTACTCCACCGTGAAGAGTTCTTTTGTGAGAATCAGCGATAATCAGTTTAACCAAACTATTTTTATTGCCTAATATCATAGGATGTTTTCTGGTCTCAGCAATGGTAGAGTGTCTTAATCTGCCACCCACCTTAAGGATATTGTTCTCATCAAGGTAAGGATGTAAACGTTTTATTGTACTTTTTCTATCAACGTGTTTCTTCTCTTTCAGGTTTTTTATTTCATGTTCAAATTCTTCAGCTTGAATTACCTTCACACATTTTTCCAATGCTATGTTTAGTTCTTCTGTGCTGATACTTTTTTCTTGGTCGATATTTCCCCTTTTATGGTTCATGAATCTTCTACAGTAGACAATGGTTTTTAGAAGTTCTGTTAATGTATCAAAGTCTTCGAATATTGTACAAAGATTCCCTTCCTTTGGTTCATTTACCTTCATGTTTGTTTGTATATTTTCTTTTCTTCTTATTTCCAGGTCTGTGAAGATATTGTTTATTGTTTTTAATTCTATGTCTTTTCGTTTCAGCCACGTCGGTCCTCTCCACCATAGTCTATTTTCCTTCAGATCTTTCAGAAGCATACCTCTGCTTGCCAAATCAGCGGGATTGTCTTCAGATGCGACATGATACCACTTCCTTCCTACATTTTCGAGTATTGTGACTACTCGGTTTCTCACAAACGTTTGCCATTTTCCAGGATCACCTTGCAGCCATGCCAGTACTATTGTTGAGTCAGTCCAAGCTACCATTTGACTGGTAGGTATACGGATAGATTCGCTTATTTGTCGTAACAGTTTGGAAAGTAGTACTGCTCCACACAATTCCAATCTTGGCAAGGAGAGTGGTTTCACAGGAGCTACGCGTGTTTTAGCAGCAATTATACTCGTTTTGTATGTGCCGTCTTCATCTCTGCTTCTCAGGTAAGCTACAGCTCCATAAGCTTTTGTGGATGCATCACAGAAACCATGTATTGTTACTTCTTCCATATTAGCCTTAGTAGTGTTTTGCCATCTTCCTATTTGAACGTCCTTCAGATGTTCAAGGTTTTTTCTTATGTTTAACCATTCTTCCTTTGTTTCAGGGTTTACTTCTTCATCCCAATCCAGTTTCTGCAACCATAACTTCTGTATTATTATTTTAGCAGGTACCAGTGCAGGAGCCAACCAGCCTAACGGATCGAAGAGCCTTTGGATTTCAGCCAGTATGATTCTCTTCGTAGTTTGTTTGGAAGGTGATGGTAGGTTAAGACTGTACTGTAATATGTCTTCTCCCATGTTCCAGGTTAACCCCAGTGTTCTGACTACTCCATCTAGCTTCAGATCTATAGTGACATGTGAACTTCTATCTCCAGGTGGGAACTCTTTCAAGAATTCTGCATTATTAGAAGCCCATTTCTGTAATACAAATCCTCCACTTTTCAGGATCTTCGTTATTTGTTGAGCCACATCTACAGCTTCTTCGACAGTATCTTGGCCTGACATCAAATCATCCATGAAAAAATCTTTCTTTATTGTTTCCGCAGCTATAGGATAATCTTTCCCTTCATCGTTTGCTACTTGATGAAGAGTTCTAACGGCCAGGTATGGGGCAGCTGCTGTACCGAAGGTCACACGAAGAAGACGGTATTCTTTGATTGGATCATCTATATTCTTGCGCCAAAACAGTCTTTGATAGTCGGCGTCTGGTTTTGTTACAAGTACTTGCCTGTACATTTTGATTATATCGGCCACAAAACATACACGATGTAGGCGCCATCTCATGATTAAGGATCTTAAGTCTTCTTGCAGTTGAGGTCCTACTAATAGTTCATCATTTAGTGAGATGTTATTCGTGCCCTTTGACGATGCGTTGAAAACTGTTCTGACCTTGGTTGTGTCGCTTGACTCCTTTACAACAGCGTGGTGTGGAAGGTACACGGCAGACTTGTTTATTTCCTCTTCGGGTATTTCTTCCATGTGTTTCAAGTCCATGTATTCTTGCATTACCTTTTCATATTCGGTTTTTAAATATATGTTTTTTCTCAAACGTTTCTCTAGTTGTTGAAATCTTTTCATTGCTATTTCTCTTGTATTTCCTTGTGTGCATTTAGTATTTTCGTCCTTAAAGGGCAGTTTGACTACGTAGCGACCTTCTTCGTTTCTTGTAAAATTTTCTTTGTAAATATTTTCGCACCTTTCTTCATCCTTTGTCATTCTCTTGGTTGTGTCAGTATCTATTTCCCATAACGTTTGCAGCATGTCATCTAGGTCAACGTGATGGTGCATGACAATGATATCTTCCGAAGATGTGTTGTTATTGAGGTTTCCAAACAAAATCCAGCCAAAGCTTGTATTCTGTGCGCATGGTGAGCCTGGTTGTCCTTTGATAATGTCATTTTTCAGAATTTGTGCGTAAACTTCTACACCTAGTAGCATGTCTATTCTCCCTGGTTGGTAGAAGTGAGGATCGGCCAGGGGAATATTGTCCAAGTGCGGCCACTGGTGCATTGCATTTGATATGTGTTTTGTTGGAAGTTGTGTTGTCAATCGTGTCTTCATTACATATGCCTTAACCTTCAGCTTAAAATTCTCGTCATGTCTTGACAGGAGTTCAAGTTGTATCACCTGGTCTACGGAGGTTTGAGTCGATCCAACGCCAGTGATTGTTCCTCGTACAGGAGTGCGCTTGACTTTTAACAATTGTGCGGCTCTTTCGCTTATGAAATTGGCTTGTGATCCTTGGTCTACTAAAGCGCGTAATATTGTGGTTTTTCCATTATCATCCTTCACCGGTATCATTGCGGTAGCTAACAATGCGGTTTGATGCTTCGCAACAAAATGTGAAGTTATCGCAACGTCTGCTTCTTGGTCATCTGATAGTTTTTCTTCTAAGTCTTCCACTTGACTGTGGTGAGTTTGTGGATTGTCTGCTTGAATTGATACCCTTTCGTGAAGCAACGAATGGTGTCGTCGTTTGCATATTCTACAGGACATTTGAAGGCGACATCTTATAGCAGAATGTCCTGGGAGCAGACAATTGTAGCAAAGGTTTTTAGTCCTTGCAAACTCACTTCTTTCTGAAGGTTGAAGACTTCCAAATTCCTTGCAATGACTTAGAGTGTGTATTTCGTTACACATCATACAAGTTTTTGTCGTTGGTGGGGGTGATGATGATGTTGCATGGTACGATTTTTCCTTTATTGTTTTGGTCTCTCGCATTGTCGTTGTAGTTGATGACGTCAGTAGTTCCAAAGTTCGAAACTTGGATTCTAAAAAAGTTTTCATATCTTGCCAGCTTGGTAAAATGTCAGAATCTTGTTTATAGGCCGATTCCTCCCACTCCTTATGAGTCTCCGGGTCCAATTTTTGAACTATTAAAAATATTAGCATAGGGTCCCATGAATCGGTCGGTATATTCAAGTTCCTAAGGCTGTGCAAGCATTCATTTGTTGTATCAAGCAAGCTTTTAATTTGATTTACTGTAGGTGTACTGACCTTCCTTTGTCCAAATAATCTTTTCATTAAAGAAGAGACGATAAGTCGTTTATTTCCATACCGCTGCTTGAGTATACTCCATGCCTGATGGTAGTTTGTTTCCGTAACTTGAATATGTTTCAACAAAACTTCTGCTTCACCCCCGACACTAGACTTCAAATATTGTAATTTCTGAACCTGACTCAATGTTGTATTTCCGTGGACCAGCGAAGTGAACAAGTCGTGAAACGTTTGCCATTCGTCGTAATTACCGGAAAACTTGGGAAGCTCTATTCTTGGTAGCCGAACTTGTGCTTGAGTATCACATACTCCCATTGTATTCGTTTCCATCTTTAACGGTGTCAGTGTTGATAGCATGTCTTTCAGATTGCCGTACAACCGTAGGTACAACTCTTCTATGGCAAAGTATTCTTCATTTATGAAATAAGAAATGTCTCCCCTTTGTTCCTTATTAGTGCATTTTACGAGATCCTGATGCGTCGTCTTAAACGTGCGCCAATAGTCCCCAATTAACTGTAGTGATCCTTCTACGTAACCCTTTGTAAGTTGTCCTTTTGGAGATTTTTGCAAGGTTATTTGAAAATTCCGAAGGCGATTAGCAGTTTCTTCAAGTACACTTAGTAGCTGCTCTCTTTGAGTACTCATTTTCACCAAAAAGTCACCCAAAAGTCACAGTTAGTCCAAAACCGTAATTCAAAGTTTCATAAATATTCGATCACTATTCACTTAATATTATATTTTTCTATAACACGAGACACTCGACGCACTCAGGAATGTGGGTCATCTATTGTTCACTCCGATACCGGCCAGCTGGCCAAGTAGGTACAATCCGCGCGTTACTATCCGGCTCGTATTCGACCATATGGTATGGTGATAAGGTTCAGATTAGCTTATGGGGTGTTTTGCAAAGAAAATGCGTATGTGCTTTGCGACGGTTTATTGCTAACTGGTTGAGAAATAAAAAAGGTGACTATTTAAAACAGACAAAGCCTCATGTGAATGTGTTTGTGGGTCGGTTATAAGGAAGTATGTACTTATGAGAATTACTGGTAGTTACTAAGCGCAACAATTATTGTACATGTGTCGGCGGCAGATCTTACAGGCAGATTGAAAAGGCCTAGGCATTTAATAGTGCGTTTTGAAAAGTACTAAGTCGACAAACATGCCATCGAATCAGAAATGAGGAGATCCGCAGGAGCACCAAAGTATCTGACATAGTCCACTGAATCGCTAAACTGAAGTGGCAGTGGGCAGGGCACATAGCTCGTAGAGCAGATGGCCGATGGGGTAGTAAAGTTCTCGAGTGGCGACCGTGCACCGGGTAACGTAGCGTAAGCAGGCTTCCCATACGGTAGATCGATGACCTGGTGAGGATCACGGGAGGCCGCTGTATGCGGGCAGCGCAGGACCAGTCGTCGTGGTAATCCTTGGGGGAGTCGTTTGTCCAGCAGTGCACGTTTTTTGGCTGATATAAATAAATAATAAATAAATATTCTGGAACAAATCACACATGGTCATCTGGCCCCAAAGTAGGATTCCCTGTGTTATGGGAACCAGAGACTGATAGAAATACTTATACACGTTTAAATACATACATATATATATATATATATATATATATATATATATATATATATATATATATATATATATATATATATATATATATATATATATATATATTTAACACCCAGACACAGAGCAAACAAATCTGCTTATCATACAAATGTTTACACTGGGTGGGGATCGAACCCACAACTCTCGGAGCACTAACCACTGAGCCACCGAGTCAGTGACGTCAGATGATGATGATGATGACGAAACATGCTAAACGAATCTAACCTTAGTAGTTTGGGAGACCCATGATGAAATACCTGGGCCTTTTACGATCTGCATAGGAATAACTGGGAATTTGCGAAAAATGCGATCTGCCATATTCTAACGATCTGCCACCGTCATAAGTTTAAAATTGGTTTCTCGGACACTGCTTTAACGTTTTGGATGAAATTTTGTATTAAGGTAATTATATACAATTTTATTATAAGTATACAGGGTGTAACAAAATTCATGTAGGTTCCCTGAACTGGAGCTTCTACTCAACGTACTAAACAACTTTTGATCTATAACTTTAGTAAAATCGAAAAAAAAAGACGGGTTGCACTCCGGGAGTGCCGGCAGAAGTGAAAACTTGAATATAAACGTTGTGCATTTATATTACATTAAAAAGTTTATATCTCAGAAAAATCAACAAAAAATCAACTCCATCCGTCTTACGAATTTTCGATCAGGTCACGTGTCCTGACGCGAGTTTAACATTTTTTACCCATTACAAAACAAGTGCACAACGCCGCTAAAGAAGTTTTCACTACTCCATCCGTCTTACGAATTTTCGATCAGGTCACGTGTCCTGACGCGAGTTTAACATTTTTTACCCATTACAAAAAAAGTGCACAACGCCGCTAAAGAAGTTTTCACTTCAAAAAATTAACTCTTCATACAAATCGATTAGCTGATCGACCAATTTTGTGTAGTTTTCTAAGCAGGGTCCAAATATTTCTTGAGAATTGACTATGGGTTCCTTAGGCAAGGTCCAGTCAATCAACGGGACCTCTACTAATATAGTTACACCCTGTATAAATGGTAATAGCTCAGGGTAATTAATATACGTACTCGTAATAGGTAAGGAATACCTAAGTGTATTCTGATTATGAAGAGTTTCTTTACACATTATAAACTTTGGTTAAATAATAACCTACTCATATTTAGTGAAATATCAAGAACCCGACTGTATTAAAACACTCATTTTGGTATATACGAGTATTTACACTTATTACACAGAAACTGAATAAAACTACACGTTATAATTTGTCAGCGACCGGTTTCGAACACCATCAGATGAAGATTCTTCAGGCAGACTATTTATTTACACAATGTGTGGCAACAACATACGAAATAAATTTTAGGGTTACCAGTTAATTAAAATACGATCAGATTTGATAAAAATACCAATGTCAGAAAATAACGTAACAAATAAAAAAAAAATATAAAAAAATATTTGTAAATTGTCAAAAGCATGACATTAAATGTCAATTATTTAAAATAATTTAACAAAGGAGATGTCGATAGGCAGATTTGATCATTTAATAATTCTTCGTTGTTTTGTATATAATGTTCCACAAAGAACCTACAATTAAAAGTATCAACTGTATTAAAACACTACTCCTCTTTTTTAGGTAGCCGGGTAAAAATATATCCTATGTCACTGGCGGTATCAAGACGAATCAAAACATAACTAGCACTCCAAAATTGCAGTCTTTTTTTTTTTGTGCGTTTGAGTGCGTTTGACTAGTCTGAGCTAAAGATACAGACATACACCCGACATACATCCGAAAAACATTTCCCTCCCTTTCGGGCAGTCGGGAAGAGACAGTTTTTTTTTTGTTTTTTTTTATAACAAACTAGCTTTATTCCGCGGCTTCGCCCGCGTGGACATCGTTTTTATGACTGCCTTTGAGGATGAGTAATGCGCAAGCCGCAAGCGGCTCGGGAGCGTGAAAATGAGTTTTCTCCAGAGCCCTATCCCAGATCGGGCTATTGTGTTTAGCAGTCTATGACACTCCTCGACCATCTGTGCCAAAAATCACAAAAATCCCTTGTTCCGCTGCGATTTTAAAGAAATTAGCCAAAACAGAGTACTTTTTTTAGTTCCCTTAGTAACTGCACCGGACCATGCTATTTTCACGGGATAAAAATTAGCCTATGTCTTTCCCCGTGACTGAGGCTACCTGTATGCCAAATTTAATCAAGATTGGTCAAGGTGTTAAAGCGTGAAAAGGTAACAAACAAACAAACAAATAAACAAACAAACACATTTTCACATTTATAATATTAAGTAAGGATAATCTTGTTCTTATTCGGTTTTCTGTTTTATTCTATCTATAGTATAAATAATAAGATAAATAAAAGTCTGTTTATTAACATTTTCATGACATAATATCTCGATTAACAATGAAATGTCTCATTGTTATAGAAGACAATGCCTTAAACTATCTGGCAGACAGCAAGACTAAATGATATCGTCATTACAGCTCATATAAGTCCCCACCGAGGGGCTCGAGCCTACCCTGAATCAGGGCGATAAATGATATCGACCACATATTAATTGCTTTAGCTGTGAAAGGCGACGTTTACCGGACTCGGATATACCGCGGCGTTCACAGAGGAAGTTACTTGTTCATTATTTAAAAAGAACTTTAAATTTAATAGCTTACTTTTATTGAATGGAAAATATAAAAATACTGTATAAAAATTAATCAGTCCTAAAAATAATATCACTAATTAAAACACCGTAAATAAAATACCTAAAAAAACTCCTAAAATACCTCATCATCATCATATCAGCCGAAGGACGGAACTGCTGGACATAGGTCTCCCCCAAGGATTTCCACGACGACCGGTTCTGCGCTACCCGCATCCAGCGGTTTCCCGCGACCTTCACCAGGCCATCGGTTCACCGCGCGGGAGGCCTACCTACGCTACTTTTTCCGGTGCGCGGTCACAAATACCTTAAATAAAACACCTAAATTTAAGTGGCAGTAGGCGGGGGGCACATAGCTCGTCGAGCAGTAAAGTTCTCGAGTGGCGACTGCGCACCGGAAAACGTAGCGTAGGTAGGCCTCCCACTCGGAGGACTGATGACCTGGTGAAGGTCGCGGGAAGCCGCTGGATGCGGGCAGCGCAGAACCGGTCGTCATGGAAATCCTTGGGGGAAGCCTATGTCTGGACGTCCGTCGGCTGATATGATGATGATGAAACCACCTAAAATAACCCGTCCTTCGTCATCCACGGTGTAAAGGTAACACTAGCTGCATTTCCGCGCTGCATGACTATGGACAGCCTTCTCACCAGGAACGATCCAGAGCGGGAGACAAAGCCCTCTAAATTTAACTTTTTCGTTTTGGGTCAAGCTCAGAAACAACTTGTATCCATCTTGTATCACATTATTTAATTTTGAAATAATCAGTGCTTTATGTCATTTCGATAAGGAATATTCAAGGCGAGAGCTAATCTTACTAATATCATCTCATCTGTGTTTATATTATAAACGCGAAAGTTTGTATGTATGGATGTATGTATGGATGTTTGTTACACTTTCACGTAAAAACTATTGAACGTATCTGGATGAATTAACTATGTTCACGCTAGCGAAGCAACTGGCAAAAGCTACTAGAAAATAATTGAGCTTAAATTTTAGATCCTCGGCTGCATCGAGACTTTAACGCACTAAAATTTGTTAGTGCGTCAGTCGCGTAACGGTTAGGGCTGCATACTCCTGTCCGGGAGGTCGTGGTTCGAATTCTGCCCTGCTACCAATGTGCTTTCGAATTTCGTAATGTACGTTTATCTGACGCTCTTACGGTGAAGGTTAACACCGTGAGGATACCTGCACACACCTACGAAGAAACTCATGGTGGTGTATGAAGTCAACCAACCCGCACTGGGCCCGCGTCGTCTACTAAGGCCCGATCGCCCTACTTCAGGGTAGGCTCGAGTCCCTCGGTGAGGACGAATATGAGCTGAAATGATGATGAATATTCCGCTTCCATCTTCGGCATCATCGTCACTTACCATCAGGTGAGATGATGCCAAGGGCTTACCAATTATGAAAAAAAAAACAAAATTTTTATAATAAAAAAATATTCTGTGAGTGGGTAGTATTTTTTTCCCTGGCTGTCGAAGCAGTATGGTAATGTTTTATTTTCATATTGCAAGTTTAATTAGCAGCCAATAAAGTAAATTTAGTCTAAAACGTCGTATCAGTGATCTCCTACATTTCTTTCGCCTGTGTAGATGTAGACTGCCCACGGAGATGAAGTTTCTTCTAGCAAATCAATTAGACGTGTTCACAGCAGGGTCTTTCTTTTAGGGTACTTGTTCGCATTTAATGTTAGTTTATTTCATAATTCATTTTGATTAACTACGTATAAAAGGTTTCCTTTATTTATATGGCTTATTCTATAAATAATTTCGTTTGCTAAATGTATTTAATAAATTATATGAACTAAATGTGTTGATTACCAACCAACTGCGTTGCCTAGTGGTTAAGTCCATTAGCTTCACATCAGGAGGTCGCCGGTTCGATTCCCGGCGGAGTCTAACTTTGTAAGACTCGGTTTGGTTATTAGAAGGGTATTTTCTAAACCCGCCTGGCTAGCTACCACCATATTTTCTGCCCTCAAACATCTATGGTAACAACATTAATGTGTTCTGGCTTGAAGATAAGATAGCCAGTTCCCTATTGCGTTGGGAATCTTGGAAAGCCCGCCTCCATTTTCGGCATCATCCTTATCGATTGTGAATAAAAAAATGAGAATATCTAGAATTTTAAGATCTTTAAAAATATTGTTTATATTTTACAAAAAACCAGCCAAGTGCGAGTCGAACTCGCGCAGAGTCTCGGATTTAGTAGTCTTTTAAAAAAAATAATTTTTAAATACAAAATTGTTTTTGCAGTTGGTAATAGAACATTTTCTATGGAAAATCTATCAACAACTACTATTACTCCTATAGTTACTAAGAAAGTCTACTTAGCCGTAGTTTTTTTTTTAATTCAGTTACGGTGAAGGAAAACTTCGTGAGGAAACCTGCATACGTCTATGAAGAAATTCGAAGGTTGTGTTTGAAGTCGACCAACCCGCACTCGGCGGCACCTTTGACAGTGTTTGTCGGGAGCCGTCAAAGATGCGATTAAATGAGCGAACAAACTTTGCATACATGAAGGGTAGGATCCCAATAAAAATGGTTTTTCAAGATTTTATTTCACCATTTTGTCGGAGCGATTAAAATGTATACCTGTGCCAAATTACGACTTTCTAGTAATATTAGGCTCTGAGCTAAGCCGCGAACAGACGGACAGACAGATATGGGGAAACTGCAAGGGTTTCTTGTTGACAAAGGAACCCTTAAGTTTTGTTGATTGATTGATTTATTAATTTCTTACTCAATGTTTGCAACTTCGTTTTTTTTATTCACAATTGGTCAGCACTTGGCATCATCTCACCTGACGGTAAGGGACGATGATGCCGAAGATGGAAGCGGAATATTCATTATCATTTCAGATCATATTCGTCCTCACCGAGGGACTTGGGCCTACCCTGAAGTAGGGCGATCGGGCCTTAGTCGACCACGCGGGCCCAGTGCGGGTTGGTCGACTTCATACACCAGTTTCTTCGTAGGTGTGTGCAGGTATCCTTACGATGTTAACGTTCACTTCACTTCAGCCGACTTACCAAGATTCCCCAACGCAATGGGGAACTGGCTATCTTATCTTCAAGCCAGAATACATCAAAATAGAATGACAACTAAGTAATAGAACTACAAATACATAAATGTTGTTAACATTGATGTTTGGCGGCAAGTCTTAGATAAGATGGTGGTAGCTGGCCAGGCGGGCTTAGAAAATGCCCTAGCACCAACCAAACCGCGTCTTACAAAGTTGACGCCGCCGGGAATCGAACCCGCGATCTCCTGGTGTGAAGCGAATGGACTATCCATTTCGCCACGAACCTTGTCTCCCCCAAGGATTTCCACGACGACCGATCCTGGCGCTGCTCACATCCAGCGGCCTCTCGCTACCCACTTTTTCTTTTTTTATATATAATATTTTAAATGATTTTGTCCGTGGCTTCCTCCGCGTAGACAAAGTTTCTTTGACTATATTCGAGGGTGCGTGGAGGGCGAGCCGCAAGCGGCTCGATAGCGTGAAAGGGGGTTGTCTCCAGATTCCTCGGGAACTATGTCGGGTTATGCTAATGTGTCACGTCTGTGTCGCTTTCCCACCCTCTCAACCATCTCTGTGCAAAAAATCACATCACAACAATCCGTTGCTCAGTTGCGATGTTAAAGAAATAAACCAAAAAAGTCTTTTTTTTCCATTTCTGTAGGAACTGTATCGGAATATGCTATTTTTACGGGAAGAAAAGTGTCCTTCATGACACAAGCTACGTACATGCCAAATTTCGACAAGACTGGTTGAGGTGTTGAAGCGTAAAGAGGTAAACAAACACATTTTCACATCTACAATACATATTAGTAAAAAGGATTCTATAGCCTAGCTACATAGAGCCCAGCACTTACGGGTAGCACCTTATCGAAATTGTCGAATCGAATCGAATCGCTAACATTAACCTATTTTATTTTTTAATGATTAAAATATATTTTTTATTATAGTGCATAATAATGCCATTGTTTTAAACTTTCGGTAGGTACAGGCAAACATTAGGTACGTAAATAAAACTCGCTATTTTTATTTCTATTGTATTTCAGGAATTTTTGTCTCATTAGGACCTTACACTACCTATTCCCAACTCGATTTCGTTGATCAGATGCCGAGAGTCCTCAGACATGGCTCCCAAGCCCTGCCGATGCCGCCCATTGGAATCCACCTACCAATTAGTCCAAGGAATTTGGGATCAACAGAACTATGTTCATTGGTCAAAATTTTGGACCATACCTTCTATTCGTTAGTAAGCCGAAACATGGAATGTAAACAAAGAGGAATGAAAAAAAGTTGTAGCAAATTGTTCTTTTAGGCGTTTTGCATTTATATGACTATTTTTGGACGTTTTGCGTTTTAATGTTGATTTCAGGATGGCGTACCCCAAAGGAATAAACAGCGATAAACCTACAAACTTTAATTAAAAAAGAGAATTTATGTTGGGTTTGCTTAATGTGAAAGTAAAGTATTTTTTTTTATTCAAATTTTTTTTAAAAAGCGGCTAAGTGCGTATCGGATCACGCGAAAAGTAGGGTTAAGTAATCTTTTCAATTAATAAATGCATATTCTAAATAACAAAGGTATTTTTGCAGTTTTGGTATAGAAAATCTATGAACTTTTTACAAATCCAACTGCATACCTTAAGTTGGTCGACTATTACCCCTTAAAAAAGAAAGCCTACTTCGCCATGATAATTTTCCTTTTCAACCGACTTCCAAAAAGGTGGAGGTTCTCAATTCGACAGAATGTTTTTTTATGTGTGGTTACCTCAGAACTATTGACTTGGTGAACTGATTTCTATGACTCTTTTTTTATTTGAAAGCTAGTGATTCCCGTGTATTTCCATATAAATTTTATCAAAATCGGTTTAGAAAACTAAAAAAAAAGGAAAATAATAATGCAAAAATGTACTAAATTGTTGCGATGGAATTAGTTTTTTTTTTTAAATATAATTAAAAAAACGAATTCCATCGCAACAACGCTTGCGGCTCGCGCACTGCGCACCCTCGAAAAGTCATAGAAACGTTGTCCACGCAGGTGAAGCCACGAGAAACAGTTCGTATAATATAATAATTGAAAAATTCAACGTGTAGGTATAAGTTAGTGAAAAACTGTATATATTTTAGTTTAATTGTTTGTTAAATAAACGCCTTTGCACATTGAATTTTTTTGAATCATTAAAGTAACATTATTTGAATAAATAAAGACAAAAAAGACTTTAAAACTAACAATAATTATATGCTTTAAAGCGTGTTGCTTAGACTTTTTTAATGTGTGTAAATAATTTATGACTTTGTACTTGTTTGCTCCGCCCCATGCCACTAAGTTAGAAAAGCCTCGGAAATTTAGAAATTTGCTAATAAAGCATCTTTTCTTTTTCTAACTACGCCACTGTATGATCCGATAGTTGCCTCCTAGTAATCTAAGGCCTTAAGATAGGTGAAATGACAATATTCAATTGAAATTATTGAAAGACTGTGTAAATCTATCACTATGGAAAAAATATATATATTAATTCTCATATTATATACTATAATAGCTTCTTTCTTTGTGTACCTTTCTGCCGTTTCAGTTAAAACAACTTTTTCCTGGGTTTGCTGTCAGAAATTTCTTATTAAAAATAATTAATATCCTCTGTATGACTTTCTTTTAGGCCTGTTTGTTATCGTATTTGTACACAATAAACTGTTGAATAAATAAATAATATAAGTATATTATATTTTTTCCATAGTGATAGATTTACACAGTCTTTCAATCATAATAAAAAATCGATTTCATTGAATACAATTTTAAAAATATTACCATTTTTGATGTAAAAAAAAATATACTGTAGACCCTGTTTTTGGCATTAATTGCAAAATTTCTCGAAAACAACTAGTTAATGTTGAATAAAACCAACAAACAAAAATCGGTGACTTCTTTGTTTCTTCTTTTTCTTAAGTCTTCTTCTTAACCTTTCATTTTAATTGAACACAATTTTTTCTTAACTTATTTGAAATTTGAGCTTTTGGTTTCAACGTAACAGACGCGTTGAAGACCGCATTAATTTGAAGGCTTACGTTCGATATTATTTTAACACGTATCAACCTGCTCGGATTGAGGCATCTTAAAGCCTTCAACCTTGTGCATACAACTGATACACCGCCTAACGGAGCACATAACAAGCGAATTTACCCGCAAACAGTACACAGGAGCCCTCTTCTTTGATGTAGCGAAAGCTTTCGACAAAGTCTGGCACAAGTCTTGTTAAAAAAAAACGGGGGCGCACGGAACCAAAAGGGTTTCATGTAGCTCGGACGAATTTTGATGATTCATTTGTGATCCACGAAATTCGAAGAAAAAAAGATCTGCATATTTTCCAAGTTTTTGTTCTCAAGTATCTCAGAAAGTATATCACTTACGACATTTAATCAAAAATTACTTTTTTTTTCTTATTACATACTTACTCTGTCAATTGCCTCATGTTTCATCACTGGCCGTCATAATTTGAATTCACCTAAAATATTAGGTGATAGTTTGCCAGGTTCTCCTTACAAAAGTGTTCGAAGCTTTGTCATCAAGTATTGAAAATTACCTAACTTTCTTTCGCCCTTCTCAAGTTATAACCCAAGACTCAAACGCGATTATCTCTGTTTCTAATTGTAGTATCTACGTGGTTCGTTTTGGTCTAAGAATACTCGCTGGAATGAGCTCTTTCGTTTGAGCTATTGCCCATTTAAATTGGTTGAGTTCGAGGGAAGCTAGATGTGAACATGTTTTCATCAATGGAAGGACTGGTTCATGAGGAAGGTTTAGTAATTTAAATTACTATGGAATACCTTACAAGAATAAAACCTTTTTTAAGACTTTTCAATTATTACGTTTTTATTTTAATTGTTTAGTGTGTGTAATATAGATAATTTATCTACACACATATCATAAGATTGTGTCACTGTCCTCTATAATGCGATCAAAATCCGTAGGCAATGACCAGCATTATGACAACTAATTTTATTATGACAACTGTTCCAAATTTAAACTCATAACGATACCAATATCGATACTGTAATAATATTACAGTACAGATTTTACCTACAACCACAGACAAGAAAGTTCTCATAGTAAAATTGGTTGTCAATGCTGGTCATTTCCCTACGGCTTCTGAACCCATCTTGGAGTACTTATAATATGTATGTGGATAAAATAAATTTTAATAATGTATGCGACTGTTACAATTAGGTCTTAAAACACTCGTGTGATTCTATAACGAAATGAGGCGAAGCCGAACACTCATGTTTTAAGACCTGTCATTACATAACAGTTGTATAAACTACTATTGTCTTACCTTTTTTTAAAGTGAAGTACTTATAATATGTATGTGGATAAAATAAATTTTAATAATGTATGCAACTGTTACAATTAGGTCTTAAAACACTCCTGTGATTCTATAACGAAATGAGGCGAAGCCGAACACTCATGTTTTAAGACCTGTCATTACATAACAGTTGTCTAAACTACTATTGTCTTACCTTTTTTTAAAGTGAAGTACAATTTTGAAAAGTAAAGATATAAAGTTAGCGCGATTATAGCGAGCCGCTTGCGGGTTGCGTACCGCGCAACATCAATGTACATAATAATAAAAAAACAATATAGCACGGATCCTCCCCGTACTAATTAATAAGGGTTGATTTAAATTAACATTGGCTCAAGCAGCTGTGACTCTCACACGAATAAGAAGAAGAAGAAGCGCGATAGCAATGTTCTCATCTAAAACGCACAGTAATTTTTGTGCGTAGTTGTTGTGCTTTTGATTTATGGGCATTGGAAAGAAAAGTTAAATTACTCGTAGAATGTATGAAAGCTAGGTATGAACAATCAACGCGCACTTTTAGCACACCGCGCAAAATCGATAGCGAAACGCTTGCGGGTTGCGTACCGCACACCATCGATGTACATAATAATAAAAAAAAACAATATAGCACGGATTTTCCTCGTACTAATTTATAAGGATTTATTTAAATTGTGTTTCGAAAACTGTTACGAATATTTATAACTTTCAAAATAATCGTATCTATACGCCTGAGAGAACAATCTGTGCAAAATATACTTTTGTGTCCATTGCTCCGGTTAATATATTATACTATACTAATCAGCATGCTTTGGCATAAATATGATGATGATTATCATCAGATCACCCAAAAGATATCCACTACTGGACCAAAGTATATAAATTAGTACTAACATACATTATGGACACTCCCTGCCGCTATCTGGATTCCATCTTCGTCCTCGTCTTCCAGGTTGATACAGATTCGTTTAATTTTGGTTCTCGAACGTATAGAATTTCGCCGTGATTTCATTTGTTTCGTAATTTTTTTTTTACAAAAATCATTACGCGCCCGTTGTATGAAGTGTTCGGGGTGTGACTGGACATATATGCGATTGGGTTGGTTTGAGTTCGGGTGTTCTGGCGTAATCGTAATAATAAGGCGGGTTGGGTGATCGCACAATGTGATGGCACAGTACGCTAAAATCAAGCTGCTGCCCGAATCCATTAGTCATCTCTTACTACACCCACGGAAAGAGATGAGATAGCCCTATTCTAAACCGGGATCTATCTTTTTAAAAATCTACAACTGATAAGCCCTTGGCATCATCTCACCTGAAGGTAAGTGACGATGATGCCGAAGATGTAAGCGGGCTTACCAAGATTCCTAAACGCATTGGGGATCTGGCTATCTTATCTTCAAGCCGGAACACTTTAATGCTGTTCACACTGATGTTTGGCGGCAATACTAAGGCGGTAGTGTAGTGCAGTGCAGTGTAGTTAAGTGTAGTGTAATGTAATGTAGTGTAAGGCTGTACGGAGTTCGCCGGGACAGCTAGTTTATTAACAATGTATCTCCTTTTGCACTTTGGCAGCCTTGTGTCAATATGAAATCTTTCGCGCCCTAATAATATATATATTGTTGATTCCAAGTTCAATAGAGCACCTATATATTTCAACTTTCGAGATCAAGGTTCGAGGATTTAGTCTTGAAGAAGCTCTTCCGATGAAGACCAAGATTATCTCATCGGAATAGCTGCCGTGCTGCTGTATTTTTTTTTTTGATACTGTCACCGCCGTGACTTTAGGGCAGTGCCAGCATGTGTATTTCAAGAATCCTTACTAATATTAAATAAAACTAAAATAGTAGGACTATAATCAATTTAAAACGAAAACTATTATGGCTAAGTAGACTTTCAAATTCAAATAACTCTTTATTGTACATCAAAAATAAATATATAACATGCAAAATTTATTATTATTATTTATTTAAACTTTCTTATTTTAGGAGTAATATTCGACCAACTTAAGAGGAAACGCGGTGTAAAGAATAGGTATTTGAATAAAATGTTGCTGTCTCCCTCCCCCAAACCTCTCCGTATACAGCAAGAAAGGGAGAACTGCAGCCCAGATCAATTATAGGCACTAAATTTGACCAAAACAGCATTTTGTAGTCCCTTTGTTTTTATATTTTTTTTAAATAATTTTACAAAACGCTTTTATCTATGCCTCTATGTTTTCATTTTATTGTTAATATGCGTATTATTTTTATCTATGCTTCTATGTTTTCATTTTATTGTTAATATGCGTATTATTTTTATCTATGCCTCTATGTTTTCATTTTATTGTTAATATGCGTATTATTTTTATCTATGCCTCTATGTTTTCATTTTATTGTTAATATGCGTATTATTTTTATCTATGCCTCTATGTTTTCATTTTATTGTTAATATGCGTATTATTTTTATCTATGCCTCTATGTTTTCATTTTATTGTTAATATGCGTATTATTTTTATCTATGCCTCTATGTTTTCATTTTATTGTTAATATGCGTATTATTTTTATCTATGCCTCTATGTTTTCATTTTATTGTTAATATGCGTATTATTTTTATCTATGCCTCTATGTTTTCATTTTATTGTTAATATGCGTATTATTTTTTTGGTGGTCGTCTGAAAATTAAGTTTCAGTTGAGCAATTCTGTTAGTGTTTGAAGGCTCCTACTTCCTATTATAATTAGAATATGGGAAAAAACGTAGGGGCCAGGCCATGGTAGATATAGGTTTCATGGAAAAAACATCAAAAGTTGTTAGATTTTCCATACAAAATGTTCTATTACCAACAGTAAATATAGTTTTGTTTTTTGAAATAAAAATTTATATTTTGTGTGTTGCCAGTGATGACTTACGGAACTGAGACATGGTCGCGTACTGTGGGCCTCATAAGAAGGCTCAAGGTCACCCAAAGGGCAATGGAGCGTGCTATGCTTGGAGTTTCTCTGCATGATCGAATCAGAAACGGAGAGGTCCGCAGGATAACTAAAGTATCCCACATAGCTCACATAATCGCTAAACTAAATTGGAAGTGGGCAGGGCACATAGCTCGTAGAACAGGTGGCCGATGGGGCAATAAAGTTCTCGAGTGGCGACCGCGCACCGGAAAACGTAACGTAGGCAGGCCTCCCACGCGGTAGACTGACGACCTGGTGAAGATCGCAGGAAGCCGATGGATGCGGGCAGCGCATGATCGGTCGTCGTGGAAATCCTTGGGGGAGGTCTTTGTCCAGCCAGTGGACGATATTCGGCTGATATGATGATGATGATTTATTTTATCCAGATACGTTCAGTAATAAGGTGTGACGCACAACCCTTGCATTCACAAAAAGAGCGGCAGCCCTACACTTCACAAATTTGAGGAGGACGCACCCCACTCCATCATACCGCAAACCGTAGAGATCCAGTCGCCGCTCCATCCCCGCCGCACCATATAAAAGCCGGAGCTCAAGCAACACCTCCAGCACAATCAGGAATCAGAACTTCGCGTTTCAAGGGGATCTACTGATTGTGTCCACTCTGCTCTCTCTTCTACCTTGATGGAATCTTGACGCAGTACGGGTCTAGTATCTGTTCGACTCGTACCAAGGATTCAGCAGAAGCTGGTTTCAGTACCGCTCCGCTTGTGCTGGCCTGTACCCACAGGGTAGTGTCCCGCCGCGGGAGTTTTATTCTATTTTTAAAAGCTTTTAATTAATTTGCAATGTATGTATGTATGTATGTTTGTTCGGGTGAAATCTTGTAAGTTAAATTTGACCCAATTCCAGGTTATCGATTGAGCTGACATTTTACATGCAAGTATATCGCGTGACAATGCAATAATAAAAGCTTGTACCTAAAAGTTTTAGGTTTTTCGAAAATTATATTTCTATTAGTTATGTGATTATTGTGCTTCTCTAATTAAAACCGTTAGTTCAGTTTTCAAGCGACTTCCAAAAAGGAGGAGGTTCTCAATTCGTCTGTATGTTTTTTTTTATGTTTGTTACCTCAGAACTTTTGACTGGGTGAACCGATTTTTACGATTCTTTTTTTATTTGAAAGCTAGTGCTTCCCGTGTGGTCCCATATAAATTTTATCAAAATCGGTGTAGTACTTTAGTAGAAAATTAACAAAAACCAAAAATCATAATGCAAAAATGTACTAATTTGTTGCGATGGAAGTCGGTTTTTTAACGTGTTTATCGTTTTCAATTATGTTATCAGCCTTTCATTCCGATCTTAGTAACCCCCTCCCCCCCACCTTAGGTACCTTTTAATGCTGCCGGTACAACCAGGCTAGGCGGCACGAAGGGTGTACTGTCACAAAGGATTCACGTCAAAAACTCTTAAAAAAATTGGGACCAGCACAAACGAACATAAGGTTCCACAGATTGCACTAGGTAAAAATAACGAACGGTTACAAATATTTGGATTTAATTTATATAATTATCCTCCTTAGTTTGACTCTGTTTCGTTCCTTCTCGGTGATACGACCAAGCGATGACTTGCACAGCCATTAATTTCACTTACGGGTAATATAAAAAGGCCCCGCATTGAGCCCAAGCAACGTTCTCTAATCTCTTATTTATAAGCACGAACCATTGTCCGATAACGGGACTGGGGACAATATCAAACTCATAATAGGTAGGTGTAACATAAAATAGACGAATTTTGGAACTAACTCTGCAAGAATTAAAACAAACAACAATCTCGACGTAATATGCCTTTCAGAAACTTTCTTAAAGAATGGTTATGAAAAATTATCTAAAAATTTATAACTATGAAGTTGCTTCCTGCTTTTGTAGAGACAAGAGTAGAGGGAACATGTATTCTAGTAAAAAAATGGATAGTATACAGGGAACTAGTCCTATTAAAAATTATGCAGCTCCAAAGAATTTCTAATGCTGTGATATAAAATAATTGCACATAAAATTTTAATAATTAACATCTAAAGAACATCTTCCTCTAACCCTTTTCATTTCAACTGTGAGGAAATGTATTATTTATGTAAATGTAAAAATATAAATTTGATATCAATAAATTACGTTTACCTATATCTAACCTCCAACCTTTACGCAATGGCCGCTTGCCACGGTCAAGTAGATTGTACCTAATCGAGTTGGTTACGACGATCATCTAGGTGGCCATGCCAAAAATTTAAAAAAAAGTGTCATGTTATCATGGCGTTATGGCGCGCAGCAGAATAGAGGTATGATTTTAAATTTTAATCTTCTGTAATTGTGAAAAAAATAGACAAACTATAAAATTATTTAATATCAAACTATAGATCGTAATAAACACGTTGTTTAATGTATAGCTGAGTTAAGATGTATGAAAATCTCTTATTTTAATGTAATTTAATAATATGACGTAACTCTTTTAACCTCGACTCCGTGCCTGGCAATAAAAAAAAATACTTTCCACCCTAGGGATGAAATTACTTTCCACCCTAAGGATGAAAATACTTTCCACCCTAGGGATGGAAAAGCAATGTTCCACCCGGCTATCTGCTCATTAAAAATAAACTTTCCGAACAGGAGAGATGAAAAATATATTTACAAAGGAGACTACAGCTATGACAACATACGTAAGTTTAGAGAATGCTTAGGAAGTCTGTAGTGGTCAGATAAATACAAATAAAATGACTTTGATTCAGCTTTCAGAATGTTCCATGAACTTCTGCAACTATTTTACAAACTCTGTTTTCCGAAAGTAAAAATCGGAAAAAAACATTACTAATAGAAATAACAAAAACCACACTGTAGCACAGCCCTGGTTTCGACTGAATCAAATGCTTTCTCATAGTCCACAAACGCCAAGCACAGTGGTTGATTGTACTTTTCGGTCTTCTGTATAATCTGCCGCAGCGTATGTATGTGGTCTATGGTATTAAAGCCTTTTCGGAAACCGGTTTGTTCGGGAGGCTAAAAGTCGTCAAACCTGCGTGCGAGACGATTCGTAATGACTCTCGAATAAGAAACATTGACGATAAAGGGGTGGAACCGCCCTCCGCACCTAGTCGTCCGATGATGAAATGGAGAGAGGGAATAAGGTCGTGAAGCTCCAGGACACACTCTCCGAAATGAATCCTGAAGAACACGGATAGACAGGCGACTTTGTGGAGATGCTCGAGGCTTTGGAGCCTGTTTGATACAAGTTCCTCGTCGCCAATGAGTCTCCTAGCGCATCGGTCGATAGAATCAAAGGCATATAGCTGGTAACGAGCCGATCCGCCCCAAAAGTGCATTAATTACTACTAGCGCAAAATAGTGGTGTTTTAGTGAACTCCTTTTTTTTAATAAACATTTTAGTGCGTATGGCTGCACCTTACCTGATGGTAAGTGCCGATGCAGTCGAGGATGTAACACGCAAGCTCAAAAAAGTCCTATTCACTCTCATTTTGAAGATTCCTAAATTATATGAATCCGGCAGACGCCGGCAGGGAATTTTACTCCTTGCCCGTTCGAAGAATGAACGAAGAAGCAAAACGCTTTGTACGTAAAGGTGGAACAACAACGACAAAGGGGTGGAATCGCCCTCCGCACCTGGTCGTTCGATGATAAAATGAAGAGGGGGTCGTGAAGCTCCAGGACACACTTTCCGAAATGAATCCTGTAGAGCACCGATAGACTATTTTCTAGACTAGAACTTTATTCCTTAAGTGAACGTATTACATTTAGTTTACCACTTTTTTTTCAATTGATAGAATTCTTATAGGTTTTCTTTTAAACTACAAGCCATGAAGTATATTTGGTATTTTTTCAAAATTTCTAGCTCCGTAGTTTCGGGAATGGTAAATTTTCGTCGTCTCCTTTATGAATAAAATCAAAACTATTTAATTTACAATTTAAAAAAATATATATTTAAGATCCTGATAACGAGCCCTTTTATTTGATATATGACACAATAAGGTTTCCAAAACTTTTTTTAATTTCCTAATAAGTCCCCCGAAAATAACCCTTATTTTAAAAAATATGTATTTACTTTGCACACACGTGTTTGGGTCATAGGATTACACTATCCTACCAAATTTTACCTGATTTGGTCTATTAGATTCGGAGCAAATGGGCTTGGAGAGACGGACGGACAGACAGACGCACGAGTGATCCTATAAAGGTTCCGTTTTGTTTTTATTGTACGGAACCTAAAAAATGGATAACACGAATTTTAAGATTAAGCTGCAAAACAAAAAGGACATTAGGTTATAAATATTACATAAATAAGACATTAAGAAATAAAAATAACTATATTTGGTACTCTGATATATTAAAAAAGTGTATATATAAACCTAAAAAAATGGTAATATTTAATTAATTGACTACAGTAAAAATAAGTGTAAGGCATCATGGTCAATTTTTCGAAATGAGACTTGTTCGGAATTTAAAATGAGCCATAACATTTGATAATATCTGACACTAAAATACTGACTGACCTCCTCGAAATAGCTACCAACTTAATCATTACATATGGGGACTGCAGCGCCCTCAACATTAATGTTTTTAGAATATTATGTTAATTTGACTCACTTTAATAATCCGACCTATTTTATGATTATTTTGAAATAATTAATAAATATAACAAATAATAACGATAACTATAATACCAATTATTTCTTAAACAACCCACTTTTAACTATAAACGCTTACACTTGCCATGTGTGAAAATTTTCAATAAGATACCTACAGTATTTAACGAATTAATTAAATTAATGCAATAAATAAACCAAAATTCTTTTATTTCAGACACAGTTCATATTTGGTTAGTAACACAAAACTTAATATCTATTGCTAGTTTAGATAGGTAAATTTATTTGAGCCACTGGGCAAGCAATCCACTCAGCGAGTGTAGTTAGCAACCGCTAAGTGCATCCCAAGCCAGCCACTCACCGGTTTCCAAGACAGCCAAGATGCTGTTGGTGCTGCAACGCAGTCTGCCCAGCGCCGCAGCGCACCGTTTGCGAATCACGGCTTGGGAGCCGTCTACCTGCGCGTCCGCAAATATCCCCAACGCACTGCACCAGCGCAGCAGCCCCAACAGCGCCCTGAACGCATTATTATATTGGACGCGCAGGGCGGCGATCGTCCTTCGCGAATACACAGCCCACAGGCTACAAGTATATAGAGATGCACAGTAGGCTTTAAACAATGTTATCTTTATCTGAGCTGTACATCCACGGAACCTGTGTGCTATCATATTCGATCTGGTCGAAAGGGCCCTACGCTCTCGATCTATATCAGCATCATAGTTCAAACATTCTTTAACCAAGTGTGGCCCAGATATTTGAAAGCAGAAACTCTTTTTAAAGGTGTTCCGTTTAGTAACATAGGGGGAACAGGACATGCGACACTTGTTGCCTTGCTTTATAATCAGTAGCTCACTTTTTGTTTCGTTTTACCTAAGGCCGTGTTGTGCAGCATAATTTTCACATACACTTAAAATTTGTTTCAATCCACCAATCGAAGGGCTCAACAGCACCTTATCGTCAACGTAGCTAATGTTGTTTATGCAAACATTATCTATATGACATCCGACATGCATGCTGCTCAGCTCCTCGATCAGGGCATTGACATATAAGTTAAACAATTTTGGAGACCTTAAGTCACCTTGTCTTACCCCACATTGCTTGCTACACATATTCATCTGATATTGAATCCTTCCACTTTACAAAGTTAATATGACCAGAATAAAAAAAATTAAAGAGATATATCAACGCTCAAGAAAAAAATATATACATGGGTTCAGACGCATAGTGGCAGAAACGCAAATTACCTTTAGGCTGACAAATACTTTATATTATTCAGGAGTTGTTGGATTCTAATAATTTTATTTACATTGTAATTCACATGTTGTCGTTAATTATCTCTTGTGCTTTAAATATATTTTATAAGTATTGACATTTGCATGCTGAAACTGTGAAATATATATACGCAGGCCATCTCTACGTTGGCTGAACATGAGAGCTATTGATTTGTTGTACATATTCTTACACCATGTTTAAGAGCAAATAAAGAATTATTACTTTTTGGTATATTGATTTATAATATTTTCTTAGAATACTTAATACTCGCGGAATAAGCTGAGAGACTCCGAGTGAGTGTAAAGAGCTTTCACCTACCATGAATTATGAATTGAAATAAATTTTAGTTATGCTGAAACTATCTAAAGTATGTATAGCATAGCTGGTGTTACATCCGAAAAAACTCTAAAAACTTTACCTGTCATACAAAAAAAATATTATTTCAATTTTTTTTTGACCGATAAGGGCATGGCATATCGGATAAATGTTCTTAAATGAACACTTTTAATTTGTATAATATTCTATTAGTAGAATTTATGGTTAAAAACCTTCCATACAACGAATTGGACTCTGTTAGAAGCTCCCGCGAGAAAGTGATGTTCTCTGTTTAGTAGTTTAATTTATTACATTTACTTTCATCGTCATCTTTACTTTGTTTTTTGACTTTTTTACAGCATTATTAAAATGTTTATGAGCACTAAAAAAAACCCTGATGAGGTGCCGCTATTTTTTTCCTTCGTCAACGAAATGATACAAAATTCAAATTTCTTCTATTTCAGGGGCTTTATCAGTTACGTGCCTTCCTATTTAATTTTTTTGAACCGTGAATCGTCAAAAGTCTCAATTTAATTAGGTTCTTAAAATAAAATTTTCCAAAACCATAAATTCTTTAAGGTACAAGCTTTAATTTGGTAAATTTTTTTATTATTTCGTATTACACTCAGTAAACCATTTTATTTGATAAGTATATCGTGGGGGTGCATAAAAAAAAAGATCAGTCATCTTTGGGAGTTGTCCATATTTGATTTAAAATGACATTACTTGGCTAACCATGCATTGTTCTCTAAACTTAACGTGTATGCATAGTTTCATCTCAATTGGAAACCGGGAAGTGGTTGTGTATTAGCTTCCAAGATTTGTCCTAAACTAACAAACATAATAACGAACACTAACTGACTAACTAACGCGGCAAGCTAATATAAAATAGCACAACAAAATACTACATTAATTGAAAACCCTTACCTTGATCTTATAATTAGAGATTTAAAAATTACAAAAATGAATATCACTCATATGTAATACATTTCGTGAATCCTATTTCAAAGAGAATCCTATTTCAAAGAAATTTACAATTACATTATTCCCTTATTATTAAAATATTTTAACTATATTTTCTCTACGTTATTTAGATTAGTGATCCATTATTTGTTAGTATTACGAAGAAGTCAAACTGTAGACTAGTTTCTGTAACACAGGCGCTACGTTAGTACTAATATATATACTTTGCTAGTACAGATACTAGGGTCTGCACACCCAGATGTTCCTAAATAATTTAAGAAACTTATATGATAAGACTTATTAAAGTGAATAAACAATTTATTTATTTATATCTGGTTCCTCCCACTGGGATAAGATGAAAAGTGGCTTAGATTTTAAGTTATATTCCAAGCTACCAAACTGTGAAATTTCTTAAGTACTTTTTTCGTAATGCGCGTTTAAAGAGACAAGAATCCAAAAAATATATATATTTGTGCACAGTTACGTCCCAGTAACATATTCCGAGTGATTTTTCTGCAATATATTCAAGTTTATCAATTAGGGGTCACTAATAATTGGTTTAGTATTGTGAATGACTTGATTCATACTACATAATACTCGTACTATTTCTCAATTCCTAAAGATGTCCAAACAAAAACGAAAGTTTGGGTATAAATAACAGTGCAGCGAGAGGAATCTGTAACAAAAACGAAACTTGAATTTATATTTACAAAATGTAGATAGTTATTTGAAGAGAATAAAATAATATAAGAAATATCTGTTTTTTTTTCAGTAATCGCGGGTTTGATTCCCGGCGGGGTCAATTGTAAGACTTGGTTTGGTTGGTGGTAGGGCATTTTCTAAGCCCGCCTGGCTAGCTACCACCATCTTATCTTGTCTTGCCGCCAAATATCAATGTTGATATCATTGGTGTGTTCCGGCATGAAGATAAGATAGCCAGCTCCCCATTGCGTTGGGGAATCTTGGTAAGCCCGCTTCCATCTTCGGCAACATCGTCACTTACCACCAGGTGAGATGTTGTCAAGGATTTATCAACAGTGCATTAAAAAAAAAAAATTGATTCAGCTCAAAAGCGTTTCAGGTGTAAAGCTATGATTGTCCATGACAGAAGGACAGACGAAGGTAATGTATGGACGGAATGACGGACAGAACCTAGTACACAACCTTAATAATATTGAAATATATTATATGCTTTATTGTCCATGAGTAAATATAGGTAACTGAAGCCAAACTATTTTCCAAACGCACCTTGTAGGATCGTATTTTTCATCAAATCCGTGGATGTTGAGAATGTTTTTTGGCCAGATGCTGTAGCTAAATGAAATCTGATCCTGTAGTGTTTTTAAGTTCAGAATCTCCATCGGCTCATCGTGGGAGTGAAGCTCTGAGACGAAGGTCAAGTTTGTCTTAAGAACATGTCCTGAGGAAAAAAAGTGTGCGTGTCAGCTCTGACGCGCGACAGGAGTTTACTCATGAAACATATTTTTTTCTATTTATTCTCACGGAAGGCTCCGCCCTACGCGGAGCTCGGCCCTTGACCTAAGAGCGCGTAGAGCGCGGAGCTTGGTTGAAAAATGACATGAGTTCGGTATTGTTTTCCTAGGTTTGGGCACAGCATAATATACCCATATGGTACAACATAATAAATTAATTTCAATGTGCAAAGACCTGAAAAAATATTTAATGTATGTCGAAAAAGATGGAGTAATGTGGATCAAACTAAATTCTGCCAAGCAGCGTCTGCTTCCGCGTTTGCTTGGTGTACATATGACGCCATGAAGCTAATAAAAAATGTTTCTCAAGCTGTTAACGTAAAATTTTCGACAAATTGTTATTTCAAGTCCGGGTTTCTGTTTTCGGGTTTAGCAACCCCGCACACAGTTGGAACTAGTATTATATTATTATAAGACTAGCTGTCCCGGCGAACTACGTACCGCCTTACATTACATTACACTGCCCTACCCTACCCTACCCTACACTACACTACACTACCCTACCCTACCCTACACTACACTACACTACACTACCCTACCCTACCCTACACTACACTACACTACCCTACCCTACACTACTCTACCCTACACTACACTACCCTACCCTACACTACCCTACACTACCCTACACTACCCTACACTACCCTACCCTACACTACCCTACCCTACACTACCCTACCCTATACTTTCCTACCCTAAACTGCACTACTCTACCCTACACTACACTACCCTACCCTACACTTCCCTACACTACCCTACCCTACACTACCCTACCCTACCCTACATACACTACACTACACTACCCTACACTACACTACCCTACCCTACCCTACACTACCCTACCCTACCCTACACTGCCCTACCCTACCCTACCCTACCCTACACTACCCTACCCTACACTACACTACACTACACTACCCTACCCTACCCTACATAAGAACCTTCTCCTGACAATAACGAACTCGACAAAAAAAGAATTAGCCAAATCGGTCCAGCCGTTCTCGAGTTATGCGCTTACAACACATTTTGCGATTCATTTTTATATTATAGATACATGAATTTACATAAAATGTTTGGCATTCTTAGTGTAACTATAAAATAAAAATTAAGAACATGATTTTATTAAAACTCAAGAGTCATAATGATAATTTTTATAAACTCACCAACAATATAACCCACTGTGACGTCGTCAGCCCGCCATATTTTTTTACAGACAGAGATGAACTTGCCGTTGCTAAAACAAACAATCGAGATTAGGCCTTAATATTTTGGACATTAATTAAATTTTTTGGAGGTTTGTGAAATTTAGTGCTCACCCTGCTACAGGTACCATTTTTACTGCCAAAATTCTACTTAGACAGTACCCAGCTCCTCCAGCGCCGAACCAGAAAGAGATCTGAAAAAAGAAATTTTAACTTGAACCTTTTAAGTACCTATTTATAACTGGGAGAGCAATGATACACCATTCACGTAAAAAATGACAACTGGCTTTTTTTAATATATATCTACCCACATAACATCATCACCCTTTTAAATAAACAAAATGACATAATTCTTAATCTTATAAACAAATATTTCTCACAGTAATTTTTATATTATGTATTTGTTTTCACAATATATATCACTACATTTCTTACACTTTTTTTTAGATTTTATGCTATTTGAAATAGAGGAACTTAAAACATATTTTATAAAATAAATAAGAAGATGAGACTTATTTTACCATGTATAAAATTGTGATAATTTGTCTGAGGTACAAAGGTATTAAAAGATTCATTTATGTAGTTATATAACTAACTGTAAGTGCCTACTACCTATCTTATTATAAGTAAATAATATTATTGTAAAAATACTCTTGAAAAAGTAAATGGTGTACTAGCCCTACGTAAAATATTTCTTGGGATCAGTTGTAATCATATTTTATAAGACATGTTACTTACTGCTTAACACATAATCCAAAAGCTACAATAATATACAGTGAATATATATTTGTCGGAGCGTCATTGAAAACGCGACCAATACCAGCTCGAGATACGTTTACATAGATCGTTAAACTTTATTTGGATCAAACGTCAGGTATTAGTACCTGGGTGAAAGCGGTGGTGGCGTGACAATCGATCGCTTGTACTCGTAAGACGATCGTTTGTGGTAGCAAAGATGACGTAATAATGGAAGGCTGTTTGTGATTAAGGTGGCAGCACCGAGTTGAGAACACAGATCTAAGATCTTTGGTTGAGAATTTATTAGATCTGTGGAGAAGCCATATTAGCTGGACTAGCTTTTTGACGGAGCGTTGAGCAGAACACAAGTAGTGGTGATCTGTGAGCAAAATAGACGTGTCACGCTTTCGCTGGGATCACCGCGTTTGCATCCATTGTAATCCAAGGCATCCTGTACAATTTCGATTGCCGAATGATCAAGATTATTGAAGAAGGACCTTTGTGATATAGCTGCATGGTTATATCGACGCCCATGACCGAAATAGTTGAGGACTGAACCACAAGGTCATCCATAACCTTACCACACCACCGCCTTCGACATATTTTAATCATAATCATAAGCAATTTTTTAGGGGGAATAAATTGCCGACCAATTATCGTAACGTAACAGTCACGGGTAGATGGGGACAATGATGGTGTGATCGGCGCGCACGCACCAGTGTGTTTGTGTGGACTGAATGCGTTTGCAGACCTCTGAGCTGGCGACTCACTAGTCGTCTCACTATGATGCACTAACTCTGGACGACACCCTCACCAACTCGCCTGAGGAGGCGGAGTGTGTACTACTACAGACACACTTCCCCGACTGCCGAATAGTGCAAGAGGTAAGTTGGAATGCAGAGGAAACATATGCAACTGAGACAGACTGGGCCGTAGCCGACAAAGTGGTCTCCGCAGATAAAGTAAAGTGGGCGTTAAACAGCTTCCAACCCTTCAAAGCAGCTGGTTGTGATGGAATCTTCCCCGCCCTCTTGCAGTGGGGGGGAGATCCCGTCATTAATATCCTGACGGACATCCTCAGGGCGTGCCTTGCCCACAGGTACGTACCGCACAAATGGAGGGAGGTAAAGGTGATATTCTTGCCCAAACCAGGCAAAAGCGACTACACTGACGCTAAATCCTTCAGACCCATCAGTCTCACATCGTTTCTTTTGAAAACGCTAGAGAGACTTTGTGACAGGGACCTGAGGGAAAACGCGCTAATAAACTTACCACTTCACCGCAACCAACATGCGTACAGTCGAGGTAAATCCACAGAGTCAGCCCTTCACGCTGTTGTCAGTAAGATTGAGGCGGCGCTTCAAGGCAAGGCCATGTGCCTAGGCACCTTCATCGACATCGAAGGTGCATTTGATAAGACAAACTTCTCCAGCATAGAGATGGCGCTCCGTAAGCACGGCGTGAACCCGACCATGACAAAGTGGATCGGGAACATGCTTAGTCAGCGGGTCGTCAAGCTGGACAGAGGTAAGGCACGTACAGCCATAGTCGCGAAGGGATGCCCCCAAGGAGGTGTACTATCACCACTACTGTGGAATCTGGTGGTAAACGACCTGATTACCACGCTTAACAGACATCACTACTTCACGGTAGGCTATGCAGACGACCTGACCATCCTTATATCAGGAAATTTCGCAAACATAGTCTGCGATGTCACTCGCTCCGCGCTACGCATCGTGAAACGCTGGTGCACCGAGTTCAAACTGTCAGTGAACCCCAAGAAAACAGAACTAATATTGTTCACCAACAAGCGGAACCTGGGTAACTATAATTTACCCAAGCTATTCAACACAGATCTAAAACTCTCACCAGAAGTTAAGTACCTAGGGGTCATACTTGACAGCAAGTTGAATTGGAGCAGTCACCTAAACTGCAAGTTAAATAAAGCTACAATAACTCTGTGGCAGTGCCGTAGAATGGTGGGTAAGAAATGGGGCCTTACCCCAAAAATCATGCTATGGCTCTATACAGCGGTTATTCGCCCTATGGTAAGCTACGGCGCGGTGGTATGGTGGCCACGCACCAAACTTTCGACTGTCGTAAGTAAACTTCAATGTTTCCAAAGGACAGCATGCATGGCGGTCTCCGGCTGCATGCGAACAACACCAACAGCAGCCCTGGAGACGATGCTGAACGTGCCGCCCCTGCAGCTGTTCATCCAGCAAGAGGCAGCCAGCGCTGCGGTACGATTAAAGCTGCTGAACCTCTGGACCAAGGAAGGGATTCCTCACGTCGAACTTCTGGACAATATTGTCTCGGAAGAACCGCTGTTCGCAGCTGTCAACGATAGAATCCCAAAACAGTTCGTCTTTGACAAGAAATACAAAATTCAGCTCTACGAGGACCCCTGGGAAGGCCAGAACTTATCGGACCTTCGGATCTTTACCGATGGGTCCAAAACTGGAGCTGGGACCGGCTGCGGGGTCTTCTCAGAAGACCTAAACATAAAAATATCCAAACCACTTGGTGCGTACAACACAGTCTTTCAGGCGGAGTGTATGGGCATCATTCTGGCTGCTAATGCAATCACTGCTAGAAGGGTACAGGGCTACTCCATTCGTATCCTTTCAGACAGTCGAGCGGTTTTACTGGCCCTCCAAAGTAATGTCATCACTTCGGGGCTAATACACGAGTGTCACCAAAGACTAACAGAGGTATGTTACCACAGCAATGTAACTCTGCAGTGGATCAAGGGACACAGTAACTCGCGTGGAAACGACGCAGCCGACGAACTGGCCAGGAGAGGGTCAGAACTTGTAGCTGTAGGACCGGAACCTATTTTACCCCTCCCCTCGGGCTGGTTCAGATCCACCTTACGGCTGCGTACAAGGTCAGAACATAACCGATATTGGACAGGACTGGAAGCATGTCGCCAGGCCAGACAGGCGCTACCGTCGCCAAATGCTGGCCTGACTAGGAAGCTCCTGAAACTCGGGAGACTCGAGCTCCGTAAGGTAACAGCGACCATTACCGGTCACGGTTACTTTAACAAACATCTTTTTACCCTGGGGATTACAGACAGCCCGCTGTGCCGCGCGTGCATGGCGGCCGAGGAGACAGCCGCCCACATCCTCCTGGATTGCAGAGAGGTGGCGGCGTACAGGGCCGAGCATCTCGGCGACCATAGGACACTCCCGGAAGTCGTCGGCAACCTGCGGGGGCTACTAGGCTTCCTGGAGGAGCTGGGCTGGCAGTGATGCCGGCCAACCACGCAAAATGGGCGCTCAGGCGCCTGGTTGCGGAAATCAGCCCGTCCTTACAATTACAATGATGCACTAAATCTCCTACTGCTCGGGTTTGAAGGAGTATTTAAAATATCTTCACAACCGTAACCAGAACTTATCATTACTTTTTTCTAAGACGGTCAACAATTTTGAGTAATTATTTTGGGTTTTAACATATCTACTATATTACGTCGATATAACCTGCCGTTTTGAGTTTTAACCCAATAAGAATGGTCATTTACCCATTGATGCTTGTCGCGTAAATGAACATTATCTCCAGCTTGTAAAGGAGATAATATGCCTTCATTGTGCTTTGATTTTGTATGGTCCCTCTTTAACCTGTTCATATAGTCTATAGCCTTCGGCTTCAGTGTAGCTGTGATAGCAAGAATTCGAGTTTTGAGTGATCGTCCCATTAGTATTGTGCTGGAGAAAATATTTCTCCTGTAATCAGCGTATTTCTAAAATTCAGTAATGCTAGTTGCCAATCACCACCTTCTTCTCGTGCTTTTATAATTAACTTTTTTACGGTCTGTACATTCCATTCTGCGAGCCTGTTTGATTTCAGAAAAAGAGGAGAGCTCGTCACATGGTCAAATTCCCATTTCTGTGAAAACTTTTGAATTCTGATGACTAAAATTGAGTTCCATTATCTGAAACTAATTTCTTAGGGATAACAAATCTTGCAAAAATATTTTTTAGTTTTCTTATAACTACTGTGATTGTAGCTACTTCCACGAACTTGGAATAGTAATCTACCACCAGCAAGTAGTGTTCTCGACCAATTTCAAAAATATCAGTGGCGACTACTTTCCACGACAGGCCCGGCAGGGGGTACGGCCGCAGCGGCTCACGGTGCTGGGCGGCGCGGTGGCGCTGGCACGTGTCGCAGCACGAGACGCACTCTTCGATCTCTGCACCCAACCCTAGCCACCACAAAACTTGGTATTTTTGACATTCGACAAAATACAAAAAAAGATATTGTTTAGTCCACGGGACTGAGCACTTTTTCAACCATGTGTTTTATTTATTTTTATCTACACACATATCACAAGTCCTCTAAAATGCGTTCAAAATCCGTAGGCAATGACAAGCATTATGACAACCAATTTTACTTTGAGAACTCTCTTGTCTGTGGTAGTAGGTAAAATCTGTATTTAATGTTATTACAGTATTGGTTTTTATAACCTTACGAGTTTAAATTTAGAACAGGTGTCAAAACTCAAGTAGATCTCTATTCTAGTATTTAAAGAGTAATTATATTTACACATTCATAATAAATTAAGTATACAGTTTAGGTATACCTTTTTTTTGGTTGCAATTTTGTAAAAACTGACAGGTTTTTCGATGGGCGTGCGGCCGAGGTACCATTCCTTGGCTGGGTTGTACTTCTGAAGCACGGCCAGAAGCCGCCTAACGTTTACGTAGTTATCATCGTCAAAGTGGCAGAACCATCTGAAAAAGATGATCTTTTTATAGATAAAGGAACTCGAATTGTCGGAGGTCAAAATAAATTTTATTGAAAGATCTAGTAGGAGGATATTTTGGAAGTTAGTACAAATGCCAGCAAAGCAATACTAATTTATATTGTTATTTTTTTTCGCTGTTTTTGCATTATTGTTTGTTTGTTAGACTGATAGAAGTACTTAAAGACAAGAGGATTAAAATAACAAAGCGGAAAAAAGTATGATGTACTATCTAATAGAAGCGCTTTACCTATCTATAAAACGCATATTAATTTACTTACCTTATTCGAAGCTTATAGTTATATGAGACTAGCTTTTGCCCGCGGACATCGTTTTTGTGACGGACTTAGAGGGTGCGCGGTGCGCGAGCCGCAAGCGGCTCGCGAGCGTGGACATGAACTTTCTCCAGATCCCTCGGGAACTATGTCAGGATATGCTTATTAGTAAATCGTGTCATTTCCCACCCCCTCAACCATCTCGGTGCAAAAAATCACACAATCCATTGTTCCGTTGCGATGGTAATTAACCAAAAAAGAGTATACTTTCAGTTCCCTCGGGAATTGCATCGAACTATGCTATTTTCACGGGATAAAAAGTAGCCTCTGTCCTTCCTTGTGACACAGGCTACCTGCTTTCCAAATTTTATTAAGATTGGTCAAGGCGTTGAAGCGTGAAAAGGTAACAAACAAACTAACAAACAAACACATTTTCACATTTATAATATATAAGTAAGGATAGCAGTCACCTGTTCCCTCCTTTATTGTTGTCTCTTTCTACCCTACCTATACATTTGTCTCATTCTACCACCCGACCAGCCCCGAAGGGAAACGGGCGGCGAGTCATGGCGCTGGGCGGCCATTATTTCAATCGTTATTGCGTCTAATACACCAGGCAGAAATTGTCTATAAGCTTCGAATAAGGTATGTAAATTAATATGCGTTTTATTGGTAGGTAAAACCCTTCTATTAATTTGACTTGACCGTTATTCGAAGCTTATGAGACGTGTTTATTATCGCCTGGTGGTAGTAAAGAGAAAAAGGACGCCAATGTGAAGGTATCTGATAATAAGATAACAAAAAATAGACTTGATAATCAACTAAATCATATTAACAACATTATTAACCCAGCAGAATTTATATTCTGAAAAATAATAACCCTGTAAATAAATCAGAAACTTTCATGCCTCTAGCAGAACGGACATCATTTGGAGTAGCAGAGATGTTTGCTTGTACTACCCGTAAAAGGTAAACAAACAAAGGTCAAACATAGCACATAAACACAGTAAATAGATAACGGTAAAATTTAACCCAAGATTTAAAATTAAGCACTTTTCACTAATTTTTCGTAACAAATAGTAAGAAAATTCAATTCACTGTGTGTTTGACCATATTTGTACTAAAGAAAATTTTAAGAAAAGTTATTGTTTTATGACAAATGATCACTGGCAATAAAAGGCCGGATATTTCAGAAGGTACATTCCTGGATATGCCACCTTAGTTGCCCCTATTGCTTCTTTGACGAGAAAGGAAGTTAAGTTCTTTTGGGGCGAGGAGCAGGAGCGAGCGAGACGAGTGGTCATCTCGTATTTGACCAGTGAACCTGCGTTGGTAATCTTCGATCCGTCTCTTGAGACCGAAGTACACTGCGACGCGATTTCACGTGGTTACGGCGCAGTAATAATGCAATTAGCAAAAGACGGTCGTAGACACGCGGTAGCCTACTTTAGTAAGGTCACTGTGGGTGCAGAACCCAGATACCATTCCTACGAGTTGGAGACACTCGCTGTGGTAAGGGCATTGCAGCATTTCCGTCAGTATCTCGTTGGAAAACATTTCAAAGTGGCCACAGACTGCAACGCCTTGAAAATAACACAGCGAAAGAAAGATCTCCTACCTAGGGTGGCACGCTGGTGGATGTACCTACAGGACTATAATTTTACGATCGAGTACCGGAAAGGACAATTCATGCCACATGCCGACTATCTCAGTCGTAACCCGGTCAACTTATGCGCAGCTAAGAAGCCTCTCAACTGGGCTCAAGTTGTCCAAGCTGCTGATGACGAAGTCGTCGCTATGATTGAAAAACTTGATCAAGGGGACTTGGATACCTCGCGGTATATAAAACGAAACAACCTCTTGTACTATAAGTACAATCCGATTGGAGAGGAATCGCGGTTACTATGTTACGTCCCAAAAGGCTTTAGATTAAGCCTATTGCGTGTTTTTCATGACGAACACGAGCCTGTTGGCATTGAGAAGGTCCTCGATCTTATATTAAAACACTTCTGGTTTCCAAACATGCGCCAGTTCGTTAAGAAATACATAGCCTTTTCGAGACTGAGTAAGGTTAAAAAGTCATTTGTGGGTCAGTGTATAAGATTCTACAATAAAATTCCAGAAAATGTAACTAGTTTGTCAGAGAATAAATTCAAGACTCATGTCAAAAAAGTTTTGTGCTCTAGAAGATATTATAAAATAATAGATTATGTAAATGACAAAGATATATAATATGTTGATTCTTTAACAAATACCATTACCTGAGACTGTAATCTGAATCATGACGTTATTTGTAATTTTATTTTTATTGTATTTTTTTTTGTTTTGACTATTTAAAAGTGTGTGTAAACACCTATTTGAAATAAATTGTTTTGAATTTTGAATTTTGTGTGTCTAACACATAAAAAGGTGCGACGCGCTCCGCTGCAGCCCATAGCTTCGTGGACCAAACCCGCGACTCCTTATGACACGGTGCATGTGGATGCGCTTGGACCCTTGCCAGAATCAAACAGATACAAGTACATTCTTATACTAATCGATGCGTTTACGAAATACTGTTTCCTGTATCCGATGTACGGACAGCAAAGTGCGGAGCTTAAACGCGCGTTTACTAACGCAATCTCGTTGTTTGGTACACCTCGATTAATTGTTTGCGACAGAGGTAGAATATTCGACAGTACCGACTTGGTATATGGTCAGCCAATTTTGGTATTCAAATACATTACATAACACCTGAAAAGCACCAAGAAAATGGTCAAGTAGAACGGTACTGTCGGACAGTTCTAAATATGGTTAGAATAGAAGTAAATCATAAAAATGAATCGTGGTCTAATGTACTTTGGAAATTACAGTTAGTCTTGAATATAAATAAACAGAAAACCACACAGTGCTCGGCACTCAACCTGCTTATCGGTTGCGACACGACCACCCCTACTATAAACACTTTAGTGAGAGATATCACTATTGAGGGCTCCGCGCCGAATCGCGAAGCATGGCGCGAGCTGCGAAGGCAAAGGGCTGAAGAACGATTGGCTCAAAATCAAGCGAACCAGGATGCGCGCGTCAATAGAGATAGAAAAGCGCCTAGAGTCTTCGCTGTGAACGATATGGTTTTCGTTAAAAAATCCTCACAAACCATTAATAAGCTTGACAGTGGCATGCGGGGTCCATACCGCGTCACCAACGTACTGCCCAATGGCCGCTACGAGCTTCGCCTGTTAGCCGGTTCATACGGAAAAAGTACTCAATCGGCCGCAGAGTAAATGCTGCCCTGGAATGGCGAGTGGACCCCAGATACATGTGCAGTTTTTTTTTAATGTAAGATCCTTTCTTTCACGTCTCCTGCTTATTTTTATTCCTTTTATATGTGCGGTCAGTGGCACAACAGATACAGTGAATGCATGTAAAAAGTATCCGTTACGCTTGCGTTTGTTGTGCTCTCGACCGTACTTTATAGAAAAGATGTTTGCTGTGGCGCTGTCTTTTAGTACTTTTGTGTTTCGTTTAGCTTATGGGTTGAAAGGTTGACCTAGAACAAGCTTTTATAAGGCCTTGTGTGGCATAAAGGTGACTGGGAACAGACCTATATCCGTGGCATGTAAGGCCTGGATGGCTTCGGCGTAAGGCATTGCGTCGTTGACTCGTGTAAGGCTTTGTGTAGCATCGAGTGGGTTGGGCGTCACCATTTTAACGGAAGTGGCCTGGGTCTCGTATAAGTCTTTGTGCAGTATCGAGAGTTAATGAATCACGTGTAAGGCCTAGTGTGGCATCGTGAGCTAGTCTTTCCTACGAATACATGTAGACAGGACTTATTAAAGCGCATTGTAGCTTATGTTCTCATCGGAGTACCTGCATAATCAAAAGTACGTGTATTTTACGTCAAGTCTAACGGCATGTATGTTTCCCAGGTGTTGAGGAACCGATCTCAGAGCCACAGCCCGGACCAAGCCGAGAAGAAGCTTGCCTGCCTGAGCCGCAGCCGCAGCCAAAGTCACCCCCAGTGAGCATCGAGGACGCTGCCCTGTCAGGAGAGGCCGTGTTAGCTACGTCAGACGAGTGACTGGGCGCTGCGAGAGACGGGCCTATAAAAGGCGGTGAACACCAGCGCACCTCCTCTTTTCCTGCAGACCGGCGTGCAGTAAAAGAGTAACAGTAACATCTCCAGTAGCTTCCGTGTGTCGTATCGAGTCATATAGCTTTGTCGTGGAATTGTTTTGTAATAATTAATTTGTAAAATATTTAATTCGAATTATATCTAGGTTTCGTTGTAAGATTCTCCTTTTTTTAAATAAATCCTTTAGACATTTGTAAGAATATGTTCATATTTAGTTACTTAAATTGTTATCCTAGTACACTAGACACGCATAAAGTTAGACACTTAGGACTTTCTATCGTTCTTATGCCGTGTAGGTATGGATCAGAATCGAACTACGAGTGTCTCTTCATTGTACGTAACGTTCCCATTTTGGATAAGGGCTAACGATGGTGAAAGTGTTACCACTGACATGCAACTAACTGAACATAACAACGTTTACACAAATTTTAAATCTTAAAAATAATAGATAATATATATATATATATATATATATATATATATAATAATAATAATAATATAAATACTCCTGCAAAATAAGATGTACTTAGCTGCACCACTTGCACACATATGCAACTTGAGTCTTTCAAGTGGATCAGTACCACATGATTTAAAAGTTGCAAATGTTAGTCCTGTACACAAATCCGGCGAAAAAAAACCTACAAACTATCGCCCTATTTCACTTTTAACAGCAGTCTCTAAAATAATTAAGAAAGTCGTAAACAAACGATTACTTAATTATTTAGAAAATGGCAATTATCTAGCTAGCAATCAATATGGATTTAGAAAACAAATCTCTACTGAGGTTGCAGTTACTGATCTGGCAGATACGATCGCAAAGAAACTTGATCAGAACTATCATTGCACTGGTGTATTCATCGACCTAGCAAAGGCTTTCGATATCGTTTCGCGCCCTATACTACTAGCAAAAATGGAGGCAATTGGTATACGTGGCATAGCTCTGGAATGGTTTGCCACTTATTTATCTGACCGTTACCAGAGCGTAAAGATGGATGACCGGTTTAGTGACTTTCTTGCAGTTGATTTTGGGTCCAAACCTATTCTTGACTTATATTAACGATCTGTGTAAAATGAGTATTAAACAGGCAAAAATTTTCAGCTATGCAGATGACACTGCCATTGTCTTTTTCGCAAAAAACTGGAAACAGATTGTTGACGTTGTGCAAGTTGGCCTAAAACAAGTAGTTGTCTGGTTACAAAACAACTTATTGACTCTAAACGCTTCTAAAACCAAATACATCAACTTTAGAATTACCAATCATACTGCACCTAGTGAACTACTAAATATAACGCTGCACACATGTACCGAAATACAATCAATCGCCAAAATTTGAAATTGCTCGACAAATTACAAAAGTATGTTACATTAAATACCTCGGTGTCATAGTAGACAACAAACTAAACTGGGCAAAACACATAGAATCAACTTTTACTCGGTTGAGGAAACTCACTCATATCTTTTGTATTCTAAGATCTGTTGCGGGAAAAGAGAAGATCAACCTAGTTTATAATTCTCTGTGCGAATCCGTTATCAGCTATTGCATAATAGCATGGGGAGCTTCCGGCAAAACCATAATGATTAAACTTGAACGTGCACAACGCTCGATCCTAAAAGTGGCTTATCGCAAGCCGATAAGGTTCCCTACGAACGAATTATATAAACTATGCTCGGTTCTGAAAGTACGACATTTTTACATAATGGCTACTGTGCTCAAATATCCCAAAAAAGCCCCACATACTTTCATAAAGACTTTCAGTTCACGACAGCAGCACGAAACAGCATGGTCCGCGCCGAGAACTACTTTTGCAGGTCACTTTTTCTTTCACATTGCGCCTTCTCTTTAATTTCGTGTTAACAAAATTCTAAAAGAATATGATTTATGTAGACACAGTTGTAAAAAAACAGTTAGACAAAGGCTACTAACCTTGGATTATGACGAATCAGAAGACTGCTTAAAGATGTATAATTTAGCAAAGCAGTAATACACACACCATACTACACACACACGCACCCATCCACACACACACGCGAGCGCACACGCACTCACACACTCAATTATATGCACGAACTTAATCTTACCCCGGGCACGACACGCCATACTTTTGATCACATAATCTGTAACTTTCAGTAGCTAATTCAAGTGCCCTTAAGCGAGTTTTAAAGCAGCGGCAGCGAAACCTTTTGTTGTTATAGTATGTCGTGCCTCAATATCACGTAGGTATGCAAGTTAACAAAGACTGGACACTAATTATATATCTACTCACATTTTTAGTTATTTTTTTATAGACGAGATAAAAGCATTAAAACTTACTTTTTATTTTTAAACTAGGGAAGAGACTGGTTACCCACAACACAGGGAATCCTAGTGTGTGAACCAGGGATACTTACTGTGCTTTAGCTATAAGTCTCTTTTTGGTGCAATAAAATATTTTTAAATTAAAGATAGGTACGAGTGAAGGAAAACATCGTGAGGAAACCTGCACACGCCTGCGAAGAAACTCGAAGGTTGTGTGTGAAGTCGACCAACCCGTACTGGCCCGCGTGGTCGACTAAGGCTTAATCGCCCTGATTCAGGGTAGGCTCAAGCCCCTCGGTGGGGACGTATATGAGCTGATATAATAATAATAACGAGTGAAAAACCACCCTAGCTTTCTTGAACACTTTAAATAACTACATACCAAAACGACGAAGAGTGTAGGAAAAAACTGACTTGTTTTGGGATGCCAAGTAAGTGTCGTATTCCACGGAGGTTTTGCAGCAGAGGTCTTGGCGTTTATGGGAGGTAGGGCACTTCGTGTTTATCATATGCCCATCTGTCGAAAGAGGGGTACGGTTACAAAGTTGCCAAAACAATACGAAGACGTCATATAATTTACTAAGATTTTTAGGCGAATAAGGGTTATGCAGACGGCCTGCAAGTATACAGTTTGAATGCGGTTTATAGTAATCGACGTGTTTGTAGTCCTAACAACTGCATAATGACTGCAAGCTAGTATATATGCGAAGGACTGCATTACCGTTTCGTTTGTGAAGTAGTGTTGTTCGAATACTCGGGTATTTCTGTCAGTATAATTGCATAATAAAGTCAGTTACTTCATAATATCGTCCCTATATGACAGACTGACTTACTCGTTTAGGTCAGGTTGTGATCCGGGGGCACTACTGCGAGAGTCCTGTGGTCAAGCTCTTGTGGCTTTGTTATCCTAGACCATTGATGTCAGAGGAGGAGAGGTGGGGGAGTGACCACCCGCGTGTTTTTGCCGTGTGCGGGGACTCGTACGGAGGGATGACGGGATCCTGGTGGTTGAGTGGACACGGGTCGATCACACACCATTTGGGCCCGAAGTTACACGAGAGGTCGCTGGGGAGTCAAAGAAGATCAATCGGCTAAGGTGCGTGTCCCTCAGACGGCCACCAAGTGAGTGTCCGGGGGTGATGAGTCCACAGAGAGCAGGGCACATTGTTAGTTCCACAAGTGGCGCGAAGCAAGACGTACTGTTTACGTCGTCGGCAACTCACCCAGGGATGCTATCCCCCTTGATAACCCTGGTGTCTATTTAGGCATCCGCAAAGTTGAGGACTCCATGGAGTGTGGGTAGTCAAGGTACTGAGGTAGAAATTATATAATTAGAAGAATCTAAATAGCAAAACACACTCCGTTGGGGAGCTGTCCGATACGAGTAGTTTAAACGTGTAAAATTATAAACTGGCGGTCAACCCTCACACGGCTTTCACACTTTCTATCCGCTACTGATAGGCGCGCGCGCGCTTGACGGAAATATTCATCTCAATCGGTATTGGATAGCCGCGCGCTTGAGGGGATTTATGATGTTATTATGTTTAATACAGCGAAGCAAAAATGATGGTTATTTTATATTTCAACAGCTGTTTAACTTCTTTATTTTATTTTACTATTTAACAAATTTAATAATGTTTACTTAGCCTGTTTGATTGTACACTGTTAATGTAGGTGTCTGATTAATAAAAAAAACTTACTTGTTTGTTCTTGAAAATCCTTATCGTCTACGTCAGTGAAGAACCATGTCTGGAAAAAACAAGAATTTGGTACTTCTGGTAGGTAATTGTCTGTAATTACTTAACGTACGATCGATCGGAAATATCAAGATATTCCTAAAAATGGCTTACCAATTGTGGATAAAAAAAGTCAAAAACCTACAAAATTAAAGACAGGTAATTAAACTAAAACTGCCAAAACTTCATTGAATTTGGTTGATACACTACACGTTATGATTTTGTATTTGACTGCACCTATACGTAATAGTTGTCTATTATGAATTTGAAAAAATTTATAATTTAGTTCATCTAAAAGAGCAATGGCATTTGAAACAAGATTAAAGTAAAATGGCTGAAAAGTAATTTTTAGAACCAACCTAGATTCGTGCCATGAATCGGCGAACGGCGCGCGCGCTGAACGGGTTTGAGCCGGTTATGGCCAGTGAAGTAGCCGTGCGGGACGCTGAGCGCGCAGTTTGTTACTAGGGCAGTCGGTCAATGGGCGCCCGTTGCAGCGAGTCGGTTAGGGCTTAGGGCCTTTGAGTGCGGCGAACGGCAAGCCGCGGCCCAGCAAATACCTTGTAAGTCAATTGTAAGTCTTTGTACGTGAATTGTGTCGGCTATACGTGCCGCGGGCGTGTTCTGTGGTATTGGAATTAGTTAGGACAGAACCGGATTTGTATGTACTTCGTGGTTGACTTGTGAGTCGAGTTATTGTGAACCAAACCTACCTTCCGGCCAGTCCACAGCGCCCAGCTAGTTTGATACTGCTGTGTCATCGGAGTGGAGATAAGGTCTTGTGGCAAAACGTACATACATTACACACACACTTGACATATATCTACTCATTTCCACATACAAACGAATGAGCTACGAGGAATTCTGGACTGCCTTATAAGTGAGAAGGTAGATGTAAGCTGTTTTGATTATGTAGGTAATTGCTTGTACCTGATGTATTAAGAACAGTCCACGGGGACAGTATTAGATATAAACGTCCCCCTTCAGTGCTTAAAGCTGCGATTAATGCCGGTAGGTGACGTCGTGACCCCTGTGTTACGGTGGCTTTGTGTTCTTAGGGTCATAGCTATTTGGCAGCAATTTTTTCAACAGCAGCGCAGGAAGAACGAGTAGGGGACGCTACTGGCCATCGCCATATGTAGACGGGGTCAGGAGCCGTACGCGCTGGGCCAGGAGCCAGACAGACAGGATTCACGTGTGCAAGGCCCGGGGCCTTATTTGCAGCATACGGCGGGTGTGGGCATGGTGCCACCGAGGGTGAAACCACGTATGCCTCCACCTCTAGCTGAGTGCCCTCGCCCCTCTACACACCCTCAACCGTTTAACCGTGTTCCGGCCGTGTACTATCGCCCTCCTGACATGAGTCAGCTAAGCAGAGGGACGTATTGCCAGAAATGAACCCCCTATCTACTTCTAGGACGACAGGATTGGCCTCCTCAGTCCTAGGAGACGAATGACCAATCCTCCCGCTAGGGCCTCGCCACCTGCTCATCAGCTCTTGCCCCCCAGCCCGTAACGGTACTTTTAACAAAGATTAGAATTGTTGTCTGGCTACTTTATGGCAGGAGAATATCAGTACAAGTAACGTTCAATACAGGAGCTCAAGGGTGTACTGTTACAAGCTATTAGTGATCAGGTTAGGCTAATTGTTGGAGGCAAAGAAGGAGAATGTGATAGGTATTGGAAGACTTGTAGCTCCTTAGAGGGGCCAGTTCGACCTTGTTTTCGACCTTGATGGAACTAGGACCGTCTAAGGTCCACGTTGCCTCACCAAAGCAGCGGTGATGGATGATGTGGTCGAGATTCTTCCCCAGGTTTGATTACCATCGGTGGTACCGCAGCTGGCCACAGGTCTGGACTTAGCGGAACCAGACTTCGACGTTCCACGGCGGGTGGAAGTTCTTCTTGGCATGGATGTTTTAGGTTCCATGTTGAGGGGCACCAAGAGGGTGTTGCAGGCTGGTGGTCTTGTAGCGGTGGATACACTATATTATCTTTGGACCAATTTTTGAAACTCATGACCTGCCGGAAAACGGTACGCTGTTTTATGGAAGCGTCCTTTCGGAAGTCCTTCAGAAGTACTGGGAAACTGAAGAGCCACCGTCGGCTCCTAGATTAAGTAAATTTACCAGTGCAACACTGGCCGACTCGCTAACGGTAGATTTGTTACTCGACTGACTTTTCTTGCTAGTCGACCCGTATAAGGTACCTCGCATCTGCTGGTGTTGAAGAGATTACTGTCCATGGAGCGTGATATGAGGCGGTATGGTAATTTCCGGCAGAAGTATGTTGATTTTATGCGAGAGCATTTTGTCTTAGGTCACAATTTGGTGTCTAGTAGCGTTGATGAATTTGTGAGGAACACTACTTTCTTCCACATCACGCTGTTTTGAAGACAACTGAGTCTTACATCCAGGTTGTATTTGATGGATATGCTCCTACTTTGAATGGAGTAAATCAATGTTTGCACTCGGGTCCCAAGTTGAATCGGGACACAACAGAAATTTTGACTGATTTCAGGAGACACAAAGTAGTGTTTGTTGCAGATGTGAAGAAGATGTTCCGTTAGACGGAGATACACCCCGATGACCGTCTGTTCTAGTTGGTTTTCTGGCGTCAGAGCCCAGAGGAGCCGATCGTGACATACGAGCTCAACACAAATACCTACGGACTGAAGTCGAGTCCGTTTGTGGCTATACGGACGCTCAAAGAGCAGGCTGACCAGGAGCGACTGCGCTTTCCACGCGCTGTGGTTTTAGTCGCACGGGACGTGTATGTCGATGACATATGCACTTGTGCTAACAGCATTGAGCAAGCGCTCGTATTGCCAGAAGAGTTGATAGCGCTTATGGTCTCTGGAGGGTAAGAGCTGAGAAATAGGTTGTCCTACTGTTCTGATTTATTGGCTGGCCTACCAGTAGAGTTCCAGCAGAACCCACTTCTCTTTGAGGATTCGGAAAACGCTCACATGTTGGCGATACTGGGAGTCCAGTAATTGGCACGCCATGGCGTTTTCACGTATCGTGTGGAGTCAGACTAAAAGTTGGACTAAGCGCTGTCGACCATAGCTTGGTCAAGTTCATGGCCAAGTGCATCCATCATGTAGAAACTAAGGCTCGCCAAGTTGGGTTGGGACAAACACCTTCCTTCAGGATTGCTGGAAGAGTGGACTTCGTTCGTCTTAATTCTTATAGGAATAAACCAGATTGAAATACTGCGCAAGTAACTTCCATTATCTGGATGTAAGATGTAAACCTTACATGGGTTTTGCGACGCCTCGGAGCACGGATATGCTGAGTCTGTGTATTTAAGGACGGTCAGCCCAACGGGAGCAATTAAGGTTCGTCTAGTGCTGGTGAAGAGTAAGCTGGCGCCAGTCGGGACTCGCTGGACCATCCCAAAGATAGAACTTGCGGGTGCCGTTCTTCTGACACGGATTTTAAACCACAATGCATCTAACCTTCGTGCCACCATAAACCTCGACGACACGGTATATGCAAAGAATGATAGCAGCATCAATCTTTGCTGGATTAAGACATCAGTATATACTCTTGAGGTGTTCGTCGCTAATCGAGTATGCCGGGTGAGGAGAACACAGCTGGCTGCGCTTCTCGTGGGCTTACAGCCCCTGATCTTTTGCGTCACCCTCTTTGGTAGAAACCCCAGTGGCTGTCGGAAGCGCCTCAACAGTTGCCAACTAACAAATGCGGCAGTTTGCCTGACCAGCCCAATCAGGCCTTGTTGGTCAATGTTAGGTAGACTGTAGAGAAGTCAGATGTCACGTCTTTGTTCTCTTGACAAGCTTCTCGGTGTAATCACCTGGATTCGAAGTTTTATCAACAACTGTCGCAAGCTTGCTGCAGGACGGAGCCGTCTAAAGTCTGTTCTCTTGCCTGTTGAGCGAAACACAGCTCTGTTACATTGGGTCAGAATTGTGCAGGTGGAAAATTTTGAGCCGGAGATAAAGACGCTCCGTGCAGGCTGTGGAAAGCTAACGGGAAGTCTTACGCGCCTTAGCCCGTTTTTGGATGGGAAAAAGCTGCTAGGGGTTGGAGGAAGGCTTCGAAATACTAGCCTTCCCTACTACCCCCTGATCCTCCCAAAAAGCTTTGGTCGAGTTGTTGATCAGAGATCGTCACGTTAAGAACTCACATGCGGACTGTAACGCCCTTTTCGGGATCCTACAAGGCGAGTTTTGGATAATGTCTGGACGAAGGACGGTACACAGCTTCGTGTTTCGGTGCCTGCCCTGCTATCGTCTGAAGGTGGCCACGATGAAGCCGCTTATAAGAGACCTTCCTTCAGGTCGGGTTAACGTGACGTTTGATGGTGTCAGAACGGATTTTGCAGGACCATTCGTGGATAAGACATCGCATCTTTTATTTTGTTTACCAATTTTAATACAAAGTACAAAACAATCAATAATCTAGCACCATTAAACCTGAATGGTTTGTCTAGGTGCTCACAGTCGTCTACGAGCCACATCATTATCACTACCATCACATTATCACATCATATCAGCCGAAAAACGTCCACATATTATTTTACGCCACTGAGGAGCTCCTTAGTAATCTCGAGCGCTTACAAAATTTCGCCATTAGGTCTGTGTTCGGCTTATATACAGCCCAATTTAATAAATATATTTTTAACACTGTAGTGTAATTCCTGATCTATTTTATTATTATATTTAAAGAAAAGAAATGTCATTTGGAATTTTTATATATTGAAATATACAGTAAGTAGGTACCTGTGTATTTTATCATGATAGATGTTTTGTTTGTGTGAATTTACTAGTTATTTTGTGATAAGTATGTATCTATCATATGTATCATCATATGTATGTATGTTAATGTATCATGTTATTTCACGAAGTGGTCGAATTTTAGTTTAATGCTAAAAGGATTTAATTTAAATTGTTTAAGATGTATTTTTAAGAGAGGGTTCCGTGGCCAAATGGCAAAAAACGGAACCCTTATGGATTCGTCACGTCTGTCTGTCTGTCTGTCCATCCGTATGTCACAGCCACTTTTTTGTGAAACTATAAGAACTGTTGTAATTTGGTAAGTAGATGTATTCTGTGAACTGCATTAAGATTTTCACACAAAACTATAAAAAAAAAATTCGAGCGAGACCTACAGTACTCGCATATGATGTGTAACATGTGACAAAATACTTTATAAAAGGATGGCAAAGATACGGCAGACTAGGCTGTATGGTCATAGATACCTTTGCCTTTTCCGCGCTTTTAAAGCCTGAAAAAACGCGACTCCCTGTTACACATTTCCGTCACATGGGACACTTTTCCGTCCCATTTCACGAAATCACTCCCACAAATTGCAGGAAAGCGAGAGCAAAGATGTTACACATCAAAAAAACGAGACCTACAGTACTCGCATATGATGTGTAACATGTGACAAAATACTTATGAAATTAATTAATTATCGGGTCGTACATTCACGGGCCGACCCTTCGAATAGTAGTATGTCATCTTTGCCTTTGCCATCACACTAGGCGGCATGGCTATGACAACCTTAGTTTTCGAGAATTAAAAAACGTTCGCATTTCCTGTTACACATTTCCGTCCCATTTCACAAAATCACTCCCACAAATTGCTGTGCGCGAGTCCGACCCGCACTTGGTCAGATCGAATAGCGCGCGCTTTCGCGACTTCCTGTTACACATTTCCGTCCCATGTCACGAAATCACTCCCACAAATTGCAGGAAAGCGAGAGCAAAGATGTTACACATAAAAAAAACAATAAATTTTGGGGGTTCCCCATACTTAGAACTGAAACTCAAAATTTGTTTTTATCAAACCATCTATGGATAGGTCTTGAAAAATATCATTATTTTCTAAACTGGATAGTTTGCACGAGAGGCACTTCCAAAGTGGTAAAATGTGTTCCCCCCCCCATGTAACTTCTAAAATAAGATAATGATAAAACTAAAAAAAAAATATGATGTATTGTACCATGCAAACTTCCATCGAAAGTTGGTTTGAACGAGATCTAGAAGTAGTTTATTTTAATGCGTCATAAATCGTAAACAGCAATTTATCAAACCTGCTGTTACGGAACCCTTCATGAGCGAATCCTACCCGCACTTGGCCGCTTTTTTTATATTTATGTTTCACATTTTATTCCGTCATTTCAGTTTTAAATAAATCAGGCAGGTAATTTGATATCGATGCCATTATGTAAACCTGTCGCCATAAAAGAATTGATTTGATTTTGCCACAGTTTGTTTGTTAGCCTGTCGTGTTTTATAGATTGCAATTTAGGTTTTTTTTAATTGCTCTATCATGGTGTTATAATCAAGTTATTTGATTACGGGAATAACGTTGCAGTGTTAAAATAAACCTATGTAATTATTTTCTCTATATTATGTATTTACCTTTTTACCTACAATTATTTTTAAGAATTTTAGATGCAATACGAAATCATATATGACGTATTTGTGCGTATTCGTATGTATTGCCGTCCACTTGGAGCTCGTGGCCGATCTATCCACGCAAGGTTTCTTGGCAGCGCTTGATCGTTTTGTATCGCGAAAAGGACTGCCATCGCTGATCAAGTCAGACTGTAGTACTAACTTCAAGGGTGCTGATCGGTCTTTGAAAGATATCGTTTTTTTTCCTTAGTCAAAATCATGAAGAGACCGGAACGAACCTCACCCGTCGGGGCATTACATGGGCACATTTGATCCACCCGGGTGGGTGGTTTCTTTGAGGCCGTTTTTAAGTCTGCTAAGACACACTTGTTACATTTCATACGGTTAACTATACTAACGTTCCAGGAGCTCGCGACCTTGTTTTGTAAAGTGGAATCGGCGCTTAATTCACGCCCGATTTGTCCACTCAGCTCCGACCCGAATGATTTGGAGGCCCTGACGCCAGGGCACTTCTTAATTGGCTGACCACTCAACGCCTTGCCAGAGTATTTGTACATTGTTTGTAGTTAAGAGCAATCTTTTGTCGCCTTATCAATTGTTGCAAGAGATGACCCAAAGTTTTTGTAAACGATGGTCGCTTGAGTATCTGCATATTTTGCAGCAACGCTTTAAGTGGTCGGACAGAACCGAACCTCCCCGTATCAGTGAACTCATTCTAATTAAGTATTTCAACCTCCCGACACTGCACTGGCGCCGTGGACGCATCCTCAACCTGATTTCGGGAAGCGATGGTATTCGTACACCTCGTGTTGCGATAGTTATGGTGGGAGATTCGATTCTTAAATGAGCAATAGCTACGTTGTCTCGCCTGCCTGTATGTTAAGCCTTATTATTAGGTTTACTAATATTCGCTAGATGGCGCTGTTAACTTATAGAACACGCTATCATTATGTGTCTTCGATATAATGGTGAGATATTAATACATTTGTAATCTTTTCCACCTTACCTTGCCTTTAATAAAGGAACATCTCACTGGCGACACCTAGTTTCAATTAACAGGTTCACCTTTCGGGATTTTTTGGGACAAGGCTGTACATATGGTCCTTCGTTAGCCGGTATAGCATTCGGTACGAGGTTGACCAAGTGCGGTAACAGACACCGACCAGGGGCGGATTGCCTTCTATGGTGTCTCTTCGCTGGTGCTACGCAGCGGCTACGAGCGGGGGGAGCACTCCCTGTGTAGTCCATTGGCGTCGTTGCTACGCTTCTACGAGTCCTGTGCTACAACTGCGAGCGTGTGCGTGTACTACGGTGCCGGGGACGGGTCCCTGACTGCATCTCAAGTTGCGTGCGCTTGCCGGCAGAGGGCGCTAGGTTGGAGCGATTTCATCGATTGACGTCAATACAGAAGTGCCAAGTGTGAGTTGTGTGTAACGTAGTAAAACTGTGAGTACAATTTGAACCTCATTTACAAGACTGTTTAAACTAAGAAAAATTCAAGCAATTTGGACTTTGAGAATTTTATCAATCTTGAAGAGTGCATGAACGAGCTTGTAATTTTGTTAAGTGCATGACTTAGAATAGTTTCGCTAAAAGTGTTCAGACGGGGAACCTATGCCCGATTTCTGATCGATTTCTTTAAGTTTCAAACACTTAGAAAAATTTCGTATAATTTTTGTTGGACTTGTAAAATTTTTTGTAATTATATTATAATAGGGAACTTCTTTTGTAATTTAAAATGGCAATAAGTCTCACTACTGTTCAACAAGATCTTTCGAAAACGATAGAAAAGGCCTTTACTAATTACAAAAAATCTCCTAAAGAAAGAGTAACATTGTCAAACTCGTTTAGAATCATTAGAATCAAAATGGAAGCAATTCGATGACAATCATAGGGAAATAATATTAGCAGTAAAGGCCGAAGATTTAGATCGAAGTTCATATAGTGTTGATAATGTACATGAGAAAACTGAAGAAACATACTTAGACTACAAAACTATGTTAAAAGATGCATTGTTGAGGTTGAAACCTAAATCAACTACTAACACTTTTACATTTTCGGGTAAATACTCAGAATGGGTCAGCTTTAGAGACTTGTTCAGATCTCTCATTCACAAAAACAGTAATATAGACGATGTTCAAAAATTGCACTACTTGAAGAGCTCTTTAAATGGTGAAGCAGCTCAATTGATCCAACACATCCCGATCACGGCGGACAATTATAAAATATGTTGGAATCAGCTCGAAAACCGTTACAATAATAAGAAATATTTATCAAATTGTATTCTGAAGCGTCTTGTAGGTCAAAAATCTATGACAAGTGAATCTTCTAGTGGGCTGAAGCTACTTTTAGATACTATAATGGAGTGTCTACATGCCTTAAAAAATTTAGGTATAAATATAAGTTCGTTGGACATAATTGTGATTTTTATAGTTAGCCAAAAACTCGACCCAGAATCCCGTAAGATGTGGGAACAAAAGGTCACGGAGTTATCGCAAGAACTCCCAAGTTTAAAAAATTTCGAGGAATTTTTGGAGACAAGGTTCCGATCACTAGAGTTTTTAGACCCTAAGCTTAATAAAGTAGACAAAGTGAACTGTAGTCATCTCACTACAGCTAGCACTAGTATGTCAAGTGTATGCTCATTTTGCTCTGATGGGCACAAATCGCACAACTGTAAAAAATTTGGTAAAGAGACTGCAGATGCCAGGCGTAAGTTTGCTCAAACAAACCATCTGTGTTTCAATTGCTTAAACACAGACCATTCCGTTTATGACTGCACAGTGTCAACCAAGTGCCGCCTTTGCAAGAAAAAACATCATACTTTACTTCATCCAAAAAGTTTCAAGTCAGTCCCTCAGGTAAGGACCGATCAACCTGTTAATAACAGTGTTGTAGCTGCTGCAACGACATCTCAAACTGACGATCGGGAGGAGTCAGTGTCTTCTAGTCCAGTTGTGACTTGCTTTGCTAATTCTTATAGCGAAGTTCTGTTGGCTACTGCTCTTGTAAAGGTCGTTTCAGGAAGTCAAGTAGCTACATTCAGGTCTCTGATTGATCAGGGATCTCAGGCGTATTTTATCACCGAGTCTGCTGTACAGATGCTTGGTATTAAGAAAATGCCAGGAGTTAGGCTCATTTCAGGTTAAGGCGGAGATCAAGGATCAACTTTGACTTCAAAGTCGTCCGTTTTGGTTAAAATTCAATCCCGCTTAGATCCCAGCTTTACTATTACAATAAAGGCTAATGTTTTGAATAAACTCACAACCTTTCTTCCTAGTAAGAAGGTCACGGTTCAGCTTATTCCTGCAATTTCAACCATGGAGTTGGCTGATCCAACTTTTGACACACCTAACAAAATTGATTTATTGTTAGGCGCGGAGGTGTATAGCCAGATTTTGTTGCAAGGCTTAGTCAAGGCTCCGTCAGGCTCTATCGTGGCTCAGCACACTAGACTTGGCTGGATCCTCTCTGGCAGAACACTCTCCGATAATACTCAGGATACTACTAATCGTAGTATTGTTGTCAGCCATTGTTGCATGCAAGATGAAAATGATTTGCTCAAGAGGTTTTGGGAGTTAGAGTCCGAACCATCTTCCCTAAAACCCAAACACTTGACCCCTGAGGAAACAAGATGCGAGGAAATCTTTACTCAAACTACCACGAGAAATGAAAGTGGTAGGTATGTGGTCAAATTGCCATTTAAAAGTGACGATCCAGAATGCATATATGGCAATTCTCGGGATATCGCACGCAAACGGTTCTTGTCCCTGGAACGGCGTTTGCTCAGCAATCCCTCGTTGAAGATTGAATATTCAGATGTTCTCAAAGAATATCTTCAACTGAACCACATGGAAGTGGTTCCGCCTAGCGAAGTAAATAACACTCATGCTGTTTATTTACCTCACCATGCCGTCATCCGCCAGGATAAATCTACGACTAAGGTTCGCATTGTTCATGATGCCTCTTGCAAAGGCACAAATGGTGTATCTTTGAATGACGATTTGTTGGTAGGCCCTACCCTTCAACCAGAACTAAGGCACCTGGTAATGAGATGGAGATGCTACCCAATATCTTTAGTCGCGGACATCGTCAAAATGTATAGGCAGGTGGCAGTGGCAAAAGAAGACGCTGATTATCAACGTCTACTATGGCGAGATAAATCAGATTCGAGTGAATTCCAACATCTTCGTCTCATAAGGCTCACATTTGGTACGTCTTGCGCACCTTTCCTAGCCGTTCGTTTTCTGCAACAATTGACTGTAGATGAAGGGGCAGATTTTCCTTTAGCATCTGATAGAGTCCTCACAGACTTCTATATGGATGATCTTATGACTGGATGTTACTCTGTAAGTGAAGGAGTACAAGTTTTCAAGGAAATGTCTGAGCTCCTAAAACGCGGTGGGTTTCCACTTCAAAAGTGGGCTAGTAACAATGCAGAACTTTTAGGGCTCATAGGAGTAAATAGCAAGGAAGCAGACGTAGAGCTGAAGACGGATGAAGTCATGAAGATTCTGGGTTTGACCTGGAATAAAAAGAACGATGAGTTTCGTTGCACTGTCAAACTTCCTCCAGTTGAAGGCCGAGTCACCAAACGCAAGGTGATTTCAGACATAGCTCGTCTCTTTGACCCGTTAGGTTGGCTAGCGCCTACTATTACAACAGCCAAGGTCTTCATCCAGCGACTATGGCTGTCGGGAATCGAGTGGGACTCTGAATTGCCGTCTGACTTGCTCAAAGACTGGTTGGAATTTCGTAAGGATTTGTGGCATCTTACCAAAATCCTAGTACCTCGCTGGATCAACAAGAGCCAAAACGATAGGTGTCTTAAACTCCATGGCTTCTCGGATGCATCTAATCTAGCTTACGCAGCAGTAGTTTTCGCTCGTGTGATCGACTGCGATGGTAATGTGTTTGTGAACTTGGTTACCTCAAAAACTAGAGTCGCACCGGAGTAAAAGTGTTTTTGAAGTGTTAAAGATGTAGCAAAATAAAACTAAGCTGGGTCGACCCTTTCCCTCTAATATGGTTGAAGGGAGCGAAAGCTGACTCTCTCGTTATACTCGTGACCGGGTGCTGTCCGTGTGAACTGGCCTACTCTTGTCAAAGGCATTAATGACATTCAATGATTTTTATGTATAGATTTTCGTGTCATATTGTTTTCATGTTCTTATGACATAATCTGGTTTATATCAAGAATTGAATTTTAAAGTTATTAACTAATGATTGTTTATTTCTTGATTTTTCTCAAATGAAATAATGTTATAATTAATTTGTGACTATAGGAAAGAGTGTAATTTGAACCTATTTTGAATAAATATCTTGAATCTTGAATCTAAAAGTAGGAGATACTTATATCTCCTACAGTTCAGTAAGTATCTTTTACTTTATTTTTGTGATATTTCAATGAACTATGTACTTAAAGCGTCGGTGGCTCAACCGGTAACGACTCGGTCCTTCTAACCAGAGGTACCGGGTTCAAATCTGGACGGTCAATGTACCAATGAGTTTTTCAAAACTTACGTACATACTTACCGATTGCTTTAACGGTGAAGGAAAACATCGTGAGGAAACCTGCACACGCCTGTTAAGAAACTCGAAGATTGTGCGTGAAGTCGACCAACCCGCACTGGGCCTAGATTGTGCGTGAAGTCGACCAACCCGCACTGGGCCTGGTCGACTAAGGACTGATCGCCCTAATTCAGGGTAGGCTCGAGCCCCTCGGTGGGGACGTATATGAGCTGATATGATGATGTACCTAAAGACATACACGAACGGACGGTAACTCACAATTTCTCCCTTCGCCTGTGCCTATCATAATCTAAATCTTACCTGGTTTTTTGCTAATTGGAACCATGTCTTCAATATCACTGGCAGTCTTGATGCGTGATATCTATTTGTTGTTTTAACACTTATAAAAATGTCATTCAATGTTATATTATTTAGTTCATGTAAATTACACACATGCATCGCCTTCGTCCGACCTTGATAAACCAGGAGGCTACAACAATGGCTCAACGCAACCAATACCACCACGGCTATAAATATTCTGCACCTCTCAGTGCCGCAGCCTGACGCCGAAGCGCTGATTAAAGGTCTTAACATTTCGTCACTCGCCTGTTAAACTTAAGTTATCGTTACAAAATTGATAAACAGCCAACTAGCGCACGCACAGTAAAGCGAGCCGATACTGCTGGGGCGCTAAAGTGACAATTCGCGGTAACAATCAGCTAAATGACGAGAAGCTTCTCGTCACCAGAAAATTGTTTTATTCATTGTCTTTATTTGGTTCCATTCTTGGAAAATACGCTATTGTTGTGCCAAGGAATCAAATCAAAACAATTTATTTCCAATAGGTGTTTACACACACTTTTAAATAGTCAAAATAAATATTTATTGTATATTACAAATAATGTCATGATTCAGATTACAGTCTCAGGTAATCGTATTTGTTATAGAATCAACATATATATCTTTGTCATTTACATAATCTATTATTTTATAATATCCTGCACAAACATTTTTTGACATGAGTCTTGAATTTATTCTCTGACAAACTAGTTACTTTTTCTAGAATTTTACTGTAGAATCTTATACACTGCCCCACAAATGACTTTTAACCTTACTCAGTCTCGAAAAGGCTATATCTATTTTATTTAAATTTATTAAATTCAAATTATGCCTGTCACTGTTTTTAGGAAATAAATGCAAATTCTTACGAACGTGCATGATGTTTTCATATATAAATTGACTAGCAACAGCTAAAATATTGATTTCTTTGAACTTCTGTAACGACTCACGTGATCGCATCTGATAGATTGCTCTTTTCTGCAGGATGAAAATAGTTTCTAAATCAGCCGCATTTAGTACCATACCACAGTAATATGCTATAAGACATTATACTATGGAAGTAACTAAAATACACTAGTCTCGCAGTACCCTAGAATTAGAAGAATTCATATGTATCAAGAATTATAAATATAGAAATTCCTTGGTTTGTGCAGATACTTAATGGACGGTCGCCGGTGACGCGGTATGGGTACAGTCGCCATCAGTCATGTTTTCTACCTTTAGGATTTAGCTTAGCAGAAAACTTTGCATGTATTCTTACGTATTTAGGGCAATATTAAATTATTAGCAATTTTTTGTAAAATGAGGGCTGGTAGAAGGCTGGTTGTTTGACTTGGTAACCGGCAATAATAACGTGTGTATTATAAGAATATTAAAATAATACTTGACAGTATCAAAAAAAATGCTAATAAAATAGCGTTTTTCATCCTTATGCACCAAACATACTCTTTGAAATTTTAATCTATTTAAAACGTCACACGACTGGAACATGAAAAATTTCAGTACAAAATGTCGATTTGGTAGTTGATAAAAAAACCGGCCAAGTGCAAGTCTGAGTAGAACTCCGAGGGTTCTGTACCACCATACCTCTCCACACAACTACATAGTATAATGACAATGATACCTGTTCACATTACAAGCAAAATATATCAACGCGAGCGACAAAAATATGCTTATTTTTTCAGACTCCTTAGAATACGACTCACACTTGGCCGATTTTTATTATTTGTTGTTGTATTTGGGTACCAGTACTATAATCACACACTACATTTCACGCTTGTATTTTACTCCTTGCCTACGTCTGTGTTTCCCGACTCACATGACTAGTAGTCAAATATCGTAACATTGCTAAAAGAATGATGATGATATCAGCTCATATACGTCCCCACCGAGGGGCTCGAGCCTACCCTGAATTAGATGGTGATCGGGCCTTAGTCGACCATGCGGGCCCAGTGCGGGTTGGTCGACTTCACACACAACCTTCGAGTATTTTTGAAACCTGCAGACGGGTTTCCTCACGATGTTTTCCCTTCACCGTAAGAGCGTCGGATAAACGTACATATAAAATCTAAATTAGAAATCACATTGGTACGTGGCAGGATTCGAACCACAACCTCCCAGACAGAAGCCGGCGGCCCTAGCCGAAACGCCGCCGACGCTCGAAAGAAAAATAAATAAATAAAAAAGAAGAATAAATAAAGAATAATTTAAGAATAAATTAAGGTCGTCATTTTGTTTATTTCGTTGTTTTTTTAAAGCAAATTGAGAGTTCCTATATCTTTACAACAAAATCACTGTCCAGCTATGTATTTACCGACAAATTTCTTTCTTCAGACAAGGATACCTGTTCTCTGGTTCGTCTTCTACCTCGGTCCCTTAACGCTGACAATCGCAGTTTTCGCCCTCTATTAACTGTGTTTTAGGTGCTGTACATTGCACTTTGGATGTTCCCATCCTAGTCGCATTCACAGTTTTCTTTATCGCCTCGGATCCGTCTCGTTCTTAGCATTTCGGCCTCACTTTAATGACAAGAGGTTCTGAGTTATTTATCCGGACTATTTGGAAAGAGGCCGAATTTTGAAAGAGCCAGGGAAACTATTTTTTCTTCGTGTAGGCAGTAGTTTTATGAGTTTGTTTAAAATTTTATGATAATTTAACGCTTACAATATTTTGAACCATTGACCCAGTGACTTATATATTACTGGCGTAAGGACCCGGCCAACGTGCGCGACTAATGCTCCCAGCAATTTGGTGCGAAAATCTAAAGTTTCGCACACTCGCGACTCAGTCGTCTGCGGGAAATTGCACAGTGCGGTGGAAAGATATTACATAGAAAAAATCCTTATTGTGTTGTTAGAGGCTGTAAAAATAATGAAAGAAAGGTTAAAAAGAAACTAGGATGTCGTATCATCGTTAAGTAACCTTACATTGTATTTTTTCTTGTAAACAAATTTTTAAAGCGATAATTCTACCAAGGTTCTTTTAACGCGGCACTGACGTCAACTCTCGCCCACGCTAGTTTGTACGAGTTATGTTAGATTGCGCTACTTTTTGCTTGTATCAAGAAAATCTGAGTAAAATATGGAGACGGGCGGATCTTTCTGTTCAAATCTGTGCATTGACCCTACCAATATATAGTAATAATGAACTCGACTGTACCTACCTGCCACAATAAATAGGTATCTACATTTCCGCATGATATCATCATCAAAAGATTCTTGAACAGTACGTACCAAGAGCAAGTTACACCTAGAAACATCGATTTTACATAAAGGTGACTACGAGTACTTAGAGCATGTAGCATTGTGTTGTGCTGTGTAGCTCAGCCACGCCCAACCGGAATACCACGAGCTTATGAATTGTTTACCGTAATTGTTGCGCCGCTTTACGTCTCTCACATTAAATTTCATTACAAAATTGGCATTCTACAGTGTGTTTAAGAGTTTTCCTTCCTATTATTTTTAGCTTCCCCTAGTTATGGTTAGAAAGGGTTGTCCACTATTGGCCAACAACGTATCCTTGTATCGTTATCGTTAGATACGTATCCAACGTATCTTTGTTAAATTTATATAGTAGGCAATGTAAATGGAAAGACGTCAAGAAGACGGTTTTCCAACACATACGAGTAGGACCGATCAGTTGAAGGAGGTTTCATCTAAAAAAATCTGTGACACGGTGAGCTTGGCGGTCATGAGGAACCAACTACAGAGATAGGGAGGTTATAATCACGTTATCGTTGTTTTTCAAGGCAGAGTCGGGGACCCATAGGACTTGACGTCCTCCATTTAGCTAAATCTACTATTCATTATGAAATGACTAAACTTGAAGATGAGCTATGAGTAAAGTAGAAGAAAGACGTGTTTTAAGAAAACATTCGAATACTACCTCATTACGGTAAAGTCGTCACCACAAACGCTCTGTGCCAATCTACACTATAACGATTCGCTATTGTATCAATCAACTTCCATTGTTATCTTTTCAGATGTATGTCAAATAAGTGTCTGAATACATAATGTGTATGTAATATCTCTTTATGATGAAATCCTTCTTCAAAAAGCCTAAACAGCGAAAAAGGACATGGTTGCATCCCAATGGCGTAACGAAGAACGAGATTTACTTCATCTTGTCGACGAGAAGGCAAATATTCAATGATGTCTCTGTGATCAACTCAGTAAAAACAGGAAGTGTTCATCAAATTATAAGAGGCACATTAAATCTAAAGGCCAAGCTAGAAAAATGTCGACTATTGAACGGTAATCTACGGTCTGACCTGCGCCCATCCAGCTTTAAAACCCCGAGAGCTTTCAGCTCGAGTTGCACATTCGCTTCGATCCATTCAATGAGAGCACAAAGTTCCCGAATAGTACATATCCCTCATAAAGGACGTGTACAACAACATCACCACTCAAGTGGTCAGTCCAGCCGGAACTGGTGATGGGTTTGAATTTCAAGTTGGATTGCATCAGGATTCTGCGCTCAGTCCTCTACTGTTCAATGTAACTATGGATTATCTAACGAAATACTGTCAAAAACCAGTGCCCTGGAGCATCTTATACGCGGATGATGTTGTTTTAATATCTGACAGACGCAGAACTCCAAAATTAGTATAATATCTGGAAGAAAATGGCCTCAGAATTGGTCGAAAAAAAAGAGAACATGTCCTATATATTTGATGGCACAACAGAAGAAGAATAAATTATACTGTTCATAGGTGACACACCTATCCCTACCGTGAAGCAATTTAAATACCTCAGATCCATAATCAGGAACGATGGAAAAATCGACAGCAATGTAACTTATCGAACCACTGCTGGCTGGAATAAGTGGAGACAGCTCACAGTCGTAATGTGCGACAAAAGAATAACCCTTAATATCAAGGGAAAACTGTACAAAACTACAATCCAACCCTCTATTCTATATAGTACAGAGTCTACCAAATAACATCTCTCGAAACTGCACACCACAGAGTCGTTACGCTGGTCTGCGGGCGTCACTCGCCTCGACAAAATCAGAAATGTATATATCAGGGGCAGTAAAAAAATTGCACTCATTGTAGATCAAAAAAAAGTCGCTATAAAATGAGGAATTCGAAGAAAAATGTTATTTAATAAAAATTCAATGTAATTAATAAAAATTGAATTAAAAATTTAAAAACCCCCTACAAACCACCTCAAAAAGTAAAAAATATAATATGTATTGATTTTTTTTTAATTATTAGTATTCTTTTTAGTAACAAAATTCATTGTATCATTAGTATGTATTGTAATTATTTTTTTCTATTTTGCCGAATAAACTCCATTTCATTTCATTTATTCATTTCATAATATTTTGATCCAAGAGTCTTCGCGTCGGGGGACCGTTAAGTTGTGAAGGTATTACCTAATTCGTTGTAGTAAAGTAAATACATAGTTGTAGTAAATTAAATCAGGTACATTTTGTTTTTGTTTCATTTACTTACCGGTCCCCATACGCGACGAGTCGACGACGCCTGGATCAAAATATTACTACTTATTAAACTTAGATGGTCAGTACATCATATTATTACTTTTACTATTCACCTTTTTTGAGGTTTTTAAATTTTTAATTTTGGTTTTAATTTCATTCTTTTTAGAACTTACATATTATTATCAGACACGCTACAATCTTAACTCTGTCCCCACATTCACAAAAATATTTTTCGGAACAAAACACGAAATTGTGACAAGGAATCTTGCCTATTTCGAATCGATCAAACCTGTGGAAGTTGCTGACCTTCCTTGTTAGAAACTGCAAATAAATGTGTTTTTTATTTGTAAACTTTAAAACAATTTGACCTGTGGAAGTTTCCGAAAACTAAAAAGTTTCCTAAAAATGAGCTAGAAAAGAAGCGGACGATATTAACTTTTTTACCCCTGCCTATACCTTTGCTTTTAGTTCGTTTAAAGTTGGGTACCCTGCAGATTCCAGGAGATTCTGCACCTTGTTATATCCTTTCCATTTCATTTTTCTGCCCTGGTACCCTGTGATTTAAAGATGTTCCACGTCAACAAAAAAACGTTTTTCTGTCTAAGGCTCCATAGCTATAGCACAGTATATATGTATATTAGTACTAACACCACAGTCTAAATAAATTAGTACTTACGTACAGTATGGACACTCCATGCCGTTCTCTAAATTCGACCTCGCCAAGTCTTGAAGATTGGTTACAGTTTAGTTACCGAACGAAAGGGTTGTCACACACGGGAAAGTTACTATAAGATATCTTTATCTGACCAGATATCTTACAATATTGCTCTTCATTAAATCAATGAATGTACACACACGGTGCCGTTTTTCCCGTGTTTTGCATACATTTTCTTTTCAACAAAATTACGAAGAATTATATCAATGTGTTCTTCATACAAAATATTAAAATTTATTTGACTGCTACTTGAGAGCCGTTGATTTTTCTGCGACTCCTAGTTATTTGACCTTTTTTGTTTCAAATTAGATTCTGTTTACACCTTTTAAAGGAATACGACACATGTCCAATAACTCTTTCAGATTCATTACGTACCGAAGTTGGTAAAATCATAACAGCTCATATACGTCCCCACCGAGGGGCTCGAGCCTACCCTGAATTAGGGTGATAGGGCCTTAGTCGACCACGCGGGCCCAGTGCGGGTTGGTCGACTTCACACACAACCTGCGAGTTTCTCCGCAGGCGTGTGCAGGTTTCCTCACGATGTTTTCCTTCACCGTAAAAGCGTCGGATAAACGTACATATGAAATATAAATTCGAAATCACATTGGTACGTGGCAGGTTCGAACCACGACCTCCCGGACAGGAGGCAGCGGCCCTAGCCATTGCGCCACTTGGTAGTTGGTAAAATAAATATTCCAAATAACAATTATAATTTAATAAAAAATGCTTAAATTAAATTAATGGACAACAGCAAAAATTAGTGTAAGTCATGGACAATTTTCGAAATGAGACTTGTTCGGAATTTAAAATGAACCATGACATTTGTTGTATGTTGTCGTTAATTATCTGTTGTGTTTAAAATATATTTTATAAGTATTGACATTTGCATGCTGAAACTGTGAAAAATACATTTTCAGGCCATCTCTGCGCTGGCTGAACATGAGAGCTATTAATTTTTTGTACATCTTCTTACACCATGTTTAAGAGCAAATAAAGAATTATTACTTATTACTTTTTGGTATATTGATTTACAATGTTTTCTTAGCTTACTTAATACTCGCGGAATAAGCTGAGAGACTCCGAGTGAGTGTAAAGTGCTTTCACCTACTATGAATTATGAATTGAAATAAATTTTTGTTATGCTGAAATTATCTAAACTATGTATAGCATAGCTGGTGTTACATCCGAAAAAACACTAAAAAGTTAGCTTTCATACAAAAAAAATATTATTTCATATTTTTTTTCTGACCGTTAAGGGCATGATATATCTGTCAAATGTTCATAAATGAACACTTTTAATTTATGTAATATTCTTTTAGTAGATTTTCTGGTTAAAAACCTTTCATACAACGAATTGCACTCTGTTAGAAGCTCCCGCGAAAAAGTGATGTTCTCCGTATAAGAGTTTAATTTATTACATTTACTTTCATCGTCATCTTTACTTTGTTTTTTGACTTTTTTACGGCTTCATTAAAAAAAATTATGAACACTTAAAAACCGTAGTGCCGCTATTTTTTTCCTTCGTCCACGAAATGATGAAATATTCAAGTTTCTTCTATGTCAGAGGCTTTATCAGTTACGTGCCTTCCTATTTATTTTTTTTGAACCGTGAATAGTCAAAAGTCTCAATTTAATTAGGTTCTTAAAATAAAATTTTCCAAAACCACATTTTTTTTTTTTTTATTCACAATTGGTAAACCCTTGACAACATCTCACAATATCTTTAAGGTACAAGCTTTAATTTGGTAAGAATTTTAATTATTTCGTATTATACTCAGCAATCCGTTTCATTTGATAAGTATATCATGGGGGTGCATAAAAAATAATTGATCAGCCATCTTTGGGAGTTGTCCATATTTGATTTAAAATGACATTACTTGGCTAATCATGCATTGTTCTCTAAACTTAACGTGTATGCATAGTTTCAGCTCAATTGGAAACCGGGAAGTGGTTGTATTTTAGCTTCCAAGATTTGTCCTAAAGTAACAAACATACTAACGAACACTAACTGACTAACTAACGCGGCAAGCTAATATAAAATAGCACAACAAAATACTACAGTAATTGAAAACCCTTACCCTGATTTTATATTAGAGATTTAAAAATTACAATAATGAATATCGCACATATGTAATACATTTCGTGAATCCTATTTCAAAGAGAATCCTATTTCAAAGAGAATCCTATTTCAAAGAAATTTACAATTATATTATTCCCTTATTATTAAAATATTTTAACTATATTAGAGTATTTATCTTATCTTATCTCATCTATATTTTCTCTACGTTATTTAGATTAGTGATCCATTATTTGTTAGTATTACGAAGAAGTCAAACTGTAGACTAGTTTCTGTAACACAGGCGCTGCCTAGTACAGATACTAGGGTCTGCACACCCAGATTTTCCTAAATAATTTAAGAAACTTATATGATAAGACTTCTAGTGAATAAACAATTTATTTATTTATATCTGGTTCATCCCACCTGGATAAGATGAAAACTGGCTTGGATTTAAGTTATATTCCAAGCTACCGAACTGTGAAATTTCTTAAGTACTTTTTTCTTAATGCGTGTTTAAACACACAAGAATTAAAAAAAATATATATTTGTGCGTCCCAGTAACATATTCCGAGTGTTTTTTTCTATAATATCTTCAAGTTTATCAATTAGCGGTCTCAAATAATTGGTTCAATATTGTGAATGACTTGATTTATAGATCTACTCGTACTATTCCTCAATTCCTAAAGATGTCCAAACAAAAACGAAAGTGTGGGTATAAATAACAGTGCAGCGAGAGGAATCTGTAACAAAAAAGAAACTTGAATTTTTATTTAAAAAAATGTAGATAGTTATTTGAAGAGAAGAAAATAAAATAAGAAATATCTGGGTTTTTTTTCAGTGATTGATTCGGCTCAAAATTGTTTCAGGTGTAAAGCTATCCATGACATATTATGTCCATGACAGAAGGACAGACGAAAATAATGTACGGACGGAATGACGGACAGAACCTAGTACACAACCTTAATAATATTGAAATATATATGCTGTATTGTCCATGAGTAAATATAGGTAACTGAAGCGAAACTATTTTCCTAACGCACCTTGTAGGATCGTATTTTTCATCAAATCCGTGGATGTTGAGAATGTTTTTTGGCCAGATGCTGTAGCTAAATGAAATCTGATCCTGTAGTGTTTTTAACTTCAGAATCTTCATCGACTCAAGGTGGGAGTGAAGCTCTGACACGAAGGTCATGTTTGTCTTGAGAACATGTTCTGAGGAAAAAAAAGTGTGCTTGTCAACACTGACGCGCGACACTAGTTTACTGATGAAACATATTTTTTCAGCTTCGCACGGAAGGTTCCGCCTTACGCTGAGCTCGTTCCTTGACCTGAGAGTGCGTAGAGCGCGGAGCTTGGTTTAAAAATGACGAGATCTTGCGAGATCGAGATTCTGCGAGATCGGGATTGTTTTCCTAGGTTTTGGCACAGTATATACTCATATGGTACAACAGAATAAATGTGCAAAGACCTGTAAAAATATTTAATGTAGTTCGAAAAAAATGGAGTAATATGGAGCAAACTAAATTCTGCACAGCAGCGTCTACTTCCTATGACGCCATGAAGCTAATAAAAAATGTTTCTCAGGCTGTTAACGTAAAATTTTTGACAAATTGTTATTTCAAGTCCGGGTTTTCAATTTTCGGGTTTAGCAACCCTGCACACAGTTGGAACTAGTATTACAAGATAATTCAAGTTACATAAAATGTTTGGCATTCTTAGTGTAACTATAAAATGAAAATTAACATCATGATTTTATTAAAACTGAAGAGTCATTATGATTGTTTTTATAAACTCACCAACAATATAACCCACTGTGACGTCGTCAGGCCGCCTTATTTTTTCACAGACAGAGATGAACTTGCCGTTTCTTAAACAAAAAATCGAGATTAGGCCTTAATATTTTGGACGTTAATTGAAATTTTTGGAGGATTGTGAAAATTTAGTGCTCACCCAGCTAAAGGTACCATTTTTACTGCCAAACTTCTACTTAGACAGTACCCAGCTCCGCCAGTGGCGTACAAGAAGATCTGAAAAAAAAAACTAACTTGAACTTATGAAGTACCTATTTATAACTGGGAGAGCAATGATACACCATTCACGTACAAAATGACAACTGGCTTTTATTAATATATATCTACCTACATAAAATCATCACCCTTTTAAAAAAATAAAATGAAATAATTCTTAATCTGCATAAACAAATATTTCTCACAGTAATTTTTGTATATGTATTTGTTTTCACAATATATATCACTACATTTCTTACTTGCCGTATGTTTCCCGGCTAAGAATAGGACCATCCCATCTCATCCAATGGGGGACATAAGAGTCGACTAAGGGACTTTAAACCGGAGGATGGGCAGCAGCGTCCTTTCCGTGCTTTACAACATACCTGCAACCACACTGCGATCGCCAACCCGCCTGCCAAGCGTGGCGATTACGGCAAAACCCCCCTATGAAATCCATACCCAGAAAACGGCCCCTAGTACTCGGAGGCCCCGCTATTCCTGGCTCCGGTAGCAGTCATGGTAAAGGCGGGGTGGGGGGTACGAAGAATCCCCAGCAGATGCCAGGCTACCAAACCCAACGACCTTTGGCC